>QXTE01000002.1:33248975-33511818 GCA_003942145.1 Platysternon megacephalum | reverse complement strand
CTGGGCTGTCATAGGGGTTTCTTTAACTCTCTACTCCTGGGGGAATTTTTGTGTCTGTATTGTTACAGACATACTTGCTGAAGGTATTTTGAAATAAATTACCAAACTACTTGAAACTGGCATGATTATGTAGTCTTATTTTGACAAATAAAATTTGCAGAATTTTAAAATAGTGTGCAGAATTTTTATTTTTTTTGGCGCAGAATTTCCCCAGGAGTAGTATAGGGAGCAAAAGAGAGGATAAAAAACAAGTACTTTGGATACTGATATGAAATTGTACAATAATTTGAGGGCGAGGATGAAGGTTTTCAAGTGGGTGTCGAGGTAAGGAAAAATGACTGAAGGATTTGGGGAGGGGCTAGCTGTAATTGGAATTGTGGGCCAAGATAAATGATGCTCTTGCAATCATTTCATTGATAGGGACAAGTTTAGAGATTTGGGGCCCATGCAAAGATCTTAATAGTAAGAATAGAGTGGAAAAGATGAATTTTGGAGATGGTTTCCACTTTAGTTTAAAAGATGTATGGAAATATCACAAAATAACCACAGACATATCTGCAGCCTTTTCTGTGTGTGAGCCCAAGCTTTAAGTGTTTGTTACAGGTGAGTGTAATTATTAAGAATCATTTTGTTTAAAATAAATTGTCAGTAGAATCTGATCTGATATTACACCGATGCTTTAGGTCAGGTTTCATTAATGTAGGACTAGAAGAGGCTATATTACCTAAGCAGGTCCTTGTTAAAAGCCACTGCATTTCTTTTCGAGCTACACTGTTGTATCAAGACTGCATATTTGAAGTGGTGCTCTTAAATAATCTGCAGTGGACTACTTAAATTAAAGCAAGAGCATACTGCAATGCCAAGATTTAAAAAAATGAGCTACTCAGGAACCTAACTTTAGGAACCTGGTTCTTAAAACCTTGGCCTAAAGTTATATGGAAGAGATACATGGGTTTCTTTATTCTGAGGTTGTTGTTATAGTTATTTCCTATCTCTGTTCTCCTAAATTGTGGAATTAGATGAGAATTCTTGTGGTGCACAGCCTTTATTTTTTCCTTAAAATTTACCAAATGCTTTGCAAATATAAGTTGTGAAGATTTGGTACAGCACCAAATCTGTTCGAGCTAAAATTATAACTGTTAGTAAAACAACATGCAAGTGTTCTTCATTTTAACTCTGGCAGCTAATCATGTATTTCCTTGGTTGTCACCTGGCTGCCTTTTTTAAGCTAAGTTGATGTATAGCAAAGGGGGCCATATTATCTGAATACCTACCTCTAAAGCATTTGAAAACAAATAGCTATCTTTGTTCCCAGCCTTCTGGAGAACAGGCTTAATTAGTTCATTTCTTTATATTTATGCGGATGGCTTGTCATTTGTGAGGAATATATTGAAGAGAGAGCCAGGTCAATTAAATAAATTTTGCATTTAGTTTTGAAAATCTTGTGGTCGCTCTTGAGCTCTGTAGTGCACGTCTTTTTTCTTTCTGTGAAAGACCTACAGTGCTCGCAAGCCTCCTACTTCTGATCTATACTTTCACTATTATGGTGGAATGTAGCTGCTATGGTAAGTCATGTAGGTGGAGGGAGAGGCAATTTCTCAAGAGGCCAGAGCCATTCCCATGGAGGGCTTTGAGAGTCAGGACAGACGCACTGAATTGTAATTTCTGTTGGCTCTCCATTGAGTATAGAGAGCGAAGCACCAGGGTGATCTGTTCAGAATCATGTAGCTAACCAATCTGGCTGTTGCATTTTGTACTAGTTGGAGTTTTTTCAGTGTATGCCTTCATTCTATTCTATCTAGGAAGGGCAGGAGGGATGCCCCTTATTGTTATAAGTGCTTCCATGACAGCTACTTTTGAATATACTGAATTAGGAGTGCATTCGTGTAAGCAGGTCAAATTCTGCTTTTTTGTGTAACATGTTTGGTCTGCCCTTCTTTCTCCTAGCTCTCTTTGTTGAGGTATACCAGAGTTCATTGCCACATTTGCTGCCCTGTGTGCATGTCCTCTGGACACACTATTCCTTACTGAGGCACTATAGATAGTTCTTTAGAATTCGTTTATTCATTTAAATGCAGGTAGTCCATAGCAGAACCCACAACATAACCAGCAAAGAGCTAGTGTCTTCTATGCATGGTACTGGAGTCCATCATCAGATCCGTGGTTGGGCTGCTGGCTGTTTTAATCCTGCAAGAGGAGCCTTGATCCACCTTCCGTTTATCAGATTTCTGCTTTTTATTACAGGAGAAACATGAGCAATTGGGCCCTCTCTCGCTGAAACTTCTAATACTTCATTTGTAGTTCTCTTTCACCCTCTTGTTCCTTCAGTTATGTGGCTGTCCTAAACCTTAAATTGTAAGCTCTTTTGCACAAGGGCTGCATCTTCCTGTGTGTTTGTCAGCACCTAACATGATGAGGTCCTGATCCTAATTGTGTTCTTCGAGCACTGCAACAATACAAATACAGAAAAAAATGTAGTTTCTGTTGGAGTTATAGCATCTGTTGTACTATTCTGCCATCATTCTTTATTTTCACATAGGAGAAATCTGGGTAATCAATTTAAAAATGCAAGTTTATAACTCTACTCACCTATGGAGCAACTGTTCAAGAATTAAATCTTCATCTCTAAGCATTAGTTGAAAACAATTGTCTGCCTCAAATTGTGATCTCTCTGTAGTTGCACTTCAAGTGGCTGACCCTGAGCAGGTGGGCAAGGTGATGGGTGTGTGTGTGAGATGCAGTGCAGAGGTCAGGCACAGAGTGGCTGAGGAGTGCAAGCACTGTGCATTTCTAGTGCAGTAGTGGCTCTGGCCTCAAAGGTGAGAGGGGTGGCATTACGGTGGTGCTGTTGCCCTGCATCAAAGTGCACTGGCCAGAAGAGTTAGCTTGGTTTTGGAAGATAGTGCATACCTCATTCTTTCCCAGGGTGGCGGAGCTGCCGTACTCCTTGGAAGCCCAGGAAGAATTTTTGTTAGCCAGGATACATTTTAGCTGGGGGCTCCTACTGCATCTGATCTTGGTACAATCTCTATAGACCACTGACTGAACAGTTTTTAAGTTCAGGTTTTAATATGACATCACGTAATAACATAAGAATGGCCATTCTGGGTCACACCAATGGTCCATCTAGCCCAGTGTCCTGTCTTCTGATAGTGGCAAATGTCAGATGCTTTAGAGGGCATGAACAGAACAGGGCTATTACTGAGTGATCCATTCCCTGTTGTCTACTTATAGCAATCAGAGGTTTAGGGACACCCGGATCATGGGGTTGTGTCCCTGCCCACCTTGGGTAATAGCCATTGATAAACCTGTCTTCCATCTACTTATCTAATGCTTTTTGAACCCAGGTATAGTTTTGGCTTTCACAACATCTCCTGGCAACAAGTTCCACAGGTTGTCTGTGTGTTGTGTGAAGAAGTATTTTATAGAATCATAGAATATCAGGGTTGGAAGGGACTTCAGGAGGTCATCTAGTCCAACCCCCTGCTCAAAGCAGGACCAATCCCCAACTAAATCATCCCAGCCAGAGTTTTGTCAAGCCTGACCTTAAAAACCTCTAAGGAAGGAGATTCTACCACCTCCCTAGGTGACTCATTCCAGGTAGTTGAAAGCAGCTATCAAATCCCTCCTCATTCTTCTCTTCTGCAGACTAAACAATCCCAGTTCCCTCAGCCTCTCCTCATAACTCATGTGCTCCAGCCCCCTAATCATTTTTGTTGCCCTCTGCTGGACTCTTTCTAATTTTTCCACATCCTTCTTGTAGTGTGGGGCCTTTATGTTTGGTTTAAACCTGCTGCCTGTTAATGTTCAATAGTGCTTCTGGTCATTTAGGAGCTGGCTTTTTATACCCCTCTTGTCCCTGGGTTAGCCCTGCCCTATTGTCAAGAGATCTCAAAAAGGGTTACGGATCAAAGGAAAGCAGGCTAGAACCTCATTAGTAAGATCTCAGCCTACCCAAAACAGACCACACTGTAATTTTAAAGCAAGCAAGCACACAAACTAACTCACCCCAAGGATCTCGTGATCTCTCCTCCTTCACCTGGAGAATTCCCTTGCAAAACTCCCGTTTACTGCTCCCGTTTGGTATCTCCCTGCTTCTATTTGCTAGTTCATGCTTTGCACCAGTGGGAAGGAAATACTTGCACCAGTGTAATTGCTACTAAAGATACCATATTGACAGGATTCCTACTCTTCAAAGAGTGTTTTAGTGGGTACAGCAGTTGGTCTTGCTATGATACTGGCCTTTCTGTTCCTCAAGACTGAAGAACTTTGAGGGCTTTGAAAGCTTCTCTCTATTTATGTGCTAAGTAGCTGATATGTGAGAGTAGGAATCCACCGAAGTAATTCAGGAAGTAGAATTACTGAGAGTAACTATCCCTTATTTTAATATCTTCAGAAAGCAGTACAAGTACCTTCTTTAGCCAAATGTCTACCTGGTAAGTTGTAAACCAGAGGCACCTATTTCCAAGTGCATATGTAGTATGGGGAGCAATTATTGCTGCTCATTTTGTGGAGTTATAAATTGGTCTTTGCTGCACACACATCATGGAAATGGGTGTACTATAACTTATTCAAAACGTGTTTGCTCTTTCTTTTTCACAAAAGTAATTTGAATACACATATAAGGGTCAGTCAATCATATTTTGGACTTTGTTAGCGGTTAGCTCTAAGGTAAAGGCTTTGGGGATCAAAACTGAGGAATAGCCAGGCATTCCCATGAGCTCAGGATATTTAGTTCCAGTGTAATTTCACTTAAAGCAAAATTGTGCTAATTGGTGGTGGTTGATTTTTTTCCAGCAACACATTTCACTGTGGGCTACACACTAGGTTCTATTGTTAGAGGGATTTACAGAAACTGTCATGTTAAATTTTTGTATTTGGATTTGCAGAAGCTGACAGTGGCCTTGGAACAGAAGCCAGATGATGCAGAATATTACTGTCAAAGAGCTTATGCTCATATTCTTCTACAGAATTACTGGGGTAACATCTCTTAAACTATACTGTGTATCCCTTTAAGACCACATTGTGACATTCCTTACAGAAAGATGTCTTAAATCAAGCAAAGTATAGTGATAGTCTTAGAAATTTTTAACTTTTAATCAAAGCAGCCCACATTTGCCACTAATATAGCTCTTCTGATATCTGATCACTTCTGGTCTCTCATGGAAGCTTTGCAGTCCTAACTTTCCATTTAATGTGTTGAGTACACTAATGAAAGAATAACCCATTGTTTCAACTTATTGCTTAGTTACTTTGGTTACTAGATTTAGGCTTCAGATAAGCCTTAAATTTTCTCCTTATTTTATTAAAAGTGATGTAACACTTTAAATATGTTCTGTTTTGAGAAAAATTTCACTTTCTAAATGGTTCCTTCTGTGTCTGATCCAGTTCTTAAAAAAAATAAAAATAAACCTTAAATTTTGAATAGAATTGGCCTTGGAATGCACAGCTTAAACCCAAACAGTCTGACTGACTGACGGTCACAGTCCATCGTACTTAGGGGGCAGAGCAACAGATTGAAGGATAGACTAGCTGTATGCTACTGGGAAATTCTGCATCAAAAAATTAAAAATTCTGAGCCAAAAAAATTAAAGTTCTGCACACATTTTAAAATTCTGCAAATTTTATTTGTCAAAATAACACTATATAATCACTCCAGTTTCAATTATTTTGGTAAATACCTGTCAGCAAGTATGTCTGTAACAATACAGACACACACAAAATTTCCCACAGGAGTAGAGAGTTAAAGAAACCCTTATGACAGCCCAGTAGTTGCTTCTCTACCCCCCTTTCCCCTCCCCCAAGCCCAGACACTCACCCCTACCCCCTAGAGCCCAGCTGCGTGGCCCCCCTCTAGCCTGGACACTCACAGACCCTATGCCCCCCACAGCCCAGGGATCCAGAGGGAGAAACAGCCGGTGCCATCGCCTCCTTCCTTCAGGGCATGCTCGGCAGCTGCCGGGAACCCTCCAGTTTCCTTTCCTTTCCTTCCCCCCTGGCCTTGTCGTCTATTTGTGAGCCAGGCTCTGCCGAGTCCAGTGTCCCCTAGTGGCGGCCAATATCTCTGCAGCCCATTTCTGTAGGGGAAAAAAGGAAATTCTGTGTGCCCAACATTAATTTCTCAAAATTCTGCATTGCACAGTGGCACAGAATTCCCCCATGAGTAGCTATAGCAGATTTGAGTGGTGAAAATATTGTAAGATAATTGCTGTACTTCAATAGCATGACTTTCTGCATAAATTAAGAAAACTAATACTTCACACTCTTCATTTAAGATGTAAAAACAAAGCTCAGGAATCTAGCTGTAGCATTAACCTCAAACTACTTGTTCACTTAGGCAGCGCCTTTAGTATGTGAATTACTTTGTCTGTGTTAAAATTACAAAATTCAGAATGTTAGCTTTGTCTCCTGATTCAAGTCAAATGCAACATTAGGGCAAATTAAGTTACTGTATTTCTATTGTTTCTAGAACAGAGTAATATACTCTACATTAAAAAACGTGACTGCTTATTTGTAGGCTCTGTACCATACTTCTGAAGGTGTGAGATTATGGCTAAATGTTGAGTCGGGACTGAATTGTCACTTTGCTTTTAGATCTTTGGTTTAAGATACGTAACTGGAATAATGCAATTCTTAAGAGACTAATGTGCAAAACTGACTTTCTACAGATGCTGTTGCAGATGCAAAGAAGTCCCTAGAACTCAATCCCAATAATGCCACAGCTTTTCTCAGAAAAGGGTATGTAACCATTTAAGAAGCCACAGGCAGCAAGTTTCCATTTTCTATTTTTGAAATATATTGTACTCATTCTAGCACTACTACAGTTTGCATCAGATTGGGGTCTCAATTGCCCTTTTATAGAAGGCGGACTAAATAAATTAATGTGGTGAGGGTCAATCTCAAGGAGGAGTGGGTGGGGGGAGCATTCATAGCTTTAATCATTTGGATCCTTATAAGAGGGCTGCTGGACAATGGCATTTTAAACTTGGTACCACTTTTAATCTAAGATTTTTGTGATTCACTGTGAAGTATCTATAATAGAGCTCTTGTATTAGTAGACAATGTGCCAAATTCCCCCATGTTTCTACCTTTGCAATGTTATTCTGTTCTTAGCATCCCAGTTAATTGTAATTTATAAATTAGTTATGGCAAATTTGTAGCTTTTGTTTATTAATGGCAAATGTAATAGATCATGTACTACTTTTCCACCCAGATACAGTGTAAAGTAAAATATACTATGCTCAGCAGAAGTATGAATTTGATTGGAAACATAACTACCGTGCCCTTGTTTTTTTCTGTGTTTATGTCAGGATAAGTGAATACCATATCAAAAACTATGCTTCTGCTCTAGAGTCTTTCAAAGAAGGACAGAAATTGGACAGTAAGTATTGAGACTACACTTCTTTTTGCACACTAATAGTAAATATTTAAAAGCTTCTATAAGGCTCAGATTAAATTGAAGAACACGATTTTCAGAAGTGACTAGTGATTTAGGTGCCGCAACTTTTGGATACCCAGCTAGATCATGTGAAATGGGCCTAACTTTTGGGAAGCACAGAGCACCCCCTCACCTGAAAATCAAGCCCTTTTAAGACATCTAGAATTGGCCACAAAATATCAGTAGTCACTTCTGAAAATGTAAGCCCATGTGTTTCAGTTCCCTATGGGTTAAATGGGGATATTTCCCTGCTTCAGACTTATGTTGCAGATAAATTCAGGTGTTTGAGGTGATCTGGTACTATGGTGATGATCATCATGGAAAAACCTACATATAGACTGAATTCCTCTTATACAATGTGAAGTTGTAAACCAGGGATCGGCAACCTTTGGCCCGGGCCAGTTTGTTTACCTGCTGCGTCCGCAGGTTCGGCCGATCACGGCTCACACTGGCCGCGGTTTGCTGCTCCAGTCCAATGGGGGCTGCGGGAAGTGGCGGCCAGCACATCCCTCGGCCCGCACCACTTCCCACAGCCCCCATTGGCCTGGAGCCGCGATCGGCCGAACCTGCGGACGCGGCAGGTAAACAAACTGGCCCGGGCCAAAGGTTGCCGATCCCTGCTGTAAACTAAGTAAAACACAACTTTCTCTGCACAGTTTTTTGGAGTTTACACAACTCCAGATATATGTCTGAGTTCATAAACTATGCTTGTGACTCTCTTACCTTCGATTATACTGAAAACTACAGAAGAGTGTTTAATGTCCCCTGTTTTTCATCTCTTAACTTACTTTTGGTTGGGCTAAGGGCCTAGTTTTCTGTCCTATGGAGTTACTAGTACATTAATCTCTGGATTCCTGAACTCTTAAATTGGTGAAGTATGGAGCTTTTGAAAAACTGGCCTTTTTTCCAATTATGGGAAAAGGAAGAGTTTGGTCATTACAGTCTTGATAAGCTGCAAGGCAGTTCAGAACAAAATGATTTCTCCAAGGTGGTTGTGAATCCTCCCTAGGCCACCACCCAAAAAATAAATATTTTTCTGGGGCATAGGGAGGGAACACTGAGAAACTGAAACCCTCAAGTTACATGAAATAATAAAACACACACAGGAATGTAAGAATTGCCGTACTTGATCAGATCTAAGGCCCATTTAGTTAGTATTCTATCTCAGACAGTGGCCAGTACCTAATACTGAGGGGAAAATATAAGAATCCTGCAGTTAACAGTTGTGGGATAATCTGCCTGCACACCTCCGGTCTCATCATGATCTCTAGAGATTGCCTTAAACCCTGAAAGAGAGCTTTAGTATTTCTGGTAAAATTTTTGTTAGTTGTGGTGACTCTGGATATTCTTGTTCATATAAATGTCCAATCCTCCCCTTCACACACACACACACCTTCTTTTTTTTTTTTTTTGCATCTTGCTAAATTTTTGGCCTCCACTGACTTTCTGTGGCAAGGAGTTTCATAATCTAATTATGCACTGGGTGAAAAAAATGTTTCCTTTATCAATTTTGACTTTTCTACCTTTCAGTTTCATTCAGTGTTTTCTTGTTTTATGAGATAGGGAGAACAGAAATTCCCAATCTTCTTTCTCTATGCCATTCATTATTTTTATAGACTTTCATCATGTCCCCTCTTATTCATCTTCTCTGTACAGTAACCAATTCCAATCTTTTCAATCTCTTCTTATGAGAGTTTGTCCATGTCCTTGATTTTTCCTGTTGCCCTTCTCTGAACTCCTACTTAATTGTGCAATATTCTTTTTGAGATGGGTGATCATTACTGAACACAGCCTTCCCGATGGTATTGCAGCATATAAATGGATTATATTCTCCATTCCATTCCTATGAATTCAAGCATTTGTTTGCCTTTTTGACTTCAGTGGCATATTGAACAGGGATCTTCATTGATTCGTTCACAATAATGCCCAGATCCCTTTCCTGAGCTGATAGTTAATTTAGAATCTTCTAAGGCAGTGTTTCTCAAACTGAGGTCGCCGCTTGTGTAGGGAAATCCCCTGGCGGGGCGGGCCGGTTTCTTTACCTGCCCCGTCCACAGGTCCGGCCGATTGTGGCTCCCCTGGCTACGGTTCGCCGCTCCAGGCCAATGGGGGCCGCTGGAAGCAGCGGCCAGTAAGTTCCTCGGCCCGCGCCACTTTCTGCAGCTCCCATTGGCCTGGAGCAGCGAACCGCGGCCAGTGGGAGCCGCGATCGGCCGGACCTGCGGACGGGGCAGGTAAACAAACCGGCCCGGCCCACCAGGGGCTTTCCCTACACAAGCGGCGACCCCAGTTTGAGAAACACTGTTCTAAGGTGTATGAGTATTTTAAAATTTTTTCTCCAGTGTGCATTACTTTGAATTTACAGATATTTAATTTAATTTGCCATCATGTTGCCTAGCTTCACCTAGCTTGTTTAGGTCTCTCTGAAGTTCCCTCAATGTTGCAAGTCTTCTCTGATCCTTACTAATCTAAATAACTCTGTCATCTGCAAATTTTGCTATCTCACTACTCCCCTCTTCTCTCCCCCCTTTCCCCCTTTTCAAGATCATTAGTAAATATATTAAGCACTGAATCTAATACAGAACCTTGAGGGTATCCTTCTATTGAACTTTTGCCAGGATGAAAACTGTCCGTGTGTTATCCTTTTTGTTTTTTCTCCTAGATGGTTTTTGATCCAGGACAATACTTTCTCTCACCCTGTAACTGCTTAACTTTTTTAGTTTTTTCTTGTGAGACGGGACCTTGTCAAAGGCCTTTTGGAAACCAGTTTAAAATAAACTGTCAACCTGTTCTCCTTTACCCTCTACTTTACTGACTAGTGAGATGCTATTTTCCGTTGCAGAAGTTATGCTGGTTAGGTCTTATCATATTAACACCTTCCAGGTGTGTTGTATTTTGGATAATAGTTTTAACCAGTTTGCCTGGTACAGATGTAAGGGCTATTGGTCTGTAATTCTCCAGTTTACCCCTTAAGCCTTTTTTAAAATAAAGGTGCAGCATTTATATCACTCTTATTCCAGAGGGCTGTCACTGGTTTATAGTTAAATTTTATACGTTTGTTAGCACAACTCTTTCAAAACTTTAATGTGTATAGTGAAGCATCTGGGCCTAGTGACTTACTTCTCTCTTAAATTATCAGTTTCTCCTAGCATCTCTTTTTAATCTTTGATAATACCTTATTTATTTCTAGAGAAGAGCAGGGCCAAGATTGGAATCTCCCCAACACCCTTTGAAGTGAAGACTGATGCAAAACAGTCACTTAGCTTCTCAGCAATGACCTTATCTTCCTTAATTGCTTCCTTTAATCTTCTGTAATATAGCAGCTCCACCAGTTCTTTCACAGCCTTCCTGCTTCTGATATACTTACTGATATACTTACGGAATCTCTTTATTTTTTACAACTTTAGCAAATATGATTTACTTTGTAAGCATATGTATTCTTCAAACACAAAATGTGCACACTGTCCTAAAAGAATACACTTGAGTTCCCGGCTTACTAGGTAGGTCTGCCAGTCTTTTGGATTTGCCCTTAAATGATTATTTTCTTTTCATTCAATATAGAGTTTTTTCAAAACCAATCAGGTTGTGCTAAGATCACACTTGATTGATATTAAGCTGACTGTCTCTATTCAAGCCCAAGTTAATGGTACCTAGTTTGCAAATTAATTCCAGTTCAGCAGTTTCTCGTTGGAGTCTGTTTTTGAAGCTTTTCTGTTGCAAAATTGCCACCTTTGTCTGTTACTGAGTGACCAGAGAGGTTGAAGTGTTCTCCTACTGGTTTTTGAATGTTATGATTCCTGATGTTAGATTTGTGTCCATTTATTCTTTTGCATAGAGACAGGGAGTGGCTGGGTCATTACACAAATTGAATCTATTTCCCCATGTTAAGTATCCTCACACCTTCGTCAGCTGTCTGAAATGGGCCATCTTGATTATCACTACAAAAGTGTTTTTTCCCCTGCTAATAGCTCATCTTAATTAATTAGCCTCTTAGAGTTGGTATGGCAACTTCCACCTTTTCATGTTCTCTGTATGTGTGTGTATATATATATCTTCTTACTATGTGTTCCATTCTATGCATCTGATGAAGTGGGCTGTAGCCTACGAAAGCTTATGCTCAAATAAATTTGTTAGTCTCTAAGGTGCTACAAGTACTCCCGTTCTTTTTGCGGATACAGACTAACACGGCTGCTACTCTGACTCCTAGTAGAGAGACACCTTATACCAACAAAACCCAGTTCCCTGAATAAGATAAGCTAGGGTTGTGATTTTGTTTTTTTACACTCCTACGTGACTTGCTAACTACTAATAGTCCTAAGTGTATTAACATCCAGCCCAACAAAGCTGGGGAGTCAATTATGTAATTAAACACTAATATCAAACATAGTATAATTGGTTTGAAGGAGTCCTGACACTTAAAACTGTATCTAGTCTTCTATATTTAAGAATCAAAACAAACCAGTTCTATTGTTGCAAGTCTGCCCTTTATGCATCGTCATGACAAGTAAGAGTACCCATTTTTAGAGCAGTAGATTTGAGATACTGAAATGTTGTATATTCAATCTCTTCTAGATGTGGATACTTCTTTTACTATTTGGATTAAAAGATGCGAAGAAACACTAAACAGTAAGAGTGGCTTCATTTATTTTGTACTTGTTTTGATATTTGCCCTGCTTTTAAACATTTTTTTCAAAATCTGAAATCTTTATAGCACTTGCCTTTGTTTACAATAAACTACTAGATGCTCCAATTGTTTCTGTGAGGATCAGTGTCCCAAGACTGTTTTTGCTTAAATTTTATAAATGTTTCTTTAGATTTTGGAGGGAAAAAATCCATGTCAGAATTAGTCATGCAAATAGGAAAAGTACCTATTTCAAGTTCAGACTTTGAGAACAAAAATCCAGATATTTCAGAAACTTTCATAGTTGTAATGTAAAACAAGATTTGTGTTGGTAAATGCTGCCAATGAACATAATCTTAAATAAATCCAATTTATATTAGGAGCCACGCAGTTTTGACTCCATATGCTGCCCTTGTGTAGAAGTACACGGAGACCAACTTAATGTAAAAACTCTGTAGTGATGTTGGAGCATGTCTTGCACTCTGTACCCCAGAATAGAAGCTTGCAAGATTGATAGGTACGGGGCTGGAAAAAAACAATGGAGAGTTAGAGATTTGGGCCTCCAGTTCTCTGAAGTCTGTTTCCTTCGTCAAAAGAACCATTCTCATCCATCTAGCTGTGACACCATGATAAAGCAGCAATAGCCATGCTCCTACTAGTTGCTGGCACCAGCTGTGATCTGGAGTAGTAATGTAGTGTTCAGTGAGAGAGCACTGTCTGAAGCAGTGGTCAACTTTGTACTAATTCTTTGTGTGGGTTGGCCAGTCTGATAGAGAGCATGCAACTTAGTGCAGCTTTTCCCACACTTTGGCACAACCTACTTTTCCTAAGTTGCCCAGGGGCTTCATAGATGTGTTGGCTGTGGAGACGAAGGAGTAGCTCATAAGGCTACTTTCTCCTCCACTGTGACTTCACAGTGTGTACTGGGAAAGAAAGATCAGTGGGGGCAGTATGAGTTGATATTAATTTAACAACAAACGGCAGAGGAACATAACTTTTTTTTGTCAGTCTGGTACTTATCCTTTATATCTAGGGCCCTACCAAATTCACAGTACATTTTGGTCATTTTCATGGTCATAGGATTTTAAAAATCGTAAATTTCATGATTTCAGCTATTTAAATCTGAAATTTAATGGTGTTGTAATTGTAGGGGTCCTGACCCGAAAAGGAGTTGTGGGGTGGTTGCAAGGTTATTGTAGGTGGGAATGTGGTACTGCTATTCTTACTTCTGCACTGTTGCTGGCGGTGGCGCTGCCTTCAGAGCTGGGCAGCTGCAGAGTGGCAGCTGCTGGCCGGGAGCCCAGCTCTGAAGGCAGAGCCGCCGCCAGCAGCAGGGCAGAAGGATGGCATGGTATGGTATTGCCATCCTTACTTCTGCGCTGCTGCTGGCGGGGCGGTGCCTTCAAAGCTGGGCGCCTGGCCAATAGCCGCTGTTCTCTGGCCGCCCAGCTCTGAAGGCAGCGCAGAAGTAAGGGTGGCAATACCGCAACTTCCCTAAAATAACCCTGTGACACCACCCCCCACCCCGCAACTTGTTTTGGGTCAGGACCCCCAATTTGAGAAATGCTGGTCTCCTCCTTGAAATCTGTATAGTATAGGGTAAGAGCACACAAAAGACCAGTTTTCATGGTTCGTGATGCGTTTTTCATAAGCGTGAATTTGGTAGGGCCCTATTTATATCATATAAAGATGGCGTCAAGATTTTTTTTTAGTGGCTTTTCTCTTTTGCTGAAGAAATAACAAGAATATCAAGTCTTGGCTGTCTTGATTTTGCTGGAGGAACACTTTGAAGGACTATGGTTGGAGTTTTTTCCATTTCCGAAGGGGAGAGTATGTCTCGTCATATGCCACACTGAGCTTTTCTTCCAAGTGTTGAGCTTGTTCTTGTCCCTGTTTTACTCAATCTGCCTAAACACCTTCCTCCCCCTCAGCTGTTCATGTTTTAGCCATCTTGTGATGTCATTTTACTGATTCTCCAGAGGATTTTCTAGCAAAAATAGATTTCAAAACATGGTATTATTAATAGTAAAGCAGAGTTATTAAGTTAGTCTCTAAGGTGCCACAAGTACTCCTGTTCTTTTTGCTAAAAAATCTTTGAAGCACCCTCGTGCATTATAAAGAAGGAAAAAAGCAGAAAGCAGTGATTTTATTTATTTATTTATTTATTTATTTTATTTTTTGCTTTGCTATTCACTTCTTGAAAGGGGGACCAACTTTAAATAGCTCTAAATTAGAATTTCTGGCAATTTTTTTTACGGTTTCTATGGAAAAAATTCTCATAGTATGATATTGCACAGTTAAGGTTGCCCAAATAACCTTAACTCTTCTTTAGTTAAATGTCATCACTCTCTTCTGTGAAACTAGAGTCCTTATCAGAATTATCTTACAAATTTGAGCATGAATGTCCAGTGTATAGATAACAAGGTTCAAACTACTGTAGAAGATCTTAAACCAAAGCTTTAGGTGCTGATTTGTTAAAGCCTTCATGTCATAACAGAAGTCTGTTACATCTTCACTTGTTAGGAACTATTGATCAGAAGGTGCAATCATTCTGTTAATCAGAACATACTTTTGTGTTGCAGTTGTCCTTTCGCATGACTTTTGAAATTAAATCCCTAGATACAAATAGTGTTATGATACAAATACAGAATCTCTCTGAATAGTTGAAGAAAGTTGAAAGAAGCAAATCTGCCTTGTACATTAAACATGTTGCTCGTCTGAAAAATGCAACTTGTTTTTGTCCCTACAGCAGGATCACAGACTGAAATGGTAAGGCTTTTTCTTAACATACTTGCTGCTTACCCTTAATTGTGGCACTAAACAAGAGCATGCTTTGAGACTTGACTTTAGTTGCTTCATATTAACAGGCTCTAAAACTAACTTAAATCTTACTACTACATAGCATTTTTTGTGGGGGGTTAACTTTAGCCTAAAGTCCTGCTCCTTCTTGATGTCAGGCTTATGGAGACTCATACAAAGGATTAAACAAGCACACAGTTCTAGCAGTTATATCAACGTGCATAAGTTTTATAATAAAGCAAATCTATTTTTTTCCTTTGCACAATTGATGATTAGTTTTGCAAGATTAATCAATTCCACTTAAGTATTCTAATTGCTTTTAATTGTAATGTATTAAGTGCCTTAAAAGTGCATGAACTGTTACTTAAGCAGATTTTTATTCTGGTGACGCTCTAGTTCATTTTTCAGTTGCCTCTTTCTACTATGTGCCATGGTAAAACCTTTGAACTTGTCTCTAGAAATAGTATCAAAGTCTGAGATGGCGTTGGAAACTTATGTTGGTCCTTGAGACTGTTGCTCTCAAACTACCCCCAACTTATGCATATTGAAAATAGGTACTATGTGGAAAGTCTGACAGGAGTCATGTTATACACAAGGACAATGGCTTTGTGGTTAAAAGCAAAAGATTGGAAGTCAAGAACTCTGGGTTATATTCCCGGCTCTACTGTAGATTTCGTTTGTGATTTTAGGTTAGCCATTTAACCATTATGTCTTTTGTTAGCTCCAAAATGGGTGTAATACTTGCTGCCTGAGAAGGTGGCTGAATTGGGAATTTGAATTACTATTTATAAAGCACTTAGATTTTAGAACATTCCAGTCACTTGTGACTTCAGAGCATTCCAGTTGTTTGTTTTTCTCCCATCTAAAGATTTCAAGCTCTTTTGTGCTGGTCCTACATCAGGGGTGGGCAACCTCTGGCACGCGGCTCGTCAGGGTAAGCACCCCGGCGGGCCGGGCCAGTTTGTTTACCTGCCGCGTTGGCAGGTTCGGCTGATCGCGGCTCCACTGGCCGCGGTTCACCATCCCAGGCCAATGGGAGTGTTGGGAAGCCGCAGCCAGCACATCCCTCCCCCCGCGCCGCTTCCCGCCACCCCGATTGGCCTGGGACGGCAAACCGCGGCCAGTGAGAGCCACGATCAGCCGAACCGGCCGACGTGGCAGGTAAACAAACTGGCCCGGCCCACCGGGGTGCTTACCCTGGCGAGCTGCGTGCCAGAGGTTGCCGACCCCTATCCTACATAAATGGTTATGGGACTAATCAGGAGATTTGTTTTCAAAATGTTTGTTTAACTTAGTTAGTGCACTGTGCATCAAGAGAAAAAGGCAATTTAGTTAATAATGTACAATGTGTGTATATATTACGTTATGAATGTTTCTTTGAAAAGTACATCATGATACAGTGAACTATACTAATTTAACTTTTTAATGTCTTTCAAATGTCATGTGCCACAATCAGACTACAGAACAGCAAACTCAGCCATCAAAAATCAAGTAAGTCTTTTTTAGCTTTATTACACTTTATTTATTTACACTTTATTACACATAATTTAACAATCATTTTATATAGCATATGTATTTGTAGCAAGCCGTTATTCCAAATTGTAAATTTAGTCTGTTCTGTAATGCATAAGTTAAAACTAAATTCTGTACACTGGATCAGATATGTTTGCTGATTGTGTTTATGGTTTGGATTTGTGTAAATACCAAACCTTCTCTGAAGCAGTAAGGAGCCATAATGTATCATAAACTTCAAACTGTTTAACCTGGTGGTATAAAAGATATATTATTAGTTTATTTAGATATGCTAAGTGTGCCTGTCCTCTGAGTATAAGCTTCAGAATCTTCAGAAGCACAGATGCAATGACTTTAGTTAATATGTCAACACTAAACTCCCCAACCTGTCCTCTCAGAAAATGTATTGGTAGATCAGCTTTTCAGTATGTCCTAAAAAGTCCATGTACACAGGCTGTTGTCAGGCCAAGAACTCTCCACTGAAGATGCTCAGCTCACAGAACATATCTAGGGATTTGGGATTAGATATCCCAACTGATCAACTGGGGCAAAACATACTGCCTCTCAGTTGTACCTACCTTACGTATTGCTTAGGCATCAGAGCAGAGAGATTCCTATATATGATTCATACAGTATAAATTGATGAAAAAGTGAACTCTGTAGTAATAGTTGACAGATACTTGTTCCCTAATATTAAGTATAGGGTGAAACTGGTAAGCTTAGCTACCACTGTGGTAATTGATGACTGACTGCTATATGTTGCTTGTAATAAAATGGCTTTGGGTCATTCTCCATTTTAAGGTTTAAGCCAGACCTCATGACCACAGGCTATGGGTATCATAGGCTGGGGGGAGGCTGTGCCTCCCCAAACAGCTTGATGTGGACGTGGCCCTGCCCCCAGGCCGCCTCCTGCAGTTTCCAGTACTCTTCCATGGCCCAGGCTGGCTCTGTCTGGGGCTGGGGAGAGCCGGCCTGTTGCCGCCTTGGGGCAGCACCGCCCGGGACTGGGGGCGCTGGGACCGTGCTGCCTGGCGCTCCGGGGTTGGGGGCCGTGATGGGGGTGCTCTGGGCTCCTGCAGGGGAGGGGGGCAGAAAGGGGAGGGGCTGGGGGCTAGCCTCCCCCAGTGGCCTGTTCACCAGCTGCGCATGCTCATGACTTATTGTCTCAAAAACTACTTCAGTTCTGAAGAGGCTAAATAGGAAGTCTAATGGTGAAGTCTAAGAACTGCAGTCTTAAAGGGATGCTGTCCATTTGTCTAAGCCCCCAAATTTTACCTTAATTTGCCCTCTTCTGGAGTAAGTTCTGTGCAACCAATTGCACTCAGTCCTCTGTCCCTTTTGTTTTACCTTCCACCACTCTAGCCACCCAGCCTGCTCTCTTGCTACATAAGACTGTTCTTCCTCTAAATGCTTCAATGGATTCAGAAGGTGGCAGCAGGTCTTTTAAGAAGCACTTTGCTTCAAACAATTTACTTGAAATTCAGGCTCAATTAACCCTTCAAAGGAAGAAGTGTTATCTAGGATCTAGAGCAGGGAATGCACTCTAGATCTTCTGGGTTCTGTTGCTAATTCTAGATCAAAGTTAGGATCAGAAGACTTGCCTATATGTGTGTTGGTATATCATGTTCATAAGGTGCTTTTAGATCCTTGAATGAAAAACACAATAGAAGTGCAAAATAGTATTGTGATACTTGGCAATAAGTAGATTTTTGAAGACTTAATTGTGTAAATTAGTTATGTAGATTTTTGCTTCTTGGTAGAGCAGTTGTACATTTTTTCTGTTCCATTAGCAGTTCTTGTTTGCTCAAGTGCATTGATCTAACTGTTGGGGAAGAAGGGGAAATCTACTCATAACTTCATTCTGCTTGCTTAACCTCAGCCTTTTGTGCTATGTAAATTCAAAACAAATAACACAAAACCCTATAATGTTACTGTGCTCTACAATACTTGTTTTCTCTCACTGTGGTTCACTTACATGTTTTTGAACCATGTGCAAGAAAACTTAGTTTTGATGTCCTTCTCTTTTTAAAGGTATGACTGGTACCAAACAGAATCTCAAGTAATCGTAACTCTCATGATCAAGAACGCACAGAAGGATGACATCAGTGTACAATTTTCTGAGAAAGAGGTGATTACATTATTAGTTCACTGAAAAATAACTTCTTAGTTGATATGCATCTCTATCTTTCAGGACATCTATTTGCTGATACAGACATTCTGTATCGCATCATTCAGTCCATTCAATTGCCATGAAAAAGGCAGAATAAAGTACAGCTTTACACCACACTCTCCCTTAACATTCTTGTAGAAAGAGCATATTGGTGTTTTACTTCCCATGCTTTTGGTATCCTCAGATCTGTTCTGACAATCATGACGTGAGGTAACCAGTTTAAATGAAGCATTGCAATCTAGCGTCATTATATTTGTGTTTAGTATATTACTGGCACCATATTAATCTTGGTTTCTCTTATTCTGACATCAGACATGGGTTTGTGTTGCTTAACTGTTAATACTTGGTGAACAAAACCATACATGTTCAGTTAGTATCTACTTTAAATAGTCAAGATTACATGCACACATCTTGCTTCGTAAGTAAATGTTTGAAGTATGTGGGAAGAGGAAAGCTGCATAATCTTTCTGTGTTCCATTGTTAGTGTTTTGCTATCTTCTTATTGTCATGCAACACTTTCCTAAAGAATGCGGATCAAACTGATGAGATAACAGGCTTTTTGAGTAGCTAGTTGGTGGCGAGGAACAACAATTTTATCTCCTATTTATTTTTTAGTGCACTTTGAAATCACTGTTGAATAATGCAGTAAGAAGTAGTGCACTTTGAAATTCCTGTCTTGTGCTTGACATTTCATTAAAACATTCCAAGTGAAGGGTCATTAATTTAATCACTAAAAGTTGTCAGTGGAGGATTAAAATTAATGCTAGGATGGAAAATTGCAGCTAGTGTACTCTGTGGTCATCACAAAGATATGTTTATCTGTTAACAGCTGAATGCATTGGTGAGACTTCCATCAGGAGAAGACTACAACTTAAAGCTTGTTCTTCTGCATTCCATAGTACCAGAGCAAAGTACATTTAAAGTGCTTTCAACAAAGGTAAGCTTTTAAAGTGTAAATTATTTCTTTGAATATTTCTGGTGTTGAAAACATTTCTGCTCTTTTGTCTTGTGTTCCTATGACAGTCATGATGACTAGCTTTTTTCATACAGAATTGTTTTTTTCAAGGTGCCCTTCAGCCAACAGAAGACTTTCTAAACAGACATGTAAATATCAGAAGCTAGCAAAATCTAAGATCACTTTTACTGAAGTGCAAATGACTTCATTTATAAAGTGTGGATTTTTTTACCTGCTACTAGAAAAAGACTGCTATGGTGCTCATCTCTTTATACATTCATAATCTCCAAATTATAAACTACTTATAAAACCTTTCCTAAACTTTTAGGAGTAAAGGTTGCTTGTCATTCAAGGCAACTTTATGTAGATACAGCAAACAAGTTGTCAGACTTGACTTAAAACGTAAGTGTTGCAGTAATTTAGGCATTCTTAATATAGCCTTTCTTCAGATGACTGCTTGCAAAAAATTGTCATGCAGTTAACTCTTGGATGCTTTTCACGAATCCATGCTATACTTGAAACATTGTTTAAGCATTTGAAGGCAGCATGATTTTTCAGCATCTTTGATACCTCCTCGTCTCTTATACTGAGATTTATGCTATGCAAAATTGGGTATAACTGAGGCCCTTGATTTCCTGGGAATTTATCAGTGTTTATCAATTTTTGTAATAAACACTGATAAATTCCCAGGAAATGAATGGCCTTCTTAGCTCCGTAGACGAGCTGGAGTTGGAGCGGGGAGGGGAGGCTCTGTCTGGCAGGGGAAGCAGATGGATGTCCCTGACTCCAGCACTCTGAATGGGATGGAAGAGGGTGCCTGGTACTCATGAGGGGGCGGGGGAGGGAGAGGAGGTACTGTGTACGGGGGAGGAGGAAGGCGTGTCCAGTATTCTCAATGGGCAGAGGAGATGGGGTGCCTAGTACTCTTGGAGGCAGCAGGTGAGGGGAGGAGGTGCCTCTCACTCATGGCAGGCAGGGGAAAGCAAATGGGGCTCTGCCCTGGGGCCATGCTGAAGGGCAGGGGAAGCAATTGTGGGGCCAGTACTCACTGGGTACAGCCTTGTGCTCTGCTCCCTGCAGTCCTGTTGCTATCAGGACCAGACTCCCTACCTGTCTTGCTCCCCCCATTGGCCAGCAGCAACAGCCACTGACCAGCAGTTACCCTCTTTGTTCCCCCTCTGTTTAGGTACGCTGAACCATTGGGCGGGGACTCTTGAGTGTGTGTGTGGGGGGGCAGGTCTGTGGAGATCCGGGACATGAAAAATTTGGGTTTAAACTGATAAAAACCCAAATACTTGCTTTTGAAAAATGTTTTCAAGAATTTTTTGAAGGTTTTCAGCGATCAAAAATCGGTTGGTCAATATGACTGTCAGTAACTTAACCCCTTTTCATTAATATAAGCAGAGATTTACTCATAGGGCTAAGCCTGAACCTTTACCTTAATACAAGCAGAGATTTATCTATGGATATGTCTATGCTGCAGTTGGACACCAGCAGCTGGCCTGTGCCAGCTGGCTTGGGCTAAGGGGCTGTTTAGTTGTGGTGTAACTGTTCAGGCTCAGGTTGGAGTCCAGGCTCTTGGACCCTTCCACCGCACAGGATCCTGAGCCCAGGCTGCAGCCTGTGCTTCAGCATCTATTCTGTAATTAAACAGCCCGAGCCCTGCAAACCCAAGTCAGCTGGCATGGGCCAGCCATGGGTTTTTAATTGCCATGTAGACATGCCCTGTAGATCCAAAGCCTGAAGGGCCTTATGTAGGAAAGAGGGGTGTGTTGGTCTTTTACTTCTACTTACACTGGTTCCACAGTGTTCGAAGCAATCCTGTGGGTGGCCAAGCTGTTGTGAAAGGGTGCATGGAGGAACTAAGCAATACTCTGCAGTAGAGCTGTTTTGGCATGGGAGATGAGAGAAGAGGAGCACCAGGATAAACTTGCAGCTCTAGGGCTGTGATAACACCTGTGTCGAGGGGCAGGTAGGCCCAAGGTGAGGAGTGAGAGGGAGACCCCCTTGTCCTTTCTGACCTTACTGTTAGTATTATACTCATTGTATCATGTCTGGAGTTATATGGTAAGCTCTTTGAGGCAGGAACTGTGTCACTGTATCTGTTCTGCAAAGCACCTCACATGCTCTTGAGCACTATAAAATAACAAAATAACTTCTTAAAAGGTAAAGTGGGCATCTACAGCCCCATATGGAGGCATTTCATCTGAGTCGGCTGGTTTGGAGCTGAGCAATCCATAATCTCTTTTTGGTTGACTTTAAAGCCATTCTAGGTTTTGGTTTAGGTATCTTGCGTTTCCTTTTCTTCTCCCCTTGAATACGCTGAGACTGTGCAACCTTGATTCTTATCAGCTGAGCAGAATACGAATTTCTGCCATAAGGCGATCTTCTGGTAGTTAGTTGCTCAAGTCTTTCATTGTGGAGATACTAGTTGAAGTGTGCCCTCTTGAAGTGTGAAGAAACACTAAGTCAGGGGTCTCAAACACGTGGCCCGCGGGCCGCATGCGGCCCGCAGGGCTATCGCATGCGGCCCACGAGCTCCTCCCAGCCCCCCCGCCCTCCCCCACCGTTTACCTGGCCGACCAGCACCGGGGGCAGGGCAGGCTCCCTGCCTGCCCTGCCGCCGCGTCGCACCAGGAAGCAGCTGGAACCTGGGGGAGGAGGGGCGCAGGGGGGGTGTGTGGCTGTTGCTTCAGGCACTGCCCCCAGCAGCTCCCATTGGCCACAGTTTCCCATTCCCGGCCAATGGGAACTGCTGGGGCAGGGCAGGCAGGCAAGCAGGGAGCCTGCCCCCCGCACTCCTCCTGCACCCCGACCCCCTGCCCTGAGTCCCCTGCCGCACCCCGACCCCCTGCCCTGAGCCCCCTGCTGCACCCTGCACCCCGACCCCCTGCCCTGAGCCCCCTGCTGCACTCCGACCCCCTGCCCTGAACCCCCTGCTGCACTCCGACCCCCTGCCCTGAACCCCCGCTGCACCCCTCCTGCACCCCAACCCCCTGCCCTGAACACACGCCGCACCCGACCCCCTGCCCTGCACCCCTGCCACACCCCGACCCCCTGCTCTGAGCCCCCACCGCACACCACACCCCTCCTGTGCCCCCTGGGGGCAGAGTTGGGGTGGGGATTTCGGGGAAGGGGTTGGAATGGGGGCAGGGAAGGGGTGGGAAGAGGGGGGGCAGGGGCGGGGCCTCATGGAAGGGGTGGAGTGGGGGCGGGGCCGCGGGCGGCGGGGGGGGTGGTGGCAGTAAATGCGGCCCTCGGCCCAATGTACTAGTCCTCATGTGGCCCTCGAGGTCATTTGAGTTTGAGACCCCTGCACTAAGTTAAGTAGAAGTTTGTGATAACTGAAATCAGTGCTATAAGTTTTGACCAGCTGGTGGAGCCTAACTGGTATGAAGTTATGAGTGATCTTAACACAGTAGGGTAGCTTAGTCTCAAATGTAGTTGCTTTAATAATCATAATAAAAAAATTATTACAAATTTTTTCAAAAACTAAGGCGGAGTGTTTTACTTTGTCTCCTAAAATATTAGATGTTTTTAGGGAGAGGGGTGTGTGTGTTGAGTTTTTTGTTGAAACATCTGAAATTCTGATATCTCAGTTTAAGTTTCAGCACTGCTTTAACACTGACTCCTGCTGATAACCACTCGCACTAACAATATGAAGCACAGACTGCTGCTCCCACTGTTACTTTACATGCTGACTCAGCAAGTCAACCACCACTTAGACTGAAGTGTTCATACCTGCTACAGACCAGAGCCTACAACATCTTGCATCTTCTCCTTCTTGTGAAGTCCAGAAATCACAACCACCTCCAGTATGGGCTGGAGAGCCCAATCTACCTTATCCCATCCTTTGTGGGCTGATTGCATCGATTTCCCTGATTAGATATGCGTCCAGAGATCCATCTTCACCCTGTGCTATTAACACAGGTTGGCCTGCAGACCCTAAAGCAGGGGTCTCAAACACGCGGCCCGCGGGGCTCTTGCGTGCGGCCCGCCGAGCTCCCCTCCCGCACCCCTCCCCTCCCCTCCCCTCCCCTCTGCCTACCCGCGGGATTCCCCTCTGTGGTGCTGCGAGGCTGCTTTCAGAGAGCAGCCGGCAGCACAGCCCCTTCGGGCGGGGGGAGGGGGAAGAAGGCAGAGGACTCCTCCTTCCAGGCACCGCCCCCCGCAGCTCCCATTGGCCGGGAACAGGGAACCGCGGCCAATGGGAGCTTTGTGGGAGGTACCTGGAGGAGTGGCAAGAGCAGCACATGGCTGCAACCCGGAGCCCCTCCCCCTCCCCCAGGGGCTGCAGGAACAGGGTTCCAGCTGCTTCCTGGAAGGGAGCAGCGCGGGGGGACAGGGCAGGCAAGGAGCCTGCCCTGGCCCCGGTGCGCGCTGCTGCCACCCCGGAGCCGCTCTAGGTAAGCGGTGCCGGGCTGGAGCTCGCTCCCTGAACCCCTCCTGCACCCCAACTCCTTGCCTGAGCCCCCTGCCGCACCCCGCACCCGTCCCGCACCCCAACCCCTTTCCTGAGCCCCCTGCTGCACCCCACACCCCTCCCGCACCCGAACCCCCTGCCCCGAGCCCCCTGCCACATCCCGCACCCCAACCCCCTGCCCCGAGCCCCCTGCTGCACCCTGCACCCCGACCCCCTGCCGCACCCCTCACCCTCTTGCACCCCACACACCAACTCCCTGTCCTGAGCCCCCGTTGCACCCTGCACACCTCCTGCACCCCCTGGGGGCAGCGTTGGGTGGGGACTTCGGGAAGGGGTTTGAATGGGGCGGGGAAGGGGTGGGAAGAGGTGGGGAAGGGGTGGGGCCTAATGGAAGGGGTGGGGGCGGGGCCAGAGGCAGCGAGGGGCGTGTCAGTGATGCGGCCCTCGGGTCAATGCACTGGTCCTCATGTGGCCCTCGTGGTCATTTGAGTTTGAGACCCCTGCCCTAAAGTAATAACTCCTGAGAGGAAACTATGGCATATGCAAGGCCCTATATACTTAATGGCAAGCTTGAATTTTGTCGTTTCTGCAGTGCTCTATGCAGCAAACTGGAGATTCTGTGGCAATTTCTCATATGCTAAGAAATGAGGCTTTGTATTCATTCTCATTGAATTCAATAAGTCATTGTAGCATATTCTGTTAAAATGAATATAATATGAAATTTTTCTATGCCCGTAAATTTTTAACTTTGAGGCTGATTCAGAATCTTCTAGGAATATGCATAACTCTGTCAAAAGTTGTACGGGGCGGGGGGGAGAGGGGTAAATGGAGAAGCTAGAGGTTGTGGCAGTTAAAGGACATTGGGGGCATTTTGAGATTAGGGATGGTGTCAGATGAGAGTTTGAAATTTTGGGATAAGTAAATGAACTGGATGTTAATATGATCAACAGTGAAATAGTCAACATTGGTATTGTTGGAATTCATATATTTAAGAGGGCAGAATTAATTTTTATTTGTCACTGGTGAAGGTTTTCAGATAATCCGTGGGTATAGGTGCAGAGTGAAGACTGGTATGCTGAAACTACACTGAATTTTTCTGAGTTCATACCACTAAATTTTAAAAGGTAATGCATTCTGAGTCTTAAATGGCTCTGTCACTAGATTTTTTTAATGTTGACTATTAGAGCAACCTCTCAAAAACATTGGCCTGGTATAACCTGAATATTTTTAAATGCCATTAAAAAAATCTAGTCTAAAGTTTTCTTCCCTGCTTTATATTTAAAAATCTTACAGCAGTCCTGAGAACATACCCAGAACTGCCACCTCTCTCACCACTTCTTTATTTATATATTTACTTGCTGCCATTTAACTTTTCAGCTCAGCTACAGCAGTTTACTGAGAAACAATGTTTTGGAAGGCCTAAAGTGTGTGCAGCATAAATAAAACTAATTGTACACAAAATGCTGACAAATGCAAAGTAAACAAACTTATTGAAATGTTTACTAATCTGATAGCTGTTCTAAGCGTTACTTGAAACAATGGCAGATACAAAATTTAGATGGAATTGTGAAGTCTTTTCAAGTTGATAGGCTCTTTTTAACTCCATCTAAATAAAGCTTTTTTCATTCTTGGAATTGCATCTCTCACAGTGCAAAATGTATTCATGCTTATCCTCAAATTGGAAAGACTAAGTGAACTTTCCATTTAATTATAAAACCTCTGTTTGTGAGTTACAAGCTATGCAGCTTGAACTGAGAACTGATTCTCAGAATGGAGTTAAAGAAGATGGGGAGGGGTGCGTGTTGCAAGCTTGTATTATGAACAAAACCAAATTTCTGATTTCAGTGAAAGCTATAAGCTTTGATAGCACAATATATGGAATTTGAGAGGCACACATTTCGGGCCTTATTAAAGTGAAGCTGTAGTCAGGTAACCTTTGAAGTTTACAGTGATTGCAAGGTCCACTTTCATGGTTCTCCTGGTTTTAGCTTGTTAGTCAAGTTCAAGTTTAAAACCACCCCCAAAACTTAAATCCTATAGAGCTAAAGAAAATCTGAGGCTAAGATTTTGTAATATACTGATTAATACTTGATAGTTTACTCCTGGCTTTTCCTAGTTTTTTTCTAAAATGATGTCTTGCCTCCTGGTGGATTTTATTTTCCACCAGGTAGAAATGCACTTTTTGTTTTTTAATTCTTTTAATAACTGTATTCAAGAACTTCCCTAGGTGGATTTCCTGATTTAAATGAGTTTGTTTGAAGGTAGTGTTTTAACCATTATGGGCAATTGAGAAGCATCAGGTTGGCTTTTTTAATATTCAAAACTAGAGACTTCTCCTTCTTCTAATAGGGTGATATTGCACACTTAGTGTAAGTTTTAGACACACACTAATATAGATATTTTATTTTCTGGAAAGGGCAAAATGTGGTTTGGATGAAGCTAGCTTCTTGTGTGGTGCCAACATCTGATTGCCACTTAAGATTGTTTTAATATTACATGATAAGAGAGGAAATATAACTTCTGTAATTTATTTTTGCTGTTTTAAAAAGGTGAAAACAAATGTAGTCTATGTATCTCATGACAACTGTGGTAAAACGTGGGTCACATGCTAACTATGCAGGTACCACTGGAGCAAGTAAAACATGAGCTGTGTAACTTTCTTCAGCAGTATTTAAATTACTGATCTTAGTGTCTGAGAATCTAGAACACATCATCTGTCTTTTATCCAAGAGGATCATATTTGTAATGCTCTCTCTTGAGAAACTTTCTAATTCATGCTGCTTGAGAACTGTCTTAAAAGAACAAAGCAGAGCTACCTTATGTAGATTTAACTTTTAACACCCTAAAGCTGGGATTTCTGGTATTTGTCTTTTGGTAATGGAGCCAACAATATAATATGTCTAATTTATACAAATATCTCAGACAGTTTGCAAAAATAGAGAACATGTACTGGGAGTGTATTACTTGTATCTAGCTCATTTTTGAGTAGGAGGAAAAATCTGAAGTTGGGTATGAAGTTTGTAGTTCTGTGAATATTGTCTAGACCAGCGTTTCCCAAACTTTTTTTGGCCATGGAACACTTTTTAGCCTATTACGGAACACTTATAATATTATTTTGTAGTCGTTTGGTTTTCAATTAAAAAAATTGCGTTATTTATGCTCAAATATATTTTATTTTATAAAACAAAGCAAAAATACAAATTTAAAATAACTTGAACTAACAATTTCTAACTGGAAAGCGCATATAAAGTAGTACAAAAATCAAGTGCAAGAGTCAAAATTAAAAACAGTGTTCTACTTTAAAAAAAAACTTTTTATATATACACAAACACCAAACAAATTAGATTTTTACTAGGAAAATCTATTTTTATAAACAGAAATACAAATTTGGATTTCATGGGATTGGTGTTTCTGTGTTTTTCTATCACAAATTCGCTTAATATTAGGAATAATGCTGGAAAGTTGAATCCTCATGTCAGGCGCAGCATCAAGTCTATTCCTATATTTGTTTTTTGTTGCAGTGTAATACGAAAATCCCGTCTCTCTCAAATAAGTTGTAGCAAAAGGAAGGAGCACTCTAACTGCATGTTTAGCCACATCAGGGTACTCTTCTATTAGGCTGCGCCAAAAATTATTCAGCGGAAGATCCTTAAACTTTTGTTTCAAATCAGAGTCAGAAATTAAGTCAGTTAGGCTTTCATAATCGTGCGCAGTAAAGCCGACTGGTTTGGCTGTAATTACAAATGGATTTCGAACCCAAGCATTATCAGTAGTTGTAAGAAAATATTCTAATAAAGAGGCCTGCAAGTCACGTAAGTGCTGTAAAATGGTGCTGGAAACTTCTTCATGGACTGTAGAATTTATTTCAGTCAGAAATTCATGTACTGTAGGGAAGCAGTCGGAGTTATTCTGTTCTACAGAAGATGCCCAGAATTCCAGTTTCTTTTTTAACGACGAAATTTTATCCATTGTAGTAAAAATGGTCACACTCTTTCCTTGCAGCGACAGATTAATTTCATTTAATTTTGCAAAAATATCTGCAAGATACACAAGTCTCATTAGCCATGAGGAATTTGTCAGTCATTAAATTTTCATCCTCAATTATCTGAAGTGAAGAATACCAGTAGTTCACTACGAAGCTCAAAAAGCCTCACAAGCACTTTTCCTCTGGATAGCCACCTCACTTCTGTATGTAAAAGAAGCGCTTTGTGCTGACTACCCATTTCCTCACACAAAATTTTAAATAACCTGGATTGAAGTGGTCGAGATTTGACAAAATTGATAATTTGTACTGCTTCATCAAGCACAATTATCCGATATGCTGGTATTTGTTTAACTGCAAGTGCTTGTCTGTGTAGAACACAATGGCTCTTAGTGCTTTCTGGTGCCACACTTATGATTCGCGTTAGAGCTCCCTTCATCTTCCTGATCATTGCCCGAGCACCGTCAGTACATACATCAATACATTTTTCCCCAACTAATTTCATGCTTTCTGATAAAATTGTTGATGCAGTTGAATATTTCTTCTCCAGTTGTGTTGCTTTGCAGAGATTCACATAAGAGCAGGTCCTCTTCGATAATATTATTAAATCTATATCGGACAAATACTAGTAGCACAGCAAGTCCTGAAACGTCAGTGGACTCATCTAGCTGCAATGAATACTCATGGCAAATTTTCAGTCAGCAAACTAGCTCTTTTTCTATGTCATTGGCAAGATCTTTAATACGGCGTGCAACAGTATTATTTGACAACTGTACAGCATCAATTTTTTTACCAGACTGCTCGCTCAACATGCACGTTACAATATCTTTCGCGTAAGGCTTGATAAGCGTTTCTCCAATAGTGTGAGCTTCTCTGGCAAGCGCTATACGGTAACTTACTCGATAAGATGCCTCTGTTGCACTTTTGTTGTCTGTTTTAGCAATTTTAATCATCGAAAGTTTACAATTTCCAAGTGAGTCACGCTTCCTCTTGAAAAAACGTATATCTTTGTCTTTGTATTCAGCATGCTTGGTTTCCAAATGCCTATGAAGTTTAGCAGGAGCCAATGAACTGTTTGCTAGTATTTTGTTGCACACAACGCACTGCGCATCAGGAACATCTTTATTTCCAACACACGCAAAACTGAAAGACAAATAACTTTCATCATACTTTCGTTTCGGTCTTTTAACACCTGCTTCTTCTTGTTTTTGATATACTTTGGTGGAAATTCTTTCACCTTGGATAACTCACTAGTACGAACAGATTTTTAGGCAACAAAAGACTGCGATTGTTCATCCTCACTTTGAAGTGTCACAATATTTTGCTCGTTTATTTCGGCCACAGTTGGAGTACCAGAAGAACTTGCTTTTTGTTTCAAAGTTTCTTCTTTTAGCCACAAATCCATGGTGATTAGGTTTAGTAACAATACTTAGAAATACTGGTTTTTGTCAAATTTTGTTTGTCACAAATATTTATATTGTTTCGAGCGAAGCTAGTTTAGTTGTGCTTACCGCACACACGGTAAAGACCCACAGGTGTGAATGTGTTCAGTGAATGTTATATTCAACATGGCGTAAAGAGAATGGTGTGTGCATACCACTGCAGTTCGCGCAGCCTCGAGCGGAAGGGGTACGACGTCACTAACTGAAACGTGCCCGAAAGGGGTAGACGTCAACATGCTTGTGTGCCACGTTCTCTTTACGCTATGATATTCAATACGAAATCTATCAATAACCGGAAAAAGAGTTTTATGTTAAATTATAGTCATTCAAAAAGAGTTGTAAACGACGCTTCAAATATGCCAAATTTAAAATTAAAAAAAAATTAAAGACCCTTTTTAAAAATTATGATTCTTTCACGGAACATGTATTCACATCGTGCGGAACACCAGTGTTCCGCGGAACACAGTTTGGGAAACACTGCTGTATATCAATAGGTTTTCCTTTTGCAAACAGCATTTGTGTGAACTATGTAATCTGAAGCTATCCACTTGCCTCCTACTCCATTTAGCATACCTGTAATGAGAAACTACTGTTTCCCTAATAGCCCTCAGCTTGTTTATTTGAACATGTTATTGTGGTACACCATAGCTAGCATATGATACATTAGAACCTCAAAGTTACGAACACCTTGGGAATGGGGGTTGTTCATAACACTGAACAAAACATTATGGTTGTTCTTTCAAAAGTTTACAACTGAACATTGACTTACACAGCTTTCCCTTTATTTTTTAGTAGTTTGTTTAACACAGTACTGTAGTGCTTGCTGGTGTTTTTTTGTTTGTTTGTTGTTTGTTTGTTTTTTGTCTCTGCTGCTGCCTGATTGTGTGCTTCTGGTTCCAAACGAGGTGAGTTGACTGGTCAGTTTGTAACTCTGGGGTCCATAACTCTGAGGTTCTACTGCATGTGTATATATACATAATGGCATCAGTACATAGACATCTGACCAGCTCATATTTCTAATACAAAATTTTTGAATCAGATATCTGAGAAATGCATAGGTAGGTGCTGTGTATGTTACAGATTACCACTGTAACTGTTAATTGTAGTAACATAGGTCATGCATCTTTGGTGGCTAAAGCCACAAACTTAGTTACTCACTCCTTACTTTTGTGGGAGAATTGTGAAGGCGAGTTAACTGCATTAATAGCATCAGTTGTTTTAAAGACTTATTTCCAGCAGGGGGAGCCAAAATGCAGTGCTTATGTCAAGATCACTTGTATTACTGGGACAGTTCCACTTCATATGGTTATCTCGAATTTCATGTGCAAAATGCAATCTTATTCACCATTCTTTCTCCAGGAAAGAGTAAAGAAATACTTAATATTCTTTGTGCTGAGTATGTCAATTGGATGTTCGTCAAGGTTCTTGATTCTTCTTTGTCGAACTAATATGGTGGGAAAAGACTAAGAATTTACCAACTTGCATATAAGAAACAGTTAAAAGAAATTTTATTTAAATTATCGAATGTATGAAAGGAAAAAGGTTAAAAAAAATTCTATTTTTGTGCAACTGTCATCAGGCCCCATGCTGCATCATTATCAGAGCTTGCATCCTGAATTTTCTGCCACTTGAGCTACAGAAATAACTATATTAGCTGGTGGCAGGAGAAGATGTTAATCTGAGTTGGATAAAAATCAATTTTTCTTTTGAAAAATAAAATAAAATTGGATTTTTGATTTAAAATCAGATTTTTTTATTCGAATTATAATTTCTGTTAATGTTTCATATTCTGATTTAATTTGAATATGATTAGGCCTAAACTTATCTCTTAAAACATTTACGTAAAAAATAAATACTGTTTTGTCTGTTTGTTAAATTCTAATCACCTTTCAAATGCAGTATGACACAAACCATGGACAAAAAGTTAATTATCTAGTAAAAAGGAATATATCATTCACCATTTTCTAATATACTAAAAATGTACAATTAATAAGAATTTGAAAATATTAAGCTGTATCATTGCTTAAATACATGTATATAGTTATAATGTATCCTTGGTAGCAAAAAGATGTACCAAATCTAGCGTAACGACTCTATTTAGTTGTAAATCAACATGTTTTAATGGTTGTCTCAACCAATGAATGTACCTTTCTTTAGAAAATAACTGATGCACAAATGGAAAAGTTGATTAAAATCAGTGAATTAAATTGAGGCTTTCCCCTTGGTGATTTAAATTGTTGTTTTAAATTCCCTTGATTGAGGTGGATCAACCCACCCTGCTGCAGCCTCCTTGAACCAGCCACTGTAGGATGAGGTACAACGCATTGAAACAATGGGTTACCTATGCATGACTATCCCAGTTTTATACATGCAATAGAAAAAGGACAAGGACACCGAGGCAGTGTGGCTAAGTGTATGGGATTTGGGTATGTCATATCAGAGCTGGGTTGTATTCGGAGCTTAACCTCTGTGGGATATAAGACATTGCTTAATAGCTGTGAAGGGTACAGAATGAACGTGTCAGCAGAAGTGTTTCTAGAATTCATTTTTCTCCTGGTTCTTGCTGCTTTCATTTTCAGGAATTCTCTTCTGCCTCCAGAAGAGGAGTGCTCTTGCCCCAAGTGGTGCTCACTGATGGGGAGGATGGAGTCACTGAGGCCACGTGCAGGTCCCCATATTTTGGACAGGAGGCTAGCCTCATACATGCTTGCTTTCTTCCTTCCATCCTGCTGTTATGTTGGTTTTGGCAGCAGCCAGGCTGTTTATTCTCCTGGTGGTTCCCAGTGCAGTGTGTACTGCAGCTGCTAGGCCCTAGCCTTAGAACATTTGGGAGTTTTGGCATGCTGTCAAAATCAATCAGCAATTGATTCAAACTGTAGCAGGGAAGTGATGACTGTCAGCAGTTTACAACACTAACAAATCTGAATGGAATTCTATGGCACCAGCAAAAGGCACTTGGTTGATGACAGGGCTTTTCTCTAGCCAAAAATCAAAGCCATGCTTGCAAACAGTTGATACTTACTGTATAAATAGAATACATTGATGTGGAATAATACTTTAATTTAGGTTATTACACTATTTGCTTAATAGACACCTTCCCCAGGGTGACTTACAGTATGTACAAAGTATTACAGTTAAGTGCAAGTACAAAAAATGTTTACAAGATAGATCAAAAGGTTGTGTTTGTCATGGTTGAGGTTTTATTGTTCTTAAAACGTAAAAATAAAACTTGATATTTTTATATCGTTAAATCAGTTAATACAGCTGTCTTGATACAATATGGTGACAGGCTACAAATGCAGAACACACATGTTTAAAATGTACAGTATGTATACTAATGTATTACTGTAGGAATAATAAACATACATTGCATTGTTACAACTATAGATTGTTAGCATGTACTGTCACTGTTTTACTTTATTAGAATAAGCAGGCTGCCTTTGGTCAGATGACACTCCCCATAACAGCAACAGCTGCACAGAAGCAACATAGCAAAAGGGCATCGATATCTTGCCACTAACGAGTGTCTATTGTAGTAGCATGTAGGGCATTGTGCTCTGGATGGCCTGCAAAGAGATGAGAAGGAGCACAGGACAACCCGGGTACACAGACGTGGTCGGGTGATCCTGTTTACTCAGAAAAATAGCTTGTAGCCTGATTACAGGGGGATAACTATGGGCTTTTAAACTGCCAGTAATGGCAAGGGAGCTGAGAATCGAGATTGTGGAGGCCCAGGTGAAAAAAATATATATATTAATTCCTAAATGAGTCCCAAAAGAGAGGAAAGTGGAACCCAATTGCACAGTTGGTTTCTGCTTCCTTCTAATGAAATAGAGATTTAGATTAGGGCTGTCGATTAATCGCAGTTAACTCTCACGATTAACTCAAAAACATTAATCGCAGTTTTAATTGCACTGTTAAACAGTAGAATACCAGTTGAAAATTATTAAATATTTGTGGATATTTTTCTACTTTTTGAACTACTTTGATTTCAATTACAACACAATACAACGTATACAGTGCTCATTTTATATTATTTTTTATTACAAATATTTGCACTGTAAAATGATTAACAAAAGAAATAGTATTTTTCAATTCACTTCAGACAAGTACTGTAGCGCAATCTTTTTATCGTGAAAGTGCAACTTACAAATGTAGATTTTTTTTTTGTTATATAACTGAACTCTAAAACAAAACAATGTAAAACTTTAGAGCCTACAAGTCCACTCAGTCCTGCTTCTTGTTCAGCCACTCTAAGAGAAACAAGTTTCTTTACATTTACGGGAGATGCTGCCCGCTTCTTATTTTCAGTGTCACCTGAAAGTGAGAACAGGCATTTGCATGGCGCTTTTGTAGCTGGAGTTGCAAGGTATTCACGTGCCAGATATGCTAAGCATTCATATGCCCCTTCATGCTTCGGCCACCATTCCAGAGGACATGCTTCCATAATGATGATGCTCATTAAAAAAATGTGTTAATTAAATTAGTGACTGAACTTCTTGGGAGATAATTGTATGTCTCCTGCTCTGTTTTAGCTGCATTCCGCCATAAATTTCATGTTGTAGCAGTCTCGGATGATGACCCAGCACACATTGTTTGATTTACAAACATTGTCACTGCAGATTTGACACAATCTGAGGACGACGAGGTGTGGCGCATGCTTTCAGAAGTCTTAAAAGAGCAACACTCAGATGCGGAAACTACAGAACCCAAACTACTGAAAAAGAAAATCAACCTTCTGCTGATGGCATCTGACTCAGATGATGAAAATGAACATGCATCGGTCCGCTCTGCTTTGGATCATCATCGAGCAGAACCTGCTATCAGCATGGATGCATATCCTCTGGAATGGCGGTTGAAGCATGAAGGGACATATGAATCTTTAGCACATCTGGCACATAAATATCTTGCAACGCTGGTTACAAAAGTGCCATGCGAACGCCTGTTCTCACTTTCGGGTGACATAGTAAACAAGAAGCGGGCAGCATTATCTCCTGCAAATGTAACCAAACTTGTTCGTGTGAGCGATTGGCTGAAGTAGGACTGAGTGGACTTGTAGGCTCTAAAGTTTTACATTTTTATTTTTGAATGCAGTTATTTTTTTGTACATGATTCAACATTTGTAAGTTCAACTTTTATGATAAAGAGATTGCACTACAGTACTTATATTAGGTGAATTGAAAATACTATTTCTTTTGGTTTTTACAGTGCAAATATTTGTAATAAAAATAGTGAGCACTGTACACTTCGTATTCTGTGTTGTAATTGAAATCAATGTATTTGAAAATGTAGAAAACATCCAAAAATATTTAAATAAATGGTATTCTATTATTTAACAGTGTGATTAATTGCAATTAATTTTTTTAATCGCTTGACAGCCCTAATTTAGATAATAAACTTTCTGGTAATGTGTGATGTTTTCTTTTGGTACTGAAAGATGCTGCGTGTTAGCTTTTGGCTGTCTTCATTTTCAGTGAGGTGTACTGAGTTGATTGGTCAGAACTAGTTAGGAAGGAGCTCACTTCAGTTTGGGAGCTCAGACTAATCAGAAGCCTGCTCCAGCTGTAATGAGCTTTCCAGTTTAGGGGTTAGTCGGGAATGTGGCATAGCCTAGAAGCTCACTCTGGTTGGAAGTTTGGTGTAGCATGGAAGTTCGCTTCAGCCTGGGAGTTCAGCTTAGCTCAGAAATGTGTTCTAGCTATAGTGCTTACTCCAGTCCAGAGAGCCTATCCCTCTTTGAGAAACTTAATGTAGGTTAGTTCAGCCTAGACTAGGACCTAGAGCTTCTAGATTTCAGTTAGGAGTTCCAGGTGAAGCCTTTTTGCCTTAAAAAAGAACCTTTAAAGGGGGTTTTACTTCTAAGGATGTTGTTAATTGAATTTTTAGCTGAACTTTAAACTCAACTTGATGGTATCTGTCTGTAATGTAACTTTTGGATGGCCATCTAATCAATTTCCAAATTTAGGGAATGTTACAGATATCAATGGGCAAAACCCTATTGATTTTTGTGAAAAATGCATAACTGGAATGGAAAAAATGGTACTCTTGGAGCCCCTGGCATCTGGTTAGAAGACCATTAGCTTCAATCAGGTTTCTTATTGTCTATAGAATAAAGGTGGCATCCACTAATGAATTCCAGCATAACACTCCACCATCTTGGCTCTGCCCATTGTCCCAATAGAGTTTAAAGTATTGACACTCTGATTGAAACGTCTCTCAGACAGAGGGGAGGGGCAAATCAGGAGGAAGGGCCTGGGGGTGGGAGAACACAGAGCCCCTGGAATGGAGGTGAGTGGGTTTGTAGGGAATCCCTGAAATAGAGGGAGGTGGAAGGGTGGCAGACAGAGGTTGGGGGAAGTCCCTGCTGTCTGGGGTGACGTTGGCCTACAGAACTGTGCATATTTCTAGTATAGGTTAAACATTTCTTGAAATTCCACTTTCTCTGTTTTTGTTAAACTCCTGATTTATTCTCTTTCCCTCCCTTCACTGCACTTGAATCTGACCCATAAATCACATGCTGTGACTATGGACAGTAATCTGTCATTAGCTGCTGCACTTATTAACCAAGGAGTATCCGTGGTAGGTTGGGGGGCCTAAATGATAGAGAGCTATTCATATTGCTAATGGGCTAAAAACTGGGTTTAGTTATACTGTAATCAGGACTTAAAGTTAACCTGTCAAGAAGCTTCTCTTGTGCTCTTAAATTATGAATAGGTGTCGAAACAAAAATAAATTGATCTTTAATATATTGCAGTCCTACTGGAACAAAACTTGAGATACAAGTACTTTCCCTCAAGTATCTAACTTTAAAGCAAAATAGGAAACTAGTCAATTAGAATAAATATTAATATTTAGATAATGTTTAATATTGATAAAGTAAGATCCATAACATCCTCTGTTGCAAACACAAAATTAGAACTTAACTGCAGAAGTTGGTATGAGAGTGCACAGACATAAATTTTATCAGCTATAAATGTGACATCAGAAAATAACTGGCAAGTAAGTTTGTTTCCAGTAGGGTCCTACATGGATCTGTTTTTGACCCGTCGCTCTTTAACATTTTTATCAGTGACCTGTAAGAAAACATAAAATCATCCTGGATAACATTTGTATGTGACACACAAATTGTGGGAGTGGTAAATAACGAAGGACGGGTCATGGGGTCAGTGTGATCTGATTCATTTGGCAAACTGGATGCAAGCAAAATATGTATTTTAATATGGCTAAATGTAAAGGTATACATCTAGGAACAGAGAATGTAAGCCATACACAGAGGATGGGGGGACTCTGTTTTGGGAAGCTGTAACTCTGAAAAAGATTTGGGGGTCGTTGTGGCTAATGAGGTGAACATGAGCTCCCAATGTGATGCTGACGCAATCATGGGATGCATAAACGGGAATCTAGAGTAGGGGTAGAGAAGTTATTTTACCTCTGAATTTGACACTGACGCTTCTGAAATACTGTGTGCAGTTCTGATGCCCACGGTTCAAGAATGATATTGATAAATTGGAAAAGGTTCAGAGAAGAGTCATGAGAATGATAGAAGAATTAGAAAGCATGCCTTATAGTGATGGGATCTAAATCTGCCGGACAGTCGAGGCAAACAAACAGGCCGCAGGCTAACGTGAGTTAATGGAATGGTGTTGTACAATATCAATTGTATAGTGGCATAGTCGTGCGTAACACTTGACAAGTAAAGGAAGACTTGAGGAGCTCAAGGTGATCTTATTTTCTACACTAGAAAATTAGACTGACCCAGTTATGTCATTCAGACGTGTGAAAAATCCACACTCCTGAGCGACACAGTTAAACTAACCTAAATTCGCATATAGATAGTGATAGGAGGAGGTGGATTTACTACATTGATGGGAAGGCTTTTTCTGCTGTCCCCCTACAGCCTTTTAAGTGTAGACTTAGCCTCAGTAAATTAAAGCACAAACCACAATTGACAGACTGTGGTAGGGAATCTGAAATATAAAGAAAGATGAAAACAGTGAAGGGTTCAATTAAATAGGTTTCTTATCTCATCCACCCTCCAGTCCCCTTTCCTATCAGGTGTCTGCAACCATCAAGGTGAAATGCTTAGTGCACAGACAAAGGTTTAGCAATAAGGATGGAGAGCCATTATTTGTAGTGTGAGAGGAAGGGCCACTGTCTTTTCGCAGGCTGTGCAGAGGGGTGTAATGGAAAAGGGAAGGATGTAGAATGATGTAATCGAGTTCTGCACAGCTGAAGAAGCAGGTAGTTGAATGACTGGTTTAGTCTGTTCTAATATCACTTGAGGGAAAACTTTTTGCTCTCTTTACCCAATCCAGTATTATGAAAGCTTAGAAGGTAAGGAGCACTTCAAATTTATTAATTGACATTTGAGCCATTCTTTGAGGTGGTGTGACTTGCAGCACCTGGCAGCATAGAAGGCTTTTTATCTCTCCATGGCTTACATGGAGCTCTACATACCTTGCAATTATCTTAAAACTAATCACAAAACTATAGATTAGTGAGTTTTAATGTCTGAAAACTGACAAGTGTGATGATTCTGTTTTTAGTGACACTTCTCTTATCTGCTTTCCAAATCTTACTTAGAACTATTGTAGACTTTTACTGAAGGCTAGTCATATTGGCATAGAACAGGGGTCTCAAACTCAAATGACCACGAGGGCCACATGAGGGCTAGTTCATTGGCCCTAGGACCGCATCACTCCCCTCCCGGCCCGGCCCCCACTCCACCCCTTCTATGAGGCCCCGCCTCTTCCCTGCCCCCATTCCAACCCCTTCCCTGAAGTCCCCACCGCAACTCCGCCCCCTCCCTGCCCCCAGAGGGTGCATGAGGGGTGTGGTGGGGGCTCAGGGCAGGGAGTTGAGGTGCAGCAGGGGGTTGGGGTGCAGGCAGGGGGCTCAGGGTGCAGGAGGGGTGTGGGATGCGGCGGGGGGCTCAGGGCAGGGGGTTGGGGTGAAGCAGGAGGCTGAGGGCAGGAAGTTGGGGGGCGGAATGCAGGAGGGCTTCGGGCTCCAGGGTGGCAGCGGCGCACACCGGGGCCAGGGCAGGCTGCCGGCCCCGCTCCCGGAAGTAGCTGGAACCATGTCCCTGCGGCCCCTGGGCTCTGCACGCTGCTTGCCGCTCCTCCAGGTACCTCCCCCGAAGCTCCCATTGGCCGCGGTTCCCCGTTCTCAGCCAATGGGAGCTGCGAGGGGCGCGGTGCCTGCCTGGAAGCCAGAGCAACACACGGACGGAGCCCTCTGCTTCTCTTCCCCCTGGCCGCAGGGATGTGATGCCAGCTACTTCAGGGAGCGGCGCGGGGCTCAAGGGGGGCAATCCTGCGGCTGTAGTTTGCCCACCCCTGGCCTGGAGGTAGGCCGGGGGGGGGGGGAGAGGGAGGGGCGGGCACGGGCCGCAGGAAATAGCCAGTGGCGGATTAATGATTTTGCTGCCCCTAGGCCCTGAAATAATTGCTGCCCCGCCCGCCCCCTTCCCTGCCCCCATTCCAACCCCTTCCCCAAAGTCCCGCCCTAACTCTGCCCCCTCCCTGCCCCTATTGGATCCCTTCCCCAAATCCCGACCCCAGCCCTGCCTCTTCCCCCCAGCGCGCCGTGTTCACCCTCCTCCCTGTTTCGCGGCGCAAGCGCTGGGAGGGAGGGAAGAGAAACGGGATGCAGCGGCGCTCGTGGAGGAGGCGAGCTGGAGCAGGGGAGCTTCTCCGTGGGTGCTCAAATTTGCCGGCCTAGGCCTTGTCGGCCTAGGTGATGATACGCCGCTGGAAATAGCCCCGCGGGCGTTTGAGACCCCTCACATAGATAATGGACATTCCCTGACATCCCCCAGTTCCTCCATTTCCCCCATAACTTTTTTAATTTGACACTTCCCCCATGAATTTCACCATTTTTTTTTTCACACTCAGGTTAGACTCAAGTACAGACTTCTCTTCATGAATGACAGGTTAAGCAGCTGGAAGGGTGACTGACTATTCTTAGTCCTGTAACTGAGACACCCTTAGCTATTAAAGAGAATCTGTTGACATGTTGTAAAACACTTAGTGATCTAGTTCTGATTTGTAAACTTGTCAGACTCTTTGGAAATCCTAATTTAGAGGCATGGAAGATGTAAAATACATGTAGATGCTGGGGAGGAAAAGACTTTCTAAGAGCAGAAGGTAAAGATTGCCATAAAACTTGGCTGGAAAGCTTTATAGAGTATACCAGTTGTCAATATTTTGTGGAAGGAGGAAGTAGGGGACCTTCATTCAGACCCCTCAAGTATTTGGACATGGGTCTGGGAAACATCTTCAATGTGTAGTTCCTAAATTTGGAGGCAGAACAAATGCACAGTGCATTCAAGTTCAAAAGGACTTGAATCATGTAAATAATTGGGCCAGCAGAGAACAAATGTAGTTTAATGTTAAAGGGCGGGAAACAGTTTGGGACTACGGAATCCAGCAAAATGTTTCATTTAGCACAGGCTCCAGCATGTTGATCAGGGGAAAAAAAAATTGTTACTTTGCATACATATATTGCTTAATACCTAGCTGTTACGTACACCATCCAGTCAGTGCATATTGTAAAATAATAATTTTAAAAAAGAATATCTAATACTAGTTTTATGTTGGAGGGATACAATACAAAATGTGGTGCTACTGTTTAAGATTTATGTAGAATATTAGTTTGTACTACTCTTGGGCACCACACACAACACCAGGCTTCTAGAATCGAAGTTTAGTTCTTCCCCCTTTTCAGAAAGTAGAATTCAGTTGTGACAGATGTACCAGCATTCTTTGCTAGGGCCTGCAATGCTTAAAAAGAGGTGCTGATTCACCTAAGTGCTTCAGGAGACTTCTAGTTCTTCTGTGGCGTGCTCCTTTCTCTCTTCCGTCTCTTCAAAACTGAAGATTGGTTTATGTGTAAGGTGGTGCAGAAGCAGGAGCTGCAAGGCCACCAGCATTGTTCAGTTTGTTCTGATCAGGAGTGATACCAGCTAAGTTTAAAATAGCCTTGTTTGATTACTAAGACTAATGTTACTTACTAAATAACATTTCTAAATTGTTTCATTTTGCAGGCTTTACTGCTAGAAATGCAGACAGCAGCAATAGCAAGTGACTTCGTTTTTAGAAAGGAAAAAGTTTCAAAAGAAATGTTTTCAAAATGTTTCAAAAGAAACTGATTAAATATTTTTCAGAAACTGCTGCAGTAAGGGGGCTGAACACTCCAAAATAACAAGAATAGAGGGAGATAATGTACTAAGTTTTCTGATTATTGACTTGGTGGGAAGCGGTGACGTAATAAGAAGCTGATGAGGCAATGTGTTCCTGCACTTACGAACAGCAGTTGGGATCAGAGTATATGGTGGAGGAGGAAGCATTGTTTTGCTTTGGGCTGATCTTAGACCTGAGAATATGTTAAAACACATTTGTTGAAATCCTTCCTTGCCTCTTTTGGAGGTGTTCTCATCACTTACCACTAAAGTTCCATGTTTTGTTTCACTTTTCCAGGTTGTTGGTAAACAAAGTAAATCTCTATGTAAACTCATGTAGGAAAGGGGAATGATGTACAACCCTCCCAAAGAAAATGCAGGGATAATTGAATGTTTCATGCATTTTAAAACCCAACATACAGCTTTGAATACGCTGGACTTCAAAGCAGAAACCTAGGCATTGAACAAATGACTGTGAGTTTACTTCCTGTTTTAAAAACCATCTTAAATTATTGCTTACTTGCAGCTGATTTGATGAATGGGTGAAATAGAAGTTCAAATTTCTGATCAGCATGATGGTGTTTAAGCAGCTTATTGCTAGGAGCTCTGGGGCTAGCATTTTACAAAGGTCTCTTTGTTCTTAGGTCTGCAGGGATCCCCAGGTTATAGTGGCTTTAGGTAAAGCTATGTATTCTGATCAGACAAAATATGGAATTTTTAATAATTAATCAGACACAATTTAAGGTACTATAGCATCGTACTAACTGTATTCTTGTAAGTGAACAGTATAATTCTGTTTTGAGGTGAAGTTTGTCCTAAATATAAATACAATTTTCCTAAATGCTACAGAAGTCAGTATCTGTTTTGGATTTTCCATTGGCTATTGAGTTACAAAATTGCAAAGCAAAAATACAAGTTTAACAACTGAGAAGGCATCTGAATATGGCTGTTTCAAAGTAAAGCGCTTAGAGGGTGCATCAGATAAATATATGGCTGTTTAGAGAGCTGTTTTAGATTGCATTTACCGTGTGTGTCCACGCTCACTGCCAAATTTGAAATGAATACCAGACATTTTCTCCCCCAACAGTCTTAAAGACTAGGTTTTTATTTATCCACTAAACCAGCTAACACTATAGAGTTTTTAATGTCTTCTGGAAACTGTTAATAGCCTCAGGCTATTGCGTAGTCTGTAATTATGTATTGTGCTTCAAATACTAAACCTTTAAATATGAGAGAAGTTTGAGGTAAGCTACTGAATTCTGATTCTGCAGCCCTGTTGATGTAAAAGTTGCATTTAGTTCTTGTGTATAACTTGTATTGCTATAGTGCTCAAAGGCTCTAAGTATGGGGATTCATTGTGTTAGATACTGTATTGACATGCAGAAAGGTGCAGTTCCTGCCCTAAGAGCTTACAATCTTAATTTGAAACAAGACTCGCGTGAATAATAAACAATAGGGAGTTAAGGGAGGAGAATCGGTGTAATAAAATTATGCGTAGGTTAACTTTTGTGTAACTGGATGGCATAGATTTGAGATTTTTTTAGTCATAAATTAATATCTGCTACCTCTGACTGTCCTGCAACCTAGCCTACTTTAATCTGCAAAACTATTTATTGTGATCTGGAATTACAGATTTTGGTCTTTATACATCTTGTATGTTCTATAGATTGAGATAAAAATGAAGAAGCCAGAGGCTATAAGATGGGAGAAGCTGGAGGGGAAGGGAGATTCTCCTAAGCTAAAACAATACACATCAGGTTTGTTTTTTTACCTCATTTAGCATTTAATGCAAATATACATATTGTCCTATAAACGTTCTTCCCAATTACATAGAACATCTTATACATATGAAATATTGTAGTAATAGGTTTACCTAGAGTAAATGTAAACATATAATTCTGATACTCTAATTTCATGAACTTCATGTGTAGTGGGAATGGATTCTGATTGGTAGGTAAGCCCTAAGAATTCAGCTGTTCACTCTGCTCAAGGCTTTCATCTACCTGAGGGGATTATTCAGGATGTGTGCTTGTCATCTGGGTTTCTCTGGGAGTTTATCGTTTGATTGGGCTGCCTAGTTAAGTTGTATTCTCCTTTGTTGCATTGAGAGGGGCTTGTATCTTTTGGAGAACATTTTAGTTCAATAGCACTCACATACATCAAAAGATTTTCCTGATACTTGGCTTAATTTTCCTTTAATTTCAGCTCATTACTTATACCCCCTTGTACCATCTAAAATGCCTCTCCCCTTTCATTTTCACAGTTGTCATCTGTACATGTCTGGTATGCTCTGCGCTCCTCCACTCCCATCATTGCTTAGCCAAGCTACATATTGCGCTCGTTAATGTTTCCTTATAAATAAGTCTCTATAGCTGCCTAATCTATTCCTGGTGTCATGTTCATCTTCCTTCTGATTTACCACCATATTTTTGTTGTTGAGGCACCCAGACCTAAAATAATTATTCTGTTTGCAGTCTCAGATTTGTAGAGCAATGGTTGTCCCTGTGATGGTTCTGCATATGTAGCCCAAAATTGCATTAACTTTTTTTGCTATCACATTCAGTGCAAGCTCAACTTCTCTGTTTATATCATATAGGGCTTTTCAGCTTTACTGCTTTCCTGGTTTCTCCCTCCCTCTGCATTTTGCTTCAGATAACTTTTCAAGATGATCTTAATTTCTCCCCATGTTTTCAGCCTTGCTAGGTTCTTTTTTTGCCTGCTCTCCCTGATGTTTGCAATGCCTCCTGATTTTTAGTATGAATTGCATGACATTTTAATGTGACCATTACTTAGTCTTCTAGGGATCATTAAGGCTGTGATCCAACACCCATTGAATGGAAGAACTCCCAATGACTTCACTGGTCATCGGATCAGATCCTAAGATCTTGAATAACACCGGCTCTGACACTGACCTTGTGACACTTGGATACATTGCCAGTTCATCATTTTCATGTTCTTCAGCCAATTTTAATCCTTAAACATGGCTCCTCTTCAACCCAATCAGACTGAATTTTAAAAGATAGGATATTGTGCTGTATCAGATGATCCACCAGAAAAATCCACCTCCTGCAATTCCCTTCATTTGTTAGCTTTAAAATTCTGTCCAAAAAAGCAATCAGACTTGTCTGACAAGATCTGTACTTACAGATCCATGGTACTTTTTGCTCAATTCTGGGTTGGGTTAATTATTTCATGCTGTAAATGTTGCCAAAAATGCCGATTTAACTTACTGCAAATGTTATTTCCAGACTCCAAACATCTATATCCATCATCCTCTCATTATACAAGGAACTGGGATAAATTGGTGGTTGAGATCAAAGAAGAAGAAAAGAGTGAAAAATTAGAGGGGGATGCCGCTTTAAATAAACTCTTTCAGCAAATCTATTCAGATGGTACAGATGAAGTGAAACGTGCCATGAACAAATCCTTCGTAAGACTTCAATCTATCCTTACATATTTGTGAATGCTATAAAGTAAATAACTAAAATTAAAAAAAAACCTTGAGGCCAAATTTTGTGGGCCATGCCATTTGCATATGCAAATACGGTAATCGGAGGCAAATAAATATTTAGACATCTCTCTGCACCTGCAATTGTGGTAAAATGCATAAATGCACAAGAACTTATATATATGAATCTCTAGCAGTTGAAAACTCAGCCCCTACTGAATATGAAAACAAATGATCCAGTGATGTTGGTATGATAGCATTTTTATGTACTGGCATATGGAAGAGTTGCATTTCTCCATATTGTTAATTCTGAGTGGTGAGCTTAGACTTGGAGCACAAAGATTGCTCTCCATCCTTGCTTGTTTGTTTGTTTGAGCCTATACTAATGTCAGTGGGAGCAACTTGCCCCTTCCTGGTTGGTCAAAAGATCCCCAGAGGAGAGAACCTGATTCCTCCTCGTTTTTCTGTCAATTGCTAATTTTTAAATAGGAGTTTGAGTGCACAAGAATGCATGATTGGACCATTTGAGGCTACTGTAATTGAAGCAGTGTCAGTACTTATTTGCCTTAATCACATCAAAAGTGGACGTACGACGACAGAAATTATTGCTTTATTAAATTTTAATGTCAGAAGTCTTATGTGCAGAATATGCAAAGATTGATACAAAAATCATGTGCACATCCTATGTCTAGATCAAGTCATCTTCATTTAATATCATAATTGTACATAGTATATAGGGAAGGGTTTGAGAAGTTCTGGAGAATTCCAAGGGTATCTGCATTAGTGCATTGTTTCCTGCAGACTCTAGTCTTGCAGAACTTAATCTGCTATAAAAAATGTGGATCATTTTAAATGACTGGCTATAACTAACTTCAGCAGACTAAACAAATGTTCTTCCATATTGCAGATGGAGTCTGGAGGGACTGTTCTGAGCACCAACTGGTCTGATGTGGGGAAAAGGAAGATAGACGTAAATCCTCCTGATGACATGGAATGGAAAAAATTCTAATCTGTTGATTTGGCATCTTTGTATTGCCCATATTCACACACTGACCATTGTGTATGGACATAGAATTCTTGGATTTAAGACACTGAATGTTCCCTTGAAGATCGGAATTATTGTCTTTACATCTTGCGTGCTTTAGTAATTCCTTTGTCTGCAGGTGTTAAGGTTTAATCAGGAATGGAAGCCTGTTTTTCATCACTCCTGTCCATGAGGGGTTTTCAGAAACAGATTTAACTAAGTCATAAATACACATTTTCTACTAGCTTTATCAGTTCTGTACTTTTGGGGATGAGGAGACCTTTAATGGACTGTTTAGGATTATTGCCTTATTTTTAATTCACAGTATTTCTGTTGAATAATTTATTAGCTCTGGCAACTTTGGGTAAACACACTTTTTAACTACAGTGTTAATTGTTTGCTCTCTAACTCTGCTTAAGAATAAAACTGTAAAATATAAATTTTTCCATAAAGAAGTTTGGTTCATTTTATTTTTAAGTCTGAAAACGCAGATGTGGAAGAAAAAACATAAAATCAAAATTGTTATTTGGAGAAGTAATAGCTAAGTAGTACAGATATTGGGAACCAAGCTTGCGAGTACATAGGAGCAAGACTCCCGCTCTGCTAAAAGAAGAATGAGCTCCCTGTTCTCCTCTTCTTGGAGGGAGAGGAATCACCAGGGAAGGAAATCTGAAGTAGAAGCAGCAGGATTGAGGAATTGCTAGGGCTCCCATCCTTCCTACCTGTGGGTGGATCTGCAGCACCGGTGGGCTGGGGAGAGAAAAGAGAGGATTGCTAGATCTGGGAAAGCTCTATCTGCCTCTTCTATAAACAGATGTTTGCCAGTCCTCCGTTTCTCACGAGGAAAGGGGGTAGAAAAACAATAATGCACAGATTTTCTTACAATCACTTTTTGATTGTATAGATCTTCTAAATTGCATTGAGTATTTCAGTATGTTTAGAGAAGAGCCCCAGCATCCTTCACTTTTGGTCTACACCAGTACAGGCAGGTCTTCCATCCTGATAAAGTTTTAAAAGGTAATATTTATAGAAATGGGGTTCAGAATCATCTGGGATGAGCCCCCATCCTATCTCTGCATGCACATGTTGCTTGGTGGCTGTGGGCCTTCAAAGGGATGTAAATGAGTTCTCTTATCCCTCTTTTCATGCCTTATTCCATCACTGTAACATTGAGACCTGTGTCAGCAGCCGCCAAAATTGGTGAGCTGTCCTTTTCTTGATCTGTTAACTGCTTGTTGCAAGCACAATTTACCAAAATAGTAGAAGTTTCCTGTAGTCTGGGTGGGAAGGGGAAACTGATCAGAATGGTGGTGGGGGAAAACTTTAATTTTGCTTATGAAACAGATATCAGTAAAACAAAGCTTTTATAATGGGTGTAATAGAATCATAGAAGTGTAGGGCTGGAAGGGACTTCAAGAGGTCATCTAGTCTAGCCCCCTGGGCTGAGGCAGGACCAAGTAAACCTAGATCATCCCTGACATATTTGTCCAACATGTTCTCAAAAACCTCCAGTGATGGGGATTCCACACTGTCCTTGGAAGCCTGTTCCAAAGCTCTAGTACCCGTATAGTTAGAAAGTTTTCTGTAATATCTAACACAAATCTCCTTTGCTGCAGAGTAAGACCATTACTATGTGTTCTACAGTTGATCACCCTTGTCTTTGTAAACACAGGGGTGGTCAATTATTTTTTGTTAAGGTCCAAATATCTTGGTCAAGATACAGTCAAGGTCCAGACTCCGGAGAAACATTTTTCACACCACAATAACAATAGTGATAATAGGTAAGTAAAAAGATTTCGCTGTTCATTCAAAAGCATCTGGGAGTCTGGATTTGGCCCACGGTCCACCTATTGACTTACCCCTGCCTTAACCCTTGTTATCAGGTCCCCTCTCCAGTCTTCTTTTCTCAAGACTAAACATGCCCAGTTTGTTTAACCTTTCTTCCTAGGTCAGGTTTCCTAAACCTTTCGTAATTTTTGTTACTCTTCTGTGGTCTCTCCAATTCGTCCATCTTTCCTAAAGTGTGGTGCCCAGAATTGGACACAGTACTCCAGCTAAGGCCTCACCAGTGCTGAGCAGAGCGGGACAGTTACCTCCCATGTCTTACATATGACACTCTAGTAAATACACCCCAGAATGATGATAGTATTTTTAGTAACTGCATCACATTGTTGGATTACAAACTGAATATGAATCACTATAACCCCCAATAATGATGCCACTTACGAAATAAGGAAGAAACATGTCCTACTGCTCTTTAGCTCTTGCATGAAGTGCTATTGACAGGCTCTGAAGGTGGATAGGCTTTGATGGTGGACCTTTGAATGAGTGAAGAAAACAGAATATCACCTTCTTCCAAAAAATCCCTCCATTTCAGTGTTGGAGTATTAAATCTCACATTAGTTAAATGCAGTAATTTATTTACAAACTCCAGGATTGCTTACTGGGCAATTGCAAATTGTCTTGGGTCTTGTCTACAAACATTTGAAAATAGAATAACTATTTTAGTGTTCTGGCTATAGTCTAAAATTAAATTAAATTCCACTTTTATATAGTAAAAGGGACATAATTTGAAATGGTGGCTGCTTTACCAATCTAAAATGACAGATGATAAACCATGACTACCACAGACAAATGGGTGAAAGACATTTCCAAAGGGTCCACCATAGAATTCAAAAGGATCCCTACTTCAAATTTTTCCTTTCTCCCTCAGCCACTCCAAGAGGAAGACCATGTTCAGGCAAATCAATCATCTTCAAATCAGGGCAGTAGAGCCTATCCTAAACCAGGAATGATGTCAGGGTTTATGCTCCCTGGGTTTTTCTAATTCACAAAAAATTGGGAGGACAGGGTGGTGCTGGATTTCAAGACTCTCAATAAATCAATCCACTCCCACAAGTTAAAAATGGAGACCGCTCAGACCACCGTGGTGGCTATCACCCAGGGGGATTTCCTAATCTCAGTGGACCTGAGGGAGGAACATCTCCACCAGGGCCGGCTCTATAGTTTTTGCCGCCCCAAGCACCTGCTTGCTGGGCTGGTGCCTGGAGCCGGCCCTGATCTCCACATTCCCATCCTTCTGGTCCACAGACTGTACCGGAGGTTTGCACTTGGCACATGCAGTATGAAGCCCTTTTGGCATTGCCACTACCCCATGGCTATTCACAAAGGTCCTGGTAGCAATAGTGACATTCCAATGTTAGAAAGGGGTACACCTGTACCCTTTTCACAACAACATCCTGGTAAGTCCCCTCCCTATGGAAGTCAGGAACAGACAATGGACGGGTCCCCCCCCCCCCCCCCCCCCGGCTGCAACCTAGGTATATAATCAATCAGGAGAAAAGACAGCTCAGCCCTACACAGACAATAGGACACCTTGAGGTTTGGCTGGAAACCACGCTCTACAGGGCTTTCCTTTCCAAAGACAGGCAGGCATGAATTCTGCAGCAATATCCTTCACAGTCCACATTCCCATATGAAGGACTGATTGTGTACTTAGACGTGTTAGTTTCATGCATATACCTACTCACATGGGCAAAGTTTCATCTCCAGTGTCTGCAGTACTACCTGCTGAGCTTCCCTGCTTGCAATCACAATTCCATCTCTCGCTGTAAGACTTCCCTTCTTTGGATGGCGATGACCTCTGACAAGATTCATGAGCAGTATTCATTTGATATCGCAGAGACATACCATGAAGACGGATGCTAGCTTAGAGGGCTGGGAAGCTCATGCAACTTGGCACATGGTACAGTTTCAGTGGTTGCAGATGGAATCTCACTGCTGTATAAACTGTTAGGAACTGTGAGTGATTTGCCTAGCCTAGCCCTTCAGGCACTCCTCCCTACCTTTAAACTCCAGATGCATACTTGGATTCACAGAGAACACTACTGCCGTGGCATACAAAGACAAACAAAGGGGCACCTGGTCAAGCTTGTTACAAGCAGAAGCCACAGCTGCCTTCAGGTGGGCTGAGAGAGACATCCTGTCAGTCTGAGCCATGCATGTCAAAGAACAACACTATGGCAGACTGGCTCAGCTGCAAAATCTGGAACAGTGTCTCCACCAGAGGGAGTTCAATTGCATAGTCGAGTTTTTTGGGAAATCAACATGCGATCTCTTTACATCCAGCTCCAATGCCAAAACAAATAACTTTTATGCCAAGAAGAGAGACCATTGGGCCAGGGAATCAATGCCTTCTCACAGGTATGGCCTAAGGCTTTGCTATATGAATTTCTTCCTTTTCCTATGATAACACCATCCAACATATACAGAGACAACAGACTACAGTGATTCTGATTGCACCACACTGGCCCAGACATCCCTGATTTTCAGACTTCGTGGAGCTGTCAGTGGGTCCCCCCCACTACCACTATGATCCACTTTATCTCAGGGCTGTCTGTTTCATCGCAGCCTGGCATCCCTGAACCTGACTGCCTTGATATTGAGATATAACCTAGGATACTCAAAGGATGTGATCTCAACCCTATTGAAGTCCATACATTTTTCTAACAATTCTCATTATACACTATTATGGAGAAGATTTGATTCCTCATGCACATCAAGAGGATATATGGCAGGATCAATTTCAATCAAATTGGTCCTAGAATTCTTACAAACAGGTCTATCTCTGGGGCTGCAGGACAACACACTTAGAATGCACGCATCAGTTTTTTATATTCAATTCTGGCAGCTGAGGGTCGATCTCCCTTATCCTATCACCCTCACATCAAAAAATTCCTCAGAACTAATCAGACCAGCTCCTATTCATACGGTAGCCCCATGGGATCGTATTGAATACCTTCTCAAGTCCACTTTTTGAACCCCTGTCCAAAGTGTGTGTGTATTTTGTGACATTTAAAGTTACTTTTCTAGTGGTCAGAATATCCGCATGAAGGGTCTCAGAGTTGGGAGCCCTCTCTGTCCTCCCTCAGAATTGTATTTTCCATAATGACAGACACATCATTCACCCCTAAGATCAATTCTTTTTTTCCCTGGTCCCAGGAGATTTTGCTCCCCTTCTTTTGCCCAAATCCAGCCCATCGGAAAGAAAGGGTCTGGCACACCTTAGACATCAGGAGGGCAATTTATATCTATATTAGAACAAAGACCTTCAGAAAAACATCTGCTTGATTTGTTCTAATACACCACAGAGTTAAGGGACAGAGCCTCCAGGGTCTCCATATCAAGATACATTAGGTGGGGAATTTTAGAGGCATATAAAGCCAAGGGGAAAATTCCTCTGTTCAAAATGAAGAGTGGGGTAGGTCCACTACACCAGATGAGCAAATTTTCAGGGCAGCAACTTGGCGAGGCGTCCTTGCATTCATTCACAAAAGTCTCTAAGATTGATAGACTTCAGCCAGGCGAGGCAGCCTTGCATTCATTCACAAAAGTCTCTAAGATTGATAGACTTCAGCCAGGCGAGGCAGCCTTTGGAAGGTGGGTTCTCTCTTAGCCTACCCAATAATTGATAGTAATAGGGGAAGGAGTACTGCTACCAAAGTCCCATCACTGCTGAGTTTATGGACCCAGCCCCTACAGTGAGAATGAGGAAATGTGCATCAGCTGAAATTGTTTAGTTCTGGTAGGGGGTTGGGTCCATAAATTCATCCCATATTTTTCATTTCCTTCTTACGGGGGTTAATTTTCAAAAGTGTTGCATATTTTTCCTTTTTTTTTTTTTTTTTTAGGGAGAGGTGATGGAAAAACTGTGTCTTGCATTTAATCAGTGCCCCTTGGGATTATCCCAATTTATATGTTTTTTTTCCCCTCAGGTTGGACAGTTATTACTACTTAATGATGGACAGTTTTATCTGTTAATACATTTTGAAAAAATGTTTTATTCAGATATGACAGTTATTAACTTTAGAAGTGACTCTCTGGAGGGGCTCTCCCGTGGGAAGAGTTACCTGGAGAGTCAGCCCAGCCAATCAAAAAAATTTGACGCTGCCTGCTACAGTGTGGGGACTGAAGAACCCATCACTGCTGAATTTATGTATCTAGGCCGCTACAGTTTTTGGGTGAGTGAGACAGATTTTCTCATATCCAGCTAATAATGCTTAAACACAGTCTAGTTTCTTTTTGCTACATCTGTGCAGTTTCAATATTGCAACTTTTATAAGATCTAGATTGTAGGAACTTCAGAATAAACATGCTTCTCAAAGAAGAAATTCTTAGGCACTTGCTCAAGAAGCAAACTCTTAACATTGATATTCTCTCCAATTATTGCCCAGTCTCTAGTCTTCCTCTTATGGGGAAAGTTCTAGAGAAGGTGATGTTTTAAAAAAAAAATCCCCACTCAAAATCTATCTGTCTGATGTTCTTGACCCTGGTCAGTCCAGTTAGAGGGCTGGCTATGGTACAGAGCCTGTACTGGTTTAAATGGTGGAACTTTTGCAGATGAATGGACAAACATTTGCTCCATGCTGCTAGAGGCATTTGGAGGAAGGTGATGGGTGTAGAATGTCAATTTTCATTCAAAGCTGTTTTCAAACTGCAGGACTGTATTCCTCATTTTTCACAAGTGCAGCACCCAATACTTCAATTGAAGATGTAATTAAGGGCAGAACTGGCTTATACATATGGGAGAGACTTCACCCATCACGGCAATGCCGCAGCTGCTTCAGTCGGACACAGCTGCTGTCTTTATCAGTGCTTGACAACACTATATAATCCAAGGCATATATTGAAACCAGGAGGATTTTTTTGTTTGAATCAGTGGCACATCAATGCGCACTAAGGAACTTTTAGTGCACATCAGCAGGGTTCACCCATTTAGTGCACAGCACGCTGAAAAGCTGTAGGATTCCACCCTAGCTTGTCGTGCAGCAAGTGCTCATGACTGTATGTCCTTAGTAGTAAGGAGATGAAGAACGTATGTAAATACTTACATTGCACAGAGGTGAAGGGCAGCTCTTAAGAGTGCTTTGTTAATTGAGCTGCCCCATTGTATCCAATGAAGGGAAGTCTCAGCTATCATTTACAACTTCTTTCCAAGGAATTGGGTGAGGGAAAAGACTGCTGGAATTTAAAGGAACAAACAGCTGGGCTTTTCATCCGCAGCAGAAGCAGATTTAAAGATTCCCCTGCCTGGTATAAAATGAGTCTACCATTATGTCTGGGACATTTCGTAAACAGTCCAACCCTCTTCAGAATCCTCAGGCAAGCCGGGTCCATTGTGGTGTGATTATAGTGAATAGGAAACCGTTCTGTTTGGGGATTCCAGAGTTTTGGAAGCCTTCCCTAGAATGCTGTGGCAGTTCTCTGCTTTTTCAGAGTTTTCAGCCCTAATGGGCTGAGCCATCTGTCTGTGAATTCAAGCAGCTGCACCACCCCACAGGTGTGCTCATTCTTGCTGCTGCAATGGGAACAACTTCTTCGAGTGATGGTCCCTACGTGAATTCCCGTTGCGGGTGCGCATGTGCGCCATGAGCTGGAACTATTCATAGTAGTGTCTGTTGACCCACATGTGCGTCAGAACTAGTACCCATATTACAGCAGCTGTACCAGTGCCAAGCCATTATTTGGAGAAAAGGCTCAAATATTTCTACCACCATGTCATGAAAACTTGCTGTTAGTAAGTAGGGAGCTCTCCAGTGACCGCTCTATACAATTCACAGGTGTGGAATGAATGTGGTGCAGCTTTCATTCCCTATGACAAGGGCTGGTCAAAAATTTTCCATCAAAACTGTGCTGCATGGAAAATTAGGTTTCTGGTTAAACTAATTATTTATTTTTTTTTGCAAAAGACGGGTTTTCTGTGGACAACTTTTTGTGTTGAAATATTTTGGCCAAAATATTATTGTTTTGGTCTAAAAATTCAAACCTCTGTGGAAAATGTCGACAAAAATTAAAAGGTTTTGCTTTTATCAGAAATGTCCACAGTGGAAAAAGGATCAGCTTTGTTTCTGACCATGTGGCTAAACCTTTGCCTTTTGTACATTTTCAGGGTCTACATTTTAGCCATATGCAGAAGAGAAGTCTTCCCTCTGAAAGGAGCTGATACAATCTTCTTGCCAAGTCTGGCAACAGCTATTTCCTGGTTATTCAGAAGCATCCAGGGAGCCAGAAAGACCTTGAGTCACAATCCTTGGCAACCAATTGAAAGCAACCCCATCCCCCTTAAGCGTGGGGTGCTGATAAAATGTTGCTATTTTATTTTGCTTGCTTCCCTTAAGCTTTATCATAGCCTTATCTAGGTTTAGTCTCAACCAATTTACCCTTCATTCAGGGGCATGCATGGGGGAGGGAGGGCAAACAGGGGCACGGCCTCTCCCAAATATTCATCTAAAAAAATGTATTTCTTTTCCAGCCCTTGACTCAGCCCTGTTCGCTGCCCCAGCCATGTGCTGCTCCAGCCCCAGCTGCTGTGCTGGCCTCAGACCCAGCCATGGCCACTGCTCCTGGCTGCTGACCCAGCCCCCAGCCACTGCTAACGTACCCCTCCAAGAGCGGTAATATTTTAATTCCTGTGCACGCCCTACCTTAATCCGTAACCTATTCTCTGCTACATACTGGGTAAACTGTCCCATTGCACAAGCAGGATTGGAACAGAAGCAGTGTAATAGGCATCTTAACAGAAAAAAATGTTCAGGAGTCTGATACTGACATAGCAATTGACTCTAATGATATAGATAACTGAAACCTTAGCGCACTCAGCCATGTATACACTAGGAAATAAGGTGTGGGGTTTTTTGGTTTGTTTTGGGTGGTTTTTTTTTTGCAATTTACTAGAATGTTAGTGTTTGCTAATATGTTGTAAAAACACGTTTTTTCCTACTGTAGATCTGTCCTTAGTGATAGTGCACAGAGGCAGTAACGTTTGTTAAACTGATGGGGAGAACTTTATTTGGAATTTGGCAAATATAGTGTGGGAATGAACTGAAGTTGGCTTACATGTCTACCACTGAGGTGGTCTTGATGTACCATCAAGTAAAGATCTGACCAGCTTATAACTATAAACTTGGCAGTAGGGTGATCTCAGAGGGGGTCCTTGGCTTTGGAATTCACTCTTCCACTTAAATCTCCCAGATCCTGGATGTGGTGACCTTCAAGACACACCGTAACGGTCACCTGTTCTCCTAGTCTGTCTGGTGCCAGGGGAGATTGGTTAGGGAGGATGATGGAGGAAGGTCGTGTAGGAGGTTTATTATATTTGAATGTTGTCTTAATGTGTATTACATATGGACTGTTTATAACCATTCTAAATGCATTTAGAGAATTTTATAGGTGCTGTTAAGAAAAAAGCTAAATAAATTATATCAGCTCTTAAAAATTGAGGCAAAAAAGGTAATTTGGGGATTTCTCCTACTAGTCAAGTTGTCCTTTCCCAGTACTTAGTTTCAAGACATTTCTGGTTTTGTCTGATAAAAACCTGCCTGTAGGCTTTCATTAAATGAAAGTAGAGACAAGAGCCCCTAAGATGTTTTCTGCATTAGCCGAGTACTATTTCACCACTTTGGGATTTAATTCACTTTCTTAGCTTAGGGCAAAAAAAATATGCATTGGTGCTTATACACCCTTGAGTCATGCAAATATAATGGTGTAGCCTCAGGGTAAAACTTGTAACTGATCAAGCTATAGCTCTCCCATCCATCTCAATTCTGTGAACTAGGATTTTAGATCTAAAGATACTATCTGTGTGTGGCTCTGAGTACAGACAAATTAACTCTCTGTAAGTGTCTTAGGTTGTTTAGTTTAATAAGAATGTGGCAACACCACCAACCCCAGCTGCATCAGGATAACAGATTGCTACTTTTGCCTTATATAACACCTGGTCTTCAGAAAGATACAAATGGATATTTGAGCGCTTTTTTTGTAAAGTGAGAAAATGGATTATAGATTTTTTTCCCAATTTACTTGATTGGCAAGATAATAGGAGGGTATCAAATCCAGACAGCAGCTCTCCAGAATCTGCCTTTATTTGGGCGTAAGGAATTGACAGTTGCCTTCCTCCCTAACCGAAAGTCCACTGATCATATCTGGTACCCCAAACAGGCTCGGTCTTCTAATTTATATGGGTTTATCTTTTTTGTTGCAACACCAGCTGAATGACAGACACCCCCCGCCCACACCTTATATGTAGGGTAGCACCAGTGGGAGGAGCTCTGCAGCAGGGTATAAGGGTATGTCTGCTCTGAATCTGGGAGCGAGCCTCCTAGCCCAGGTCCGCAAACTCATGGTAGCAGAGCTAGCGCACTGAAAATAGTTGTGTAGATGTTGCAAACCAGGCTGGAGCTCGGGCTCTGAAGCCCAGCGTACCATATGATCCAGATCACTATGTACCAGTGACCTGTCCTCTTCCATATTTATCACTCTCTCTCCCAGTTGGTGTCATCTGCAAATGTTATCAGTGATGATTTTAGGTTTTCTTCCAAATCATTAATAAAAATGTTAAATATCGTAGGGCTAAGAACCAGGACCCCACTAGAAATACACCCCTGATTTCCTGTTTAAAATTACATTTTGAGACCATCAGTTAGCCAGCTTTTAATCTATTTAATGTGTGCCATGTTAATTGTATATTCTAGTTTGTTAATCAAAATGCCATGCAGTACCAAGTCAAATGCCATACAGAAGTCTAAATATATTACATCAACCCTATTACCTTTATCAGCCAAACTAGAAATCTCATTTAAAAAAAGATATCAAGTTATTTTTTGACAGGATCTATTTTCCATAAACCTATGTTGATTGGCATTGGATTTTATTGCCTTCCTTTAATTCTTTATTAGTCGAGTCCTGCGTCAGCCACTCCATTATCTTGCCTGGGATTGATGTCAGACTGACAAGTCTGCAGCTACCTGGCTCATCCTGTTGACCCTTTTAAAATATTGGCACAATGTTAGCTTTCTTCCAGTCTTTTAGAACTTCCCCGGTGTCCTAAGTCTTATTAAAAATGAACATTAATTAGTCCACTGAGCTCCTCAGCCAGCTGTTTTAAAACTCTTGGATGGAAGTTATCTGGACCTGCTGATTTAAAAAATGTCTAACTTTAGTAGCTTCTGTTTAACATTCCCCCAGAGATTCGAGTGGAGAGTGTTGTCATAGTCATAGAAAATGACTACATCATGTGTGTTTATTCCCAAATACAGAACAGAAATATGTATTGAACACATGTCCTTTTCTGCATTATGCATTAATCACATTTCTCTGATTAAATTATTCCTCCCCGCTGATTTGGCTCATAATTGTTTTCATCTTTGGGAAACTGGCCTTTTAAAGCACCAAGTATATATATCACTGGTCTGGACTGTAGCCCATAGGGCTAGCTTGCTTTTACTATATTCACTGCCCTGCCTTCATTATATTTAGCTGCTTTCATTATATGCAGCCATAACGCAAGAAACCTACAGGCCTGTATCCTGTAAGATATTAGCTGAAGCATAAATTAGCATAAGTGCGGTTAAGTAGATCATAACCCTTGGCATAAATTAACGGTTACCTTTAGATTTAGGGAACTAAGGAGAACTTGCTCAATGGTAGGAGGTAGAATGTTCCAGTAAGTGCTATCGCAAGGAACATGGAAATAATAGCCACAAATCCATGGAAGCAAGAGGTGACAGGTATGATCGTGAGCTGAAATGGTAGTTACATGTACCCGTATACTAAACTATAGAAGAAGGATACCTCAGCATTAGTACGTTGGGGAAATACAAATAAGGAAGAGAGGAAATACTCCTACTGAATATGCATTAGACATATTATAAAAGTTGCATCCCAGCCTGTGAGCAGCATGAGAGAGAGATGTAGCCCTTGGGAGGTGCCAAAATGATGGCCACTAGTGATGATGAGGAAGGTGATGAGGAAGACAATGGCTAACATTTCAGGTTGTTCTACAAGGGATGGTGTGTATATGGATGTTCGGACAGACATTCTATAGTTCTCTGTTTACCTTACTGAGTTAGGGCTGGTCCACACTAGGGGCGGGGATCGAAATAAGATACGTGACTTCAGCTACGAGAATAGCGTAGCTGAAGTCGAAGTATCCTATTTCGAATTACCCGCGCTTACCTCGCGTCCTCGCAGCGCGGGATCGACGGCCGCGGCTCCCCCGTCGACTCCGCTAACTCCGCTCGCCCTGCTGGAGTTACGGAGTCGATGGGAGCGCGTTCGGGGATCGATGTATCGCGTCCAGACGAGATGCGATACATCGATCCCCGCTATATCGATTTCTACCCGCCGATCTGGGCGGGTAGTGTAGACGTAGCCTTAGAGTGTTTGTGACTTTGCTAAATGTATTATTAAACTATTTGTAAATATAGAAGAGGTCCTATACTGTGTGTTGCAGCTGTGCACATCAGGGTTCCCAACTATATAGTAATTTTTAATAATACTGGGCCTGATCTTGAGACAAGAACCTGTCAACCCTCAAAGTAATCAATATAATGAATCCATAATCTATAAATCAGGCTACAGGACTTTATTCTGTTTGCACATTATAAATGTGATCAAGGCATGATCATTTGTCCCTAAGTTACCGTTAATTTTTAGTTCTGTGGTCAGTTCCTCTTTATCAAGACAAGGTCTAATATAGAATCCCCCTGTGTTGGATACAACAATTTTTGAATTAGGAAATTGTCATCTATAATATTTAGAAATTCCAAGGATGTTTTTGTACTGGCAGCAAGACCTCCAACATACGTCACTCAAATTGAAGTCCCCCATGAGCACGCAGCTTTTATTCTTACACATTACAGATAGGTGTGTAAGGAGCCAGTCATCCTGTCCCTAGTATGATTTGGTGGTATGTAGCAGACACCATCTTTTGCTTTATCTGTTAGGAGATTGGACCATGAGCATTCAAAATCATTTTCTTCCTAGTTATCAGTGTCTCAGAAACAGGTAATTCCACTTTTGACAGTGCTGCTCTCCCTCCCCTTTTGCCCATTCAGTCCTTCATAAATAGATTTTAACCATCGATTTTAACATTCCAATCATGGGAATCATCCCACCAGGTTTCAGTAATACCAACTAAATCAAATTTATTCTCATAAATGAGCAATTCCCATTCCTCTTGCCTAACCAAGCTCCTAGCATTGGTCTCATCATGTCCTTTGGTTCCTTGATTAATTTTGTTCTCAACTGCTCGCTGTTGTGCTGAGTGTTCAGATCTTCCCTCTTTTTACCCTTCCCTTTTGTTATTAGCTTAACACCCTCCTGACTACTCTAACCAGTCTGTTCCTGAGAAGACTGGCCCCCTTCTACTGTGCTGGAGGCCATCCAAACTATACAGCTTGCTCCCTTCATAGAAGGTGGATCAGTGTTCCACAAAACCACTGTCATTATACCACTTACCTACCCCGTGCTTCACTTTCAAAATCTTCTGTCCTGCTCGTGAGACTGGGGAAGGATTTCAGAGATGATTGTTCTTCAGCACCCTTCTGAGTCCCCTGAAGCCATCTACTATCTGTAAGATATCCTGCAACGCAGTGTCATTTGCATTGATATGAACCATCACCAATGAATCCTTTCCCGTTGTCTCCAAAATCTTAGTATGGCGTCTTGGCTCCAGGAAGGCAGCGTACTGTCCTGTTGTCTGCCTGTCCCTTGCAGAATGTTCTTTTGATGCTTCTGAGTATTGAATCCCCAAAGAGGATCATCTGTCTTCCTTGGATGGCTGGAGAACTCTTTAAGAAAATCAAGTTTGCCCACACATGCTGGGCCAAGTTCTCATCCACAGTTGTTTCCTGTACATCTCTCCATTGCCTTGGAACAGCTGTATCTTGAGGGGTATCTGTGATGGGGGCCCTGGGATGCAACCTGGACTGTGGGACTGCAGAGCCCTCCAAAACCCACCAGCCTGGCGTATCCCTCACATTGTGATGCTAATGTCAAGCTACAAGCCTCTGACAGGCATTGCACTTACACAGACATCCACAGGCAGGGACACACCCAACTGAGTTACATGAATGGTCTGCCAAACACTCATGAACCAACATGAGAGGCTCCATCCAGTTCCCCCAGTTCCCCAGTCTTTCACCCCAGAACTGTAGTGTCTTGCACTGGTCAGAAGCATGACCAGTGTAAATTCATTACATAGTTTGCCATTTCTTCATAGGAAAGTGGACATGTACCAGCCTTTGTAACCTGAGCAGATTTCCCAACCACTTTAGACAAACTCACTGGGAAGGATAAAACATTTAAAATAAGTTTATTAACTGCAGAAAGATAGATTTGAAGTGATTATAAGTGGTAGGCATAAAGGTCAGAGAGTTACCTTAAGAAAATAAAAAGTAAACACGCTTTCTAAATCCTAAACTTTTAGTCTAAGCAAGAGTTGAATCGGACAGCTTTTCTCACCTGACAGATGGTACAAGCAGGTTACAAATTCCTCAATACACCGACTGGACTCCCTTTCCAGTCTGGGATCACTCTTCCCCAGTTCAAAGTCTTTTTCCTCCAGACGTTCCTCCAGGTATTGAGATTGGTGAGGGGGGGAGAGGCCAAGTGATGATGTCACTTCCTTTCTCTTTATACCTTCTTCCAGCTGCTAGAAAGATCCTTGCTGTGACATGGGGGTCAGGGAGTCCCCATTAGTCAAGCAGTCTCCATTGTGTACGAGTATTCTCCAAGAAGCCTCTGGGATAGTGGATTGTGTGTTGATAAGTCATTAATGAACATCTGGCTATTGATGGCTACTCCTTTGTTGTAACTGAAAGGCTGGTTGTGGGTGTTCCCAACCTCACAACATACTTCACATATAGTAATACTTCATAACTTCACATAAAATGATAGTACATACAATTCAACAGGTTATTATTGTTCAACAGATCAAGACTTACAAAATGATACCTTACAAGGCATATTTTGTACAAAAAAAAATCAATACTATCATGGTGGTGAATATGGAGGTTCCAGGGTGCTGCTTTGAGGTACACAGTGTCACAGTATCTTCCACGGTTTCCTTGTTGAGGCCCTGGTGTCAATTGGAAGCTTTTAGCTTTGTGGAATTCCTCCCGGTCCTCTTCTCTCTGGTGGCTGCAGCCTGCCCATCCTTGTCTCTCTGAAGCTGTGTAAAACACCACTGTGACCTCTTGCCTCTGATGGTTACAACTGCCAAGTCTCCTGTCTGACTTTCTCTGATTCCAAGAAGCTTTTTTCTTCATTGAACCTGAGGTACTGGTGTGTCCTGACCTGCTTGTCTAGGAACGTCTCTGCTTCTCTAATTTTCAGCAGCATCTCTACTTGCCCCTCCAATCTAACATAAGAACGGACATACTAGGTCAGACCAAAGGTCCATCTAGCCCAGTATCCTGGCTTCCGACAGTGGCCAATGCCAGGTGTCCCAGAGGGAATGAACAGAACAGGTAATCATCATGTTATCCATCCCGTCACCCATTCCCAGCTTCTGGCAAACGGAGGCTAGGGACACCATCCCTGCCCAATCTTTTAAGAATCTTTCCTCCAGCACAGCTACCAACTTGCACCTCATGCACAATATGTGCCTTCTGCTTGCCTTCCCCTCTGGTGCTGAGTTTGCTCTTCCCCGTCCTCCTATATTTTTTGACTACACATTTGGAGGTAACTGCCCAGTACACTACATTTTGAAACAAGCACAGAAAACAGAGAAACATTTTTTACACACACCTTTCTTTAATCTGCAATAAAAATTATTTATTTAGGGGGAAAAAAATCACCTTTCCTTTATGCCTCAGCGTACAAGTGCTGTGCTTTTAAAACACGCACAATGATCAGGGTTAGATCTTGATTTAAAAGCCAACCTCAAGTTTAACAGACCTTAAAATTCCATCAAAGAATCTTCAGTTACATCTTTAAAGCAGAATTTGTTTTAAAAAGTTCTGTTTTTCCCATACTAAGGCAGGGGAGGGGAGTTAATGTAAAAAGTGATCATTTGAATAGCCAATAAGATATCAAATTTATTCTGCACTCATTCTACCTTCCTCATTTAACATTTTGCTTTTTAGATAGGCTGCTTATTTTTCATGCAATATTTTCTTTTCTTTTCTTTTTTGAACCACCAGTATGTCAAATTATTCCTCCTCTTCTGTTCCTGGCAAGCAGTGTTAGAACCAGGTTAGCCACGTGTCAGAACAGGTGCATTAGCAACTACAAGTACTTCAGCCTCCAAATTCAAGGCAAGATTGTGCCCTCCTTCTTCGCGATAGGGAGTACTTTACTCTGGGAGCGGTCCCGTCAATTTTGATAGGACTGTTCAAGTCCTACCCAGTGTGAGTAAGGAAGGTATAATTTGACCTTCTATTATTTAAAGGTAAAAATCATAAATCACTACCCATCCTGCAAGTGCTTCAGCTCCCAGTAACTTCAATAGGGAGATGCTTAGCACCATGCAGGAGCAAGCCCCATCACTGCCTGCTTAAACACTGAGGGCTAGACAGCGAGTCCTTTATTTCCAGTGGCGAGCAGTTACTCGCATGAGTAGTCCCACTGAAGCCAATGGAACTACTTGTGTGAGAAACTGCTCCCCAGGGAGGGATAAAGGGCTCACAGCGTGGCCCTGAATGTTTATAATTTGAGGATGTATACGTATAGTGGCTGTTGTGGGTTCTGATTATACCGTGCCTTGAGGCTATTTGGTCTACAGCTATGTGTAATTACCTTCTAATAGTCTTATAGAGCTGACACTTGTTAGACAGTACCAGTGATACAAGATTTTTGACACTAGGGCTACTCTGAAGTGCTAATGCACAAAGCATTTTGATTTCCTCACCATGCACGTTCCATTCAGCAGCCCCTTTTTCTTGCCATTTGTTTTTGATTCTGACATAATATGCATATTCCTCCATCCCCCGGGGCAGCTGTGTGGGAAAGGTATGCTGTAATTGGTCTATAACTGTTCATAATGATCTGGGAATGCTGTACGAACACCAACAGGGAGCAACTTCACTTGTGATTTATTTAAGTGAGCTACATGGTTGAAAGGTTCTCCCAAGAGCACAAGTTTAGCTAGTCACCTAATTGGATGTAAATTTTCACATTTATTTCAGAGCAGCGGTCTCTGTCATGAGATGCTGAATTTGAATTTATAAGCAAGTGTCTATACTGCTCAACTAAATCATAAGCACAGTTACTATAATCTGTTTTGGGGAGTCTTAAATTCCACATTCAGTAGGTTTTAGTGTACAGTTTGCTAGAAGAATACAAGTTATGCTCAGCATTTGTAAAGCTAATGAAATATTAATTAAAGGTTTTATTTATTTACATCTAGAATGACTGACCTCATTTTGATACATAAACATACACTTAGTGTTTTAAAAGCTGAGATTGGTAATGCGGCTTTGGCTGTAGTCTTTTATCAGTTTGTCGGGCTCCTGCTTATTTCATCAACGATCTGAACGCTCCATCTCACACGACACCCAAGATACGGGCAACCCACCAGCTGCAGGGCATAATAATTCGGCAGGCAGAACGACATCCTTGGTAGTTATAGGGCCATGGGTAATAGCCCATGAGAGGTTCACAAATTCTCTGGCATTGTGTGTAACTTCGTCTACATTCAATACAGCACACACCTTCATGGTCCAGCATTGGGTCAAAAGTCATCCCTTCGCCTTCAAGTTGCTGAAATGTAAAATACAAAATGAGAGAAGATGGAGTTCCCTGCATTCACGTTATCCCCTTAAAAGACAACAGGTGAAATACTGGTCCTATTGAAGTCAATAGCAAAACTCCTGTTGACTTCAAGAGGGCCAGGCTTTCAATGGCCTGATTCACCACTGCATTACTCCACATCTACACTGGACTCTCCATTATAAAACTAGAGGAACACAAGGGGGAATCAGGCTGTCTGAGTTTCATTATTATTTTACTTTCCCAGCTTTTGGTGAAAGCTCTAATTATGGAGCGTTTAATAACAGTAATATTTGAGTTACAGTAGTAAGAAATGGAAAAGACCTGGGTTATCCAGTCCATCTGCCTGTATGTGCAGGACTGTGCCCTACTTTACATTGTCTAATGTTCTAGCCCAGGGATCGGCAACCTTTGGCAAGTGGCCTGCCAGGGTAAGCACCCTGGCGGGCCGGTTTGTTTACCTGCCGCGTCCGCAGGTTCGGCCGATCGCGGCTCCCACTGGCTGCGGTTCGCCGCTACAGGCCAATGGGGGCTGCGGGAAGCGGCGCAGGCCGAGGGATGTGCTGGCCACCCCTTCCCACCGCCCCCATTGGCCTGGAGCGGCGAACCGCGGCCAGTGGGAGCCACGATTGGCCGAACCTGCGGACGCGGCAGGTAAATAAACCGGCCCGGCCCGCCAGGGTGCTTACCCTGGTGAGCTGCGTGCCAAAGGTTGCCGATCCCTGTTCTAGCCAGTCTAATTTTAAGTAAGTCCCAAGTGATGGACCTTCCACCTCTTTCCCAAGAGGATTGTTCCACAGCCTATTACTGTTGGCTTTCCGGATATTCAGATTAAATTTACCTTGCCTTTAGCCACCTCTTTTCCCATTGTGTGATGGATTCTAGACAACTAGCATTTTAGCACTATCTGACCAGGAAGCAAGGAGTTACCACACAGTGGATGGCAGAGGATATCTAAAGGCAGGCTAGCTTCTCAAAATTCTTTGCCTCCTCTCCTGAAAACATGGAACTTAGTTCTCAGTTCTTTGAATCCATTTATTTATTTCCCTCTAGTGCTTTCTCAATAGGATTAGAGGTGAAGAACAAGGGCAAAACAAACAAAAATGCCTCGCTCTTGCATAGGTCTTTTCATCCATCGTTCTCAAAGTGCTTCACAAAGGGGGTAAATAGCATTTCCCCCATTTTAGAGATTGAAAAACTGAGGCACAGGGAGGCGGAGTAACTTGCTCAAGGTTGCCCCCCATGCACTGTGCCAAACTTCCCCATCAAAGGGAAGAAGGGGGAAGAGGGGAATAACAATGGCTCAGCTAAGGCCAAGACTACACATCTGTCTGGTAAACCAGTGGTGAAGATTTCCAGTGCCTAAAGGAAATTTTGGAGATCATCTTCCAGTGGATCCTACACCAAATGAGCAGATGATACAGGAGATCTTGAGTGACTCCATTTTGTTTCCTTGCCTCCATCTTGTGTTGGGCAAGTACATCACTGAGGTACCACTTCACCACCATTAGCTGAAAACTGGAGCACGTGGCACTAAGAAATTAGCAGCGAAAGCAGTGGTGAGGCAGTTGTTGATGATGAGACTGGGTACATTAGAAACAATGGTGCTATGCGGTCTGCAGAACTCTGACAGAAAAAAATAGCAAAAGTAAGCAAAACAACTGTCAATCAAGCCTGTCAGCAGAGTATGTAAAGAGTGTCAGAGACACAGAGAGCTGAGGAGAAGGTGCGAGGAGTATAGAGACTGACACGCAGGGGGAGAGAAAGATGAGACCTGTCTGCTGCAGCGACCTGTGGAAGACTGGCCATCTGAAGTGGGGCACAACCACTTAGGATCATGTTAACTGTATGTTACTGTGGGTTGGGGTGCTTAGCCTGTGGTGCGGGGGATTTGTGTTACTGTGTTAAGGATTTGTGTTTGCACCAATAAAGGGATGCCTTGTTTCAGAAAGAATACTGCTTGTGTCAATCATTTATCAGAAGGCTGTATCCGTGTCCTCCAGTTATTTCCTTAGCCACCAGGGAGACCCATGCCTGATGAGAACAGATTGGTTAACAAGTGGGCTGTTTTGAGGGAGCCTTTGGTAAACCCCTAAGGGGGCACTAGGTGAGCTGCTCTGGGGGGCACCTAAAATCTGTTTTTGGGGTAACACAGGTTCCCACTGGCAGGAAGACTGTCAGAGAGGGTGCTGCAGGATCCTACACCAGCTGTACTGCTCCCACTCTCCAGAGGGATAATGGCTCTACCTCTCAGGCCCCATTGTCTATCTGTATGGCTCTTATCCCAGATAGCTCCTCCCCTTCAGTGGCAGGGTTTAGTTCTGATGCTGCTTTTGGGGCCAATGCTGCTTCTACTTAACTGAATTCATAAGAAATAAAGTCAATTTAGTTCTACTTTATTTGGAGTGATTAGCTTAAGCCTACTTAAGAGATGTCAACTGAGTAGAACACTGTTACGGGATAATGATCTCCTGCTGTTACATAAATGTCAGGACAAAGCTGTGACTTATTTTCAAAGCAGGAGACATTGATCTTGTGACAACATTCTATTAAAATAACTTTATCCCTGCTGTACCAAACAGTGCTGTAAATTGTCTGATGTTGGTGTAGTAGAGTGGAAGTGGCTTGCTGTACAGTTAATTGTTTTGCAGCACTGTGATGGGCTTAGGGAAATGGGACTCTTCACATTTTCATTCTGTTGACCTCTTCATATGAGAGAGAAAATAAGACTCTGTCTTGGACCCATTTTTCCCCAAGTTCTTTCACTGCATTGTTTTAAAAGGATTCCATTCTGCAGGTTGCCAGAAAGGGCTGTGTGAACTGTCTGACAACCACAGTTTCCAGGACAGACATGTTTGGCCTTATCCTGATTTCTGAAAAATCAGTGGCAAAATTTCCATTGACTTCAGTGGTAACAGTACTTGTCCCATTGTAGGTGTGGCTAGTCACAATGCATTTTATCCAAAAAGTTGCACGCGTTTCTCTCTCTCTCTTTCTCACACACACTCACTCACTCTTACATGTTTCACGAAGAAGCTAGTTTCTAACTAGCTGACTCTGCATTTTTATTGTTTTCTTTTTATCAGTTAAAGATCAGTGTCAACTATCTGCCTAAAGCAGATTAAATTTGCTGTAGTTATGGTAATGCATTATCTGTATCAGATGTATCTAGTTTTCAGTATTAAACTGGACTCACTACAGCAGTCTTGCAAAATTATCTTAAATTCACCAGCCTAAGCACAGTATCTACTTCTTCTCCATATTTTGAGGACTAATGATAACAAAATCTATATTTTAGTTGCTTCTGCTGAGTGGAATTTTTAAATGGCTGCACTATCGAATGAAAGTTTAAATCGATAAATTGGTGTTATAATTATTTTTGAAGTCCATTTGAAATGGATAGGTATCTAGAAATGAGTACTTAATAAAGTTTCATACCTACCTGCAAAATCAAATGCTCTGAAGGGAATTCTAAATCAAATATATATGTACTCACATGATACGGATTTTCTGGATTAAAGGTTGAACTAGAATCTTGCTCACTGGGACCAGTGGCGTTAGATTTGCGTTCCGGTTTTTGAACAGGCTGGGTAGTAGGTGACCTGGTATTTACGATGTCAGCAGTAGCTTCAATTTGGTCCAGATCAAAGTTTGATTGAGCTTGACGTATTTTTCTCTTGATTTCGCGCTTCTTTCTCGGGCTGTCTGCAAAAACAGTCACAGGAGTACATAGGTGTTTTAAAACATGTTCTTCCACTAGTTCAAGGACCATATTTTATTACCCATTCATGAAAGTGGGATTGCGTAGCAGTACTGCAAAGATTAATAGGCTTCAAATGGGAGCTACTTGTTTTTCCACCTAGTCCATACACGGTCTATATAATTGTGTGTATGTGTGAGAGATTTGTCTTTTCCCCCCGAACAAATGGGTGGCTGGCCCAAAGAACAGGCTGGGGGAAGGGCCTCTGGACCCAGTGAGGGGCCAGTAATGCTAAAAGAACTAAATAGCTGCACCAGCACTCAACCAGAGCAACTATCTTCATGTCATTAGTGTGCATTTTTGATAGAAAAAGAAACATTTGGAAGGAGACAGACTTGTGCCCAGCTCTATAGGACCTGATTGTAAACATGATTTAAAATACTTGTGGCCAACTTTGACAATACTCTTTTGATGCATAATGGCCCTATGCAAGGCGACAGGAAAACAGTGGAAAATTTTAATCAAGCAAATTTGGATCCCATTAGTCATGAAAAAATATTAGCAATTCTCATCCCCAAAATACTCAACATTGCCACTTATTTCACTTTTCTAGTCTGTATTTTGTATATCAGTATTAAATCTCTGGGTACGTATACACAGCAGCTGGGAGGTGTAATTCCCAGCTTGGCTAGACGAACATACAGGAGCTCTGCTCAAGCTAGCATGCTAAAAATAGGGGTGTGGCCACGACATCTTGGGTTAGCCAGCCGAGTCCAGTCCTGCCCCACCCCTTGGCTACATATTCATGCAGCTAGCCTGAGCTGCTGCCCATGCTGCAGTGGCCACGCTGCCATTTTTAGGCAGCAGCTTGAGCAGAGCTAGTGCACAGATGGCTACCCGAGCTGAGAAGTACAGCTCACAGCTCCTGTGTAGATATACCCTTAGAGCACTAAGGAGGAGCAGCAAAACCTTCCCTGGTCCCTTTTGTCCTCTTCCTCCAGCCCCTCGGGAGGAATCCCTTCCTCCTTCACAGCTCCTGCTCCCTCCCTTGGACTAAATGAGGACCCTCTCCCTAATCTCCCTGGCAAGTGCCTGAACACCACCTCTTGTCTCCTGTATAGCATCACATTCCCTGCCCAAATCCTCTTATGCTACCGGCCCTGCCTCGCCAATCTCACAAGGTCTCCCTAGCAAAGTATATGCCCTCAGTCCCCCACAGGCCACCTACAAATCCTAGGAAGTTAGAAGTCACAGAGTTTAGGGCCAGAAAGGACCACTAATTCATCTAGCCTGATCTCCTGTGTATCACAGGCCACCAACACCACTCAGCACCCACACACTACACCAAACTATTACAGCCCACAGGAGATTAGACTACAGTGGAACCCCAGTTATCCAATCTAATTGGGACCAGGGTCAGATCGAATAACCAAAAATCTGGATAAACCGGAGAATGGGTGGTGGGGCTCCATCTGTTAGCCACACGCATGGCAGGGCTCGGGCTGTTGCCATGCCCGGGCTGACAGCCCAAACCCCAGCTGCCTGGGGCTGAGAGCCTGAGCCCTGCCACTGTCAGCCCTGGGCAGCTGGTGGTTTGGTTAATATAGACAGCCGGATAATGGAGGCTCAGATAAATGGGGTCCTACTTATGTGCCACAGATGTAACCAGTGCCCAAAGCCCCCATGATGGCAAATGATTAAGTGAGATATACCCAGATAATCCTGGCAAGTGACCAGCACTCACACACCACAGAGGAAGGTTAAACCTCCCCCAAGGTCATTGCCAATCTGCCCTGGGGGAAAATTCCTTCCCAACTCCACATATGGGTGATTGGTTAGACCCTGAGGATGTGAGCAAGAACCAGTCAGCCAACCACCTGAGAGAGAGAATGTGCAGTGCCACCTCAGAGCTCTGTCCAATGTCCCATCTCCAGCCCTGGCCATCCTTGAGGTGTTAAACCCTTCCGCCCTCCTCTCCACTGAAGTTGTGTGGTGGGACTGTTTGAGGGGGAGCCCAGGCTGAGTAGCTCCACATGCGGACCTTAGCATTCCCTGTGTACTGGGTGGGGGGTTTCAGCACCAGCGATGGGGTCCACAACTGTGCAGCTCTATGGCTAGACATCCTGCTGGTGTACATTTATTGGAGGGGTGGGAAAAGGGTAGTGGTTGTTCAAGTGAAAGAAAAATTACCTTTTGGATATGTTGGTCGAAGCCAGAAAATAGGAAGATCTCCACAAAGCTCTAAAATTTGGGGACTTAGGAAGCTGTTATCCTTTACAGGCTGATCTGCAGCCACCCAGATAAGGGAATTTTCATCAAATTTAACTGGCATAATTTCATCTTCCTGTAAGTAGGCAGCATAAAATCCATTGTTAGTTCAATGAACAGGGGTCCTGTGTATTCTGTAGATGCAGCTTTCTGTTAATAGCCAAATGCCAAACATAGGCGCTTCACTTGGAACTGATATGAAATGTTGTTCCAAACAGTGCTATTTTGTTTTGTGTACTACATGCACACAGCCAAATCTTGTTCCAATTGAAATCAATGGAAAGACTCCTGGGGTGAAATTCTGTCACCACTGCAATCAATTGCAAAACTACCAGGGTTTCACCTCCACTGTCTTTAATGGGGCTAATAGTCAGCCCATAAGACCGGATTCTCAGCTGGTGTACATTGGTGTAGATCCACTGACTTCAGAACAACTATATTGATTTCTACCAGCTAAGAATCTGGCCCATAATTTTTAAGGTATGTTTGCTTGCGTTGTTCTGAATTCATATAAATGTTAGGGCACTTCCATAATAGACATATTCCTGAGAGTTAGTGAAAGTTTTAGTTTGCATAAGCTACAATTTTAAGTTAACATGATGGGTCTGACTAAAGGTCTTGTTCAATAATAGCAATTCAATTGCCCAAAAGCTAGAAGTTAAAGGAGCCTTCATTTTGAAGTGTACCCTGCAGGTTTTGGGTTCATATCTTCAAAGTGATGTAGGAAAATGCCAGTGATTTATTCTTTATACTTTTTAGTTCAAAGTATTATTTTACATAAAACATGTTAGCTATTTCTTAGCAGCAGTGAAACATCTTTAAAAAGTCTTGTTCATCAAGAAAATCAATATGATTTTGAAGTTAAACTTCTGAATTCCCTCCATATAAGTATCTGATATTTGAATTGATAACCCACTAGATCAATTTATTTTGCCAAGTTGTTCCTTTAATGTATTTATTGATTTTTGTAGAATGTCTTGAGTCATCTAAATTCACTATCCAGTGAGAGCAGCACATCATTTATATTCTCCCACTTGGGCTTTTGCCAGGCATCTGAAATAACTTAACTGGAGCTTACATTTGAAGATAAAAAGAATCCAGTTGTTTATCTTAAATGAAATTACCCCGAATTTGTGGGCAAATGTACTTTAGGTAGCTATAAACTTACTTTAATTTACCATTTTGTATTCAGTGTTGGTCATGATCAAATATGTATTAGACCAGAAACAAGTTAATTAATTTTTTTTTTTACTATAAATAAATTAAAAAAGACTAATGCAACAATACGGTTGCACTCTTAATCAGAAAAATTAGGCAGCAAAAAAGTTTAATGTTCTAACAGTAGCATTAAGTTGCATTGGGTTGCCCATCCCATCTATTTGATGCATGTTTTATGACAGAAACAGCAACATTAATATAATACATCTTTAAAAAATTACACAGAAAGCAGGAACAGAACACACTACACATCTGTAATGTGACCAAGTTAATATTGAATTGGAACCTTAACTTTGCAAACCTGACTCCAAATATTTTTCAACAGTGGAAATTTAATACTGGATGAATGTAACATCCTTTTATTTTTTAATAAAAAGAAAAATTGCCTGTGCTTAATTATGTTAAATTATTCCAATTAGGCCATGCAGTCCATACATCCTTAAAATAATGAGGGAGCATAGAGACGATCTCAGTACCTACCTCTGGGGGCTGATCCAAAGCCTGCTGAAGTCACTGGAAATATTCCCACTGACTTCAGTGGACTTTGGATCTGACCCGGGGCAATTTCCTTGTTGGTTTTAGAGAGTTTTCTCTTTCTTTTTTAAGTAAACGAGTATGTATTACTGCATATTCTAGATTACAGCAAATAGGCAGAGTTGGAACATCCTCATTTTGGAGGTTCTGCAATTTTTGTACACCATGATTTTCTCCTCTCCTGATGATGAGGCAGGAGTTTTGGTGGGGGGATGATTTTCTGTGAGTCTCAGCTAGACATTTACAGTCTCTCTCATGCAACCCATCCCAGCAACAGTAGAAGCAGTGCCCATCAGTGCCTGCTGGAAGCACTCCCTCCTCCCTTCCAGGACCCCAAAAGACCTACTAGATCATTTGATATTTTTAAGTATTTTTAAAAAATTGCTCCCTACCAGATCAAACGAGAGGCTTTCTTTAGTCATGGTATTGACATCAGGGATGTGAGCTTTAGCTTGTGCTTTAATGTAGCATTTCTCTCCTCCAGCAAAACGGATTCCAGTTATGCCCTACAAAATAGACCTTTTATGGTTACATGCATGGACATGTCACCCAATTGCTTAAAAATAAAACCCAATATAAACTCTGTTCACGTAACATTAAGGTATTCACTGAATTTGAGGACTTCAGAGTTCCTGGATTTAAAAAAAACAACCACAAACTGACAATAAAACATGTTTTTTGATTTTTTAAAAATAAGAGTCAACTCAGAAATTGACCCAAATTCTGTTGTGTCACTATTTTAGCTGTAAAAATTTAAACAAACCAGGTGAAATTTTAATCTTGAGTTCCGAAATGAAGGCACCTAATTTAGGCACCCAAAGAAGTTGCCCAAGTTTCAGAGGTGCTGAGCATCTGCAACTTCTATTGGAGAGGGCCTGTCTAAACTAGGAAAAAAGGAGTTAGCCAACATGATTTGACACATCACTTAGCATCTAATATTGACGCAGTTTAACATCCTTAAAAATCATGTTAACCATTTGTGTTGTAACCTAGTAAATTTTTCCTAGTCTAGACAGACCTCTGGACTTACCTATGACCTGATTTTCATATCTTTAATAGTAGGTGCCACAGATATGGATGTATGTGCCTAAGTTTAGACATATAACTTTGATTTTTTTTCTATACTGCGATGCTTTTTATGCACAGAAGTTCATAATGAAATGAGAACCAAGACAGAATTCCAGTGTTGTTGTAATAACTGTTTCTAATCCTAAATAAATGACACAAAAAGTCCCTGTATTTTAAACATATTGACATTAGAGACCATTCACTGATATATGGTAACTACAGGGTAGCCTTTCTTAAGTCTTCTCCCTCCAATTCAAATGTAGCATTTTCTGTGCTGCCATATGGGTATGATTCTCCCTACAGGACACAGAGAGCCTCCCCTTGTAATTTCAGCAATTGTCTTGTCCTATCCACCATTTTGTTCTACTTCGCTTCAGAGGAAATAGTTGAACAGATCTTTATGTACAAGCTACCGCTTGACAGGAGCCCTTCTGCTGACTATTGATGGATATATACAATGTCACTGGGGTAATTCTTTTTTTCAAATCCCCAGGATGTAGCTCTGCCACTTTGAGATAGTCAAGATATGTTTCTCTGATACCTTCCTGTCACCCAGGATGCAGGCTGTTTTCGTAAAATGGTCACCCTGGCCTTGTTCAATGGTCCTGCTCCAATGATCAAAGCATCACTTAAAATATGGAGACTTTCTTTACCTTAGTGATATACATAACCTAGCCATCTCCATGTCACAGCTCTGCCTAGCTTAGAACTCTATTGCTGCAAATGTGTAAATAGGAACTCTAGGATAAGTTGGCATGTGAACCTAGTGTATATGGCATTTGCAAAAGGTACTTCTCTATCTCCTGGGTATTCTTTCCAGCTTACACTTCTTGTAGGCTCAAAACCTAACTGGCTTGGTCCATTTGCTTTCCTGAAGCTTGACCCTTGGCCCTCAATAACCGAAGGCAGGTATTTTTTTGTGCTAGCTTTTCCCCCCACACTCATCAACCTAGATGCACAATACATTGTTACAATTGCTCTGGGGTCTGTGGTGGGTTTTTTTAGCTGCACTTACCCAGCAGCTCATATTTGTCATGAGGGTCCAAGGATGAAAGAATTCATGGACTCTCCACTGAGCTGGGACTTCTGTGCAGGTGTGGAATAGTGAAGGCAAATGACAAGAGGCTTATCATCAGCGTTTTAATCTAGTTGCCAACAAAGTTGTAAGGTTGATGTTACCACAGGTTTCACAAGGGGCTGAAGAGCAGCTTTCAGATGATGTGGGGGTTATGCATCCCACGTGTGTGTGCATGGATGTCCCCGGGCCTGTGCAAAAGCAGGGAGGCCCAGTTACCTCCGCCTCGTTCATGGAACCCACAGGTGGGGAGGGGCAGGGCCAGAAAGACCCACATTGCTTCCCTCACCACATTGCTTCCCTGGAGGTAATGGTTTCTTTTGTTCTAGATGCTGCCTTTACCTCACTTAGGGCTCAACCTTGCTCCCTTTGAAGTCAATGGGAATTTTGCCATTGACTTCAATAGGTGTAGGACTAGGCCCCTTCTTAGGGTATGTCTGCACGGCAATTAAAAACCCATGGTTGGCCCGGGACAGCTGACTTGGGCTCGGGCTAAGGAGCTGTTTAACTGCGGTGTAGATGTTCAGGTGCGGGCTGCAGCCTGAGGTCTGGGACCATCCCACCTCACAGGGCTCCTTGAGCCTGGGCTCCAGCCCGAGCCTGAACGTCTACATCACAATTAAACAGCCCCTCAGCCGGAGCCCAGATCAGCTGGTACAGGCCAGCCATGGGGTTTTAATTGCAGTGTAGACATATCTTTAGAATCCAACACTGGAAAATGTCTTATCTGCAAGACCTGTCAAATGTACTTACTATCTGGAAATCATGAACTTCTATAGCCTCTTCATTTCCACTTCCAGTTTTAAAGGTCTCTAGGTTGTTCCCAGAATCTATTTCCATTGATCCCTCTTGTACTTTTCCATTAATACTCATAGTATAATGGACATTGTAAATCTGTAATTGAATAAAGAACATTAGCACACATTTTTGTATCTTCCTAGCTTTTATCAAGAACAAGTCTGGTGCCAATCTGATTGTCATGTCCCTCTTCAGGTTACTGGCTTTTATCCATACACTTTTATCCTTACACTTTTATTACAGAATCCCCAGCAGTCAAGACCATACTAATAAAACAGACGTCGATGGTTTCAGGCAATATCAGTCCTGACAGCTTTACATCCATACGCACTGAATGTAGAATAATTTGGTTCCAAGGTTACATGGGGTTTAGGAACTGTCTAAATCATATTGTATGGGAGGATCAGAAGGAGCTGATTTCCCCCAGAGGGCATCCCCACTGTACTCCTTAGTTTGATCTGTTGGAACTCACTCTTGCTTGGAGAAGTTTGATACCATATAGGTACTTAGAAAGAGAGTCTCTTGAATGTAGCAAGCTGCATGTGGTTGTCTCTGAGTGGGGTGAGCTTTGTTTAAATATCAAAACTTCCATAAGTACCAACACAAGGAGTTTACTTTTATTCTTAAAAAGTCTGTATATAAACAGTTTCAATAAAGTTCACAATATAGTCTAGAAATCATTTTTTTCTGCTTGCAACTCTTTGTTAGGGAAAAAATGCTAAAGGTAATTGATTGTCTTTTACAAATAGAGACTCAATCCTGTATTATTCATACATCCAAGACTTCCACTGAATTCTTGCATGAGGAATGCAAGACTTGGCCTATATAGATAGTACTTAATTCCATATCCAAAGTATATAGACTGAGCTGGTATAAGATGATAACACTTTTTTGTGAGCCCCATTCGTTGCAGTAGAATTCAAGGTTTTTTTATTTTAAAAAAATCATAAGTCTTATGGTTGCAAAGAAAACCTTCCAAATGTGAATCAACAAAGCGTTGCCTTCCTGAGTCTGAGGGCAGTCTGAAACAATAGCTTAGTGTCCCCATTCTTCTCAATTGGGTGTTGACTCTGCAGCTTAAGGTTGACATTTCATCTATTTCTATACCAATCAAAATACACTCTACTCTTTTTTAAAAAAAGATTCAGTTCTTAAATGATGGCATAACTACCAGCTTCCTGAGATGGGAAAAGAAACCCACTTACTAATAAGATATTTTTAATGCATCTATTTGAACAAAAAGCACATATACACTAAAATAATGCAAGTGTTGCAAAACTAAACAGACCAAAATATGAGACTCTGTCCTATGATTGATCTGCTATCTATTTATCAAAACCATCAGTGCAAACTGGACTATTAACACCATACACATTCTTTGGCCAATCTACCCATTCAGGCCTCTCTCCCTTTTCAAAAGCCTAGAAAAGCAAATGAGTCTTACACTGTGTCCTGAAGCAGCCTGTCTTCTTACTATGTACAGGAAAAGCTGTGTTATCCGGCATGTTGGAGGAATGGGGGGTGCCGGTTAGTCAAAAATTCCGGTTAACTAAGAGTTATACTTACAAATGGAGGGAGGGAGTTTGGGTGCAGGAGGGGGCTCAGGGATTGGGGCACAGGAGGGGTTTTGGTGTGCTGGATCTGGGCAGCACTCACCTCAGGCAGCTCCCCGCAAGCAGCAACATGTCCCTGCTGCTCCTAGGTGGAGGCACGGCCAGGCAGCTCTGTGTGCTGCCTCGGCACGCAGGCGCTGCCCATGCAGCTCCCGTTGGCCTCGGTTCCCAGCCAATGGGAGCTGCGGAGCCAGCGCTCAGGGTGGGGCGGGGCAGGGACAGTGCACGGAGCCACTGTGGCTGTTCCTTCACCTAGGAGCAGCAGGGATATGTTGCCACTTCCAGAGAGCCACGCGGAGTCAGGTAGGGAGCCTGCCGGCCCCGAGCCAACCGGACACCTGGCAACTCTATTGAAGACTTGTATTGGGATATATCAGAAATGCTGGTTTCTAGAGCTTTACAGTTGGTAAAGTGCTGGATAACATAGCTTTTACTGTAACTTTTTTCTTCTCTCTCTGAATTTTGGGTTTGCTATAAATTGTCTTTAAAAAATAATTAAATGTCAAGCAGTTGTACCCTGCAGGCTAAAATATATATCATATTGAAACACTTTACCTACAAATTAAGGAACCGATTCTGCACTCCTTACTCAGACAAGGCTCCTGCTGAAGTAAATAGGAGTCTTGCTTGAGCCAGGAGTGCAGAATAGGCTCCTTGGTAAATTCAATGAGACTCATTCTCCTTGTCACTGATGAGCAAATGAAACTCAAATTCACATAATCTGGCATTTCATATTATAAAAATCTTTGAAAATATAAAGGAAAGATAATATTTAAAATTACTCTGATGATCACTACACCTTGAAAGTTTGCTTCTTTAAACTAAAACCCCAGTTTCCATTTCTGTCCCTTTTGATGCAGTATTTTGTCATGTAACCTAAGTTCAGAAAAGTTCTCTCCGCCCAAATATATGTTATCAAGATTTTTAAAATCATTTTGCAACTAATATACTATGAGCTCGTGTCCATGTTCAGCACACATTTAAACTACTAGGTACATAGTGAAATAATTTTGGTCCTTAATCAAACCTATGAATAGACTAAATATAGCCTGGTGCACCACATATTTAAGTGTCAAAGTATGATCTGCAATCAGCATTTGAATGACGTGGCATTTCTTTCACCACCATTTTGTCCTGATGCTTGGAATTTGCTTATTATGTGAATCTCCTGGGAAAGGATGGGGGGAAACAGTGAATGCTTTGCAGATTTATGAGCAAAAGTAAATGTAGCTTTTGTCTGTGATCCCAAGGATACACTTTATGTTTATTCCTAAAATCAGCTTCCATCATGCTACACCAAATGGACAGGAAAGAATTTTTATACTGAGGTATGGGGGGGAGGGGGGGGAAATGCTACTTACAGAACTTGGCAACCAATCAAGAAAGGTTTCCAGTGTGATTGTGATTCTCATTAAATTCAAGCAGTTAATTTAAACATTGGTTTAATAGAAAAATGTCTGTTTCCAAAATGTAAATACTTGGGTTCATAATTCTTGTCTTTGTTTCACTCAGTTCATCCCGGACCTGACTTTAAATCAGATTTTAAAACTTCCATGAAGCAATACGTTTTTACAAGACTACAGCTATCCTGCTTGGTAAACAGATGAGTTTACTGTTGGAATTGACACCTCCTGCCCACCTTTGTTTAATTATTGCCTGTGCCAGTTAGCAATACTCTACGTAGGTGACCCAGTTTCCACTACTCCAAGATTGATCTTTCTGATTGTTGTTCCCCTATATTTTCTATGCTCCAACCACTTCAGAATATTTACCAAGCATTCTGGATGGCAGGTGGGGGAAGACTGGCTTGTTTAGATTCTGATCATGTTTTGTAGCTAAACGTTCTGGATCTTAACTCTCAAACTGAGCAAGAGGATAGCCCAGCCGCTGGCACACGTCTTAAACTAGCCACAGATGCGCTAGACTCCTGTTTCTCAACCTTTTTGGTAACAGGGACCAGCTTGCTGCCTTCCTAAATTGTCAGGGAGATCTCAGGGACCAGCGCTTGACTGGTCCTTGAGCAGCACTGCCACAGCCAACTTTCCCCACAAGCGCCTCTGCGGGATGCTACCCAGGGACTCCCTCGCAGGCATTGTGCGGGCTGTTGTCCTGCTCACTCCCGCTGGGGTGCCTGGGGGTAGCTTTTCACAGCGGTGCAGCCAGAGGAACCACTGAGCCCCGCCGGACCCTCAACCTGCGGCGGGCTCTCCATCAGGTCCGCTCGGCCGGCCCGCCACCCCTGCGCCCCGCGCCAGCCACTCACGTGCCGGTCGCTGCCCTTCCAGAAGTAGAAGGCTCCGATGGCTCCGCACAGGAGCAGCAGGGCTCCGGCGATGAGCACCACGGCCCCGATCTTCAGCAGCCGCCCGGGGCTGGAGGGTTTCACCGGCACCGCCGTGTAGGCCTGCAGCAAAGGGGGACAGGCAGCCCAGGAGCCCCCGGAGCTCAGCCCTCGCCGGGCGGGCGAGGAAACCAGCAACCCCCCCCCCCCCTCAGCGCGCGGTGCTGGCACTTGGCGGGGCCAGCCCCTGCCGGACCCCACCGCACCCCGCTCCAGCCCGCCACTTTCCCGCCCTCGCCAGAGCGGTGACCTGCCCCGCGAGGCAGCTGGGGCTGAGCGCGGGGAGCGGCGGCGGGACTCTCTCTGCCCCGGTACTTACAGGCGGCAGGCTCCGCTCCACGTCCTCCGGCCCCGCCAGGGCGATGGGCACTTTCTCCGCGCTCTCGGCCATGGCTGCCCGCGCACGTCTGGACCCGGAGCTCCTGTGGCCCGAGCGGGCGAGGCACGGCCAGGCTCGGCTGCACACAGCCCCTCCCCGCCCCCAGGCGCGCCTCCCCGCCCCAGCCGGAGCGCCAGGCTCGGGATACAATGGTCCCCTTTGAACGCTGCTGCCCTGCGGGGCCGGAGCGACCGGCCTCAACCCGAGCAGGGTTTCAATCAACTCGCGGGGCCCCAGGCTGCTGCCGCCCGCCGGGCAGTGTAACTCTCCACGCGGAGGAGAAAGCCACCAAAGTGTGGGTGTGTTGGCCGGCACTGCCAGGTGCTAGCGGGAGCCCGCTGATAGCTGGGCCGCCTCCCAGTGCCCAGCCCATTGGGGGCCCTAATCAGGAATATGTTAGACCCCCCCCCACACACACACAACACATACTGTACTAATAATTAACAGGGGCCCCCTTGAGCTGCTTGGAGTCTAGTCTGCTTATGCCTGGCGCCGGCTCTGCCACCTGCGGCTGCTTGGCAATCCTCAGCTGTGGAGAAACCTTAGGGTTTCACACCTTTGGGGGGCTCCTTGAGCAGCTGCCCAGAGCGCGAGGTAGGATGACCCTGCCCAGGCTGTGCTCGTCCTCTCAGCTCCTGGATTAGGTGACATGGAAATGGGGAAGAGGAATCAGGGGGGAGAAATGATCAAAAGGAAAGAGGTGGGTGAAAGCTCCTCAAGATCTTGGGTAGCCCCATGGGCGAAGGGAAGCTGAGCCCTCTTCACCTCTCTGGAAGACGATGGTTATTGGTAAGGGTAAGATTTTGTCACGGTTATTTTTAGCAAAAGTCCAGGGTAGGTCACGGGCAATGAACAAAAATTCACGGAAGCCAGTGACCAGTCCCAGACTTTTACTAAAATTAACTGACAAAATGGGTCTGATAGGAGGATGAGAGCCCAAGCCCTGCTGCGAGAGGGGAGTGCGGGGGTGGTCCAGAACCCACCAACTCTGTAGCTGACAGCTCTGCAGTTCCCCTGCTGCCCACGGTGGCTGGGAGCTGCGGAGGCCTCTGCCGTGGCTCAGAGCATTGGGTACCCCCGCTGCCCGCAGCAGCTGAGAGCTGAGGTCTCTGGAAGTCATGGAATCCGTGACCTCCATGACATAGTCTTAGTTATTGGTAAATAAGTTATGGAGAATGAGAAGCAGGGTTTAGAAGAAAATGGAAACTAGTGCAGAGATTCAAGCTATATGTGACATGACTGTGGTCTGTGGTTTGGATGGAGTGGAGTGGTGTGGTGTGGGGAGAGAGGAGTTTTTATATCAGTCTGACAGACAATAGGGTTTCAAGGTAAATGCTAATGAGCCAGATCCTTAGATGGTGTAAATCAATGCGGCTCCATTGACTCCAGAAAATGGTTTGTGCCAGACCAACCTGATCTCTTTCTTTGAGAAAATAAATTATTTTTTAGGCAAAGGAAATGCAGTAGATCTAATCTACCTAGATTTCAGTAAGGCACAGGATATAGTTCCACATGGGAAATTATTAGTTAAATTGGAGAAGATGGGGATTAATATGAGAATGGAAAGGTGGACAAAGAACGGGTTAAAGGGGAGACTACACCAGGTCATACTGCAAGGTGAACTGTCAGGCTGGAGGGAGGTTACTAGTGGAGTTCCTCAGGGATCAATCTTGGGACCACTTATTTAACATTTAACATTTTCATTAATGACATTGGCACAAACAGTGGGAGTGTCCTAAAGCCTTGTCCTGAACGTCTACACAGCAATGAAATAGCCCCTCAGACCCAGCCCCGTGAGCCCAAGTCAGCTGGCATGGGCCAGCTGCAGGTGTCTACTTGCTGTGTAGACATACCCTGTATCTTTTCTCTCTCTCTCTCCCCCACCCCCATTCTGTTGAATCTGGAAAAATAAATAGTATTTGACAACTTAGATATTAGTATAATTAAACACAAGCCCATGGCCAGTGCAAAGTGTCCCTCACAGAGCCAGACACAAACAAAACCAGTTTCAGGAGGAGCCAGATTTAAAAGAGATCACAAATGGGAAACTCTAGAACAGGGATCGGCAACCTTTGGCATGCGGCCTATCAGGGAAATCCGCTGGCAGGCCGGGCCGGTTTGTTTACCTGCAGCGTCCGCAGGTTCGGCTGATTGCAGCTCCGAGTGGCAGTGGAGTTATTCCTTAAACTACAAAGTCAAGAGGAGTGTGACGTTGATCTCACCACGCATAGTAGCTATGACATGAGATTGCTTGTGGCTTTCACGGAAGTGCTGACCACAGTGGAACGCTGCTTTTGGGCTCGGGAAACAAGCACTGAGTGGTGGGATCACATCGTGATGCATGTCTGGGATGACAAGCAATGGCTGCAGAACTTTCGCATGAGGAAAGCCACATTCATGGGACTGTGTGATGAACTCACCCCAGCCCTGCGGCGCAAGGCCACGAGAATGAGAGCTGCCCTGTCATTGGAGAAGCATGTGGCGATTGTACTGTGGAAGCTGGCTACTCCATACTGCTACCGATCGGTCGCTAACCAGTTCGGCGTGGGAAAGTCGACCGTTGGACTCGGGTTGATGGAAGTGTGCAGGGCCATTAATTGCATCCTGCTCCGAAAGACCGTGACTCTGGGCAACGTGCGTGACATTGTGGATGGCTTTGCACAAATGGGCTTCCCTAACTGCAGAGGGGCGATAGATGGCATGCACATTCCAATTCTGGCACTAGACCACATAGCCACCAAGTACATTAATCGCAAGGGGTATTTCTTAATGGTTCTCCAGGCGCTTGTGGATCACCGTGGATGTTTCACTGACATTAGCGCAGGCTGGTCCGAAAAGGTGTATGACGCACGAATGTTTCGGAACACTGGCCTGTTCAAGAAGCTGCAAGCAGGGACTTTCTTCCTGGACCAGAAGATCACGTCAGGGGAAGTCGAAATGCCCATTGTGATCCTTTGAGACCCCACCTACCCCTTAATGCTGTGGTTTATGAAGCCATACACAGGGCAACTTGACAGCAGCAAGGAGCGGTTCAAAAACAGGCTGAGCAAGTGCAGAATAACCGTTGAGTGTGCTTTTGGCCGTTTAAAAGTCCACTGGTGCTGCCTCTATGGGAAGCTGGACCTGGCTGATGACAATATTCCTATGCTTATAACTGCGTGCTGTACGCTCCATAATATTTGTGAAGGGAAGGGTGAAATTTTCACTCAGGGCTGGACCGCAGAGGCTCAGTGCCTGGAGGCTGAGTTTGAACAGCCAGAGACCAGGGCTAATAGAGGGGTGCAGCGCGGGGCCATAAGGATCAGGGATGCCTTGAGGCAGCAATTTGAGGCTGAAAGCCAGTAATATTTGTTGCTATGCTCGGGATTGCAGTGCTTGTAATGCTAGGAGGTGATTGGTGCACATGATGCAAGAAGGGGCCTTAACATAATTGTATGGGAATGGGGGAAGAAAAGGTATCAAGAGGAGGAGGGGTCTTGTGACGGCTACAGATTTGTGTATGTCCAGGGATCATACCCAACCTTCTCCTTTGGAGTACAATGCAGCGGGTGGTGTACTTCAGCAGGGCCAAACTCAGAGGGATTGGTGTTGAGTGCAGTGGGTAGTGGGAGTCCACACTGCTGGATTGTGAGGAGGGAGGAGTGGAATGCTGCGGGTGGAAAGTAGAGCCAGGAGTTTGTTAACAGTGTCTTGGCGCGGGGTGGGACGGTGGGGAACGCATGGGAAAGAGTTTTGTGACAGCGGCTGCAGGGGAGCTGAGCTCGGAGCGCGGAGCTGCTCGGTTTGAAGAGCTAGTATCGCCTGGAGCATGTCCACATGGTGCTCCATAACGTTTAAGAGCCACTCCATGGCTTCTTTCTGGTGTGCTGCATTCTCCATTCGGTCCCTCTTCTCGCTGTCCCGCCACTCCTTCAGTTTCTGTTTCTCAGCGGCGGAGTGCATCATAACCTCACGGAGAAAGTCCTCCTTAGTTCTTAGTTCTTCATGGCCGCTTTCTAATTCTGCGCAGCCGTTCTGCCGCCGATAAGGAAGGCTGGCCTCCCAAGGTCATCCCTGTGAAGTTTAAATGCAACATTTTACAGAAGCAGTATTGTTTGCAACACAGAGAACACTGATTCAGTGCTTTAAAACACAGCCAGTACTCACACACCTGTCACAACTGGCTGACCCCAGGCAAGCACATATGAGCCACAAGACCCCCAAAATGGTGAGTAGCTGCAGGGGCAGCATGAATCACTCTTCCCGGACCCTGCTGTACACTGGGCATATGGCTCTTGGGGAGAGCCAGCACTGTAGGGGCGGCTTGATAATCATTCCTGTCCCCACACTTTCCACAGGATGTGATCATTATGAAAGTTATCTCGCTGCTGAGGGTGAGCAGGGAATCAAGGGAGGGTCCTCTCCAAGCCTGAGGCTTCCATCCTGGAACCTGCAGCAGCAGATTTCCCATTGTCTCTACGAGAGTTTCCTGCAGATCTCTGAGGGAGATTCCTGTGAAGTGAGGGAGTCTATCAACAGCCTTTTCCACTGCTCAGAATAGGCATGCAGTGGGAGACAAGCCTGATTTCTGAAACCTTCCTGCCCCCAACAAATCACTTCAGCAATTCCCAAAATCAGATCCCCTTACCAGGGGCCTCCTCTCCTGTTTGCGCTTTGCCAAGATCCGACCGCTGTGACTGGCTAGGCTCCTCCGGGGTAGAAAACAGCTCCTGACTGCATGCATCTCTGGCCTCCGAGCCATCCTCTGCCTCTGGGTCCCCTCCCCTTCTTCGTCCAAGATTTCCTCCTTCTGGCTCGGTCCACTCTCGACTGGCACGCGAGCCAACGAAGTATCCACAGGGGCCTTCGCAGTGGAGGTGGGTTCACCACGAGTATCGCGTCCAGCTCTTCGTAGAACCAGCAGCTCGTGGGCGCAGCACCGGAGCGGCAGTTTGCTTCCCGCACCTTGTGGTAGGTGTTCTGCAGCTCCTTCACTTTGACCCTACACTGCAATGTGTCCCGGTCATGGCCCCTTTCTATCATGCATCGTGAAATCTGTCCGTAGGTATCATAATTCCTATGGCTAGAGCGCAGCTGGGACTGCACAGCTTCCTCTCCCCAACTGCCGATGAGGTCCAGCAGCTTGGCATTGCTCCAAGCGGGGGATCGCCTGGTGCGTGGAGCAGGCATGGCCATCTGGAAGATGCTCTGAGACCACTGCACGCATCACCGAGCAAACAGGAAGGGGACTTTCAAAATTCCAAAGGAATTTATGGTTGGTCACCTGAGGGCAGGGCAGTACAGTTCAAACCGATGATCAGAGAGGTGAGAACAGGCATTGTGGGACACCTCCCGGAGGCCAGTTGCAGCGCAGTAATCGCCACGGTGTCTACACTGGCACCGCAGTGCTGTAGCCCTGGCGCAGAAAGCTCTACGTCTCTTGTCATGGTGGTTTTTTTAGAACGCTGCAACTGCACAGTTTCTGTGCACTAAGTGGCTTGGCAGTGTGAACACCTCGGGAGTTACAGCACTCAAAGCTGCTTTACTGCACAGAAACTTGCCAGTGTAGACGGGGCCTCTCAAAAGGAGAAAAATAGTGGGTGCAGGATTGGCTTTTATTATGATATGAACACTGTGCTGTGTGTTTATATGAGAAAAGGCAAGGTAAAAAAGAATTCACTTTGCAGTAGGAATGAAAGCTGGTGAGGCCTGTGGTGGCTCTTAGGTCCAGAGTTGAAGATGAGCCCCCTCATCTCTCCAGCTCCTATAGAAGCTCCATGACATGCACAATCAACCTCCTGTCAAACAGCACTGTAGCATCCTAATCCTTCTAAGCTCTTAGCCAATCAAAACACCCGAGTCTAGACCCTTCCATGCCTGTAAGTCCCATTGTAGCCTGCAGCTCTGTATGCAAAAGGACAACAGGATCTGGCCCCCGCAATTAACCTCTCTTTCTTGTGAATCTTGCTCCATAAATGCACAAATCTTTGTCTTTTCTCATTTCTTCAGAACCCATCACTGCCATGACCGGTAGCTTAAAAAATATCAAGTTGTCCAAAATAAGAATAAACTCAAGAGCTATTGGGCATTATGCCACCATATTGTTAAGAAGCGAATCTTAGAGACTAGATCAGAATTTTCCCTTTTCTTAAATACAGGCTGATCCTCGCTGTCAATTTCTGTCATTAACAATCAGATTTAAAAAAAATATTAACAAGCATAGATGGTGCTGAAAATAAACATAATCACAGCTCATTAGATCAAAAGCAAAGTATGATGTATGGTTTTAAAACTAGGGCATAGTCTGGCCTTTCCTTGGATGCCATACTGTTGCAGGCCAGTTCTGATAATAAGCATTATGATCTTCTTCATTAGCAAGCATTTTGTTACCCCAAAATCTTGTGCGCCGATATCTTGGCAAAATGTGAGAATATCAGCCTTTGATCTTGAACTTCCATTAGACTCTGGTTTAAACAAACAGATTTATTTTAAGGACCTTATGTTCATCTCCCGTGTAAAAATGTCTGGGGGATGAGAACTTCACTTGGAAGATCAGTGGCTCCTTCTGAGTGATGTAATTTGTGCCTGATTCCCGGTGGCAGCATGGGACCAGCAGCATTGTGGAAGAAGCAGAGTGTTTGGTCTGGACAACATAGATAGGCTCTAAATTCAAAGTTACAGACACGGCAACAGCCCTTAGCAATTACCTCCTGCTAGGGGCAGGAATAATCTACCCAGGGAAATGAGGGATGCTTGATGTCACTGCTGGCTCAGAAAGTGAATGTACGTAAGTGTGCAGGCCACACCTCCTGACTCTGACTGGGAGTTCCTTTCTTCAGCTCCAACAATGAAAGGCCTATAGAGAGCCCTTTTAAAAGGGATTTTCTTTTTTTGGAGGAAGCAGAATTGGGGAGAAAAACTTGTAGCCAGGACTCTCCCTGTGCCCTCTGGCTTCCTTCCATACTCCAAAATCCCCTTTCCGTGGAAGCACTGCAAGTTTGCATTCTGCAGGTGTTTGAACCCCCTCCTCCCTGATGGAGCAATGTAATGACAACTCTTGGAGAGGAACATTGCAGAGTTTCTAATTCTTTGCACACATTTTCCTCACATTGAGGAACAATGTTGGGTCTTTTTTTTTTTAAATAATGTAAGCATCACTGACTCATTTGGTTGTTTCCTTCAGTCTCCCTCCTGCCTCACATACATCAAAATTAGCAATATCTTTCAAGCAGATAAAGGAATATAACTGTAGGTCTCATTGCCTACCATCCCTAGTCAAGCCTTATAACGATGGCTCTGAACTGCCAAGTCTTTTGTGTGTGCGTTTGCATGTGCCCATGCATGGAGAGGTAAAGAGAACACATTTTTTGCCATCTGACTGATTAGGTGACAACAGATAAAAGAGGATTTTGCACAGATATAAAAGCAGTACAAATGGCTTACCATTCAGCAACTCCAAATGCTTTCTGTGGGATATAAATACTAGTGTAACAGGCGGTGTTTGCAGGGCTTAAGACAAAAACGTGACTTGCCTTCACCGGTGAATCCTTCATGTGAAATAAAGAAGGTAATGACACTGATGTTTGAAAGCAGTCGTCTCTCTAAATCGTGTGTGTATGCTCAGCTGGATTAAACCAACTGTCTCAGACTAACAGTTGTAATAATAGTCTTTTATGAGACATTTGATAGCCTAATACCATTATCCCCTGGACTGAAAAGCATTCCAGAGTATTTAGAATGTAACAATGAATGTGATGTTGCTCATTTGAAAGTACTTGCTTGTCTCAAGGAAACATATTTTCCTATTTTCTTCAGATGTATAAAAAGTTTAGAGGAAGAAGAGGGGTAACACATGAGAAATATATGGTGACAAGTGTCCTGCGAGTTGGATGAAATAAATCTTTCAATATTTCTTTTGTAGCTTCGTTTACATTACTGCTGATTTTCTAAGTGCCACAAATGTATGTTTAAAATCTACATTAGATAACAAAAATTTCCAGGAGATAATGACACTGAGTGCATGATTCATCACTCTGTTACCCAGTGGCTTTGTACCAGCATAAATATGGAGTAACTCAATGCTGATGCAGGCCCTATATTTTTACCAAAGAAGATAAACAAATTTAATCTTCTCAGGAGCGTTGTGATTCTCAGAGACAGTTTTAGTGCAATAGGCCAGAGTTCCTTATCTGCTCTAGGTGCTTTGCAAATTGGGTAATTCAAGAACCAACCTTGGAATGACCGGAAAGATGCAAAAAGCTATGACATTATAATGATTTCCTCAGGTATTTGAGGGACATAAAATATGCTTGAGGAAGCTTTGTCAATAGCCAAGCAAGCCACATGTATGAAAATATCCATTTGATTGTGGAGAACTGACCACGTTTACTGAGGGACTTGTGTCATCTATAAATATTACTTCAAAAATAAACTATTTAGGTTCATTAGGGAAAATATGATTAGTTATAAGAAAATTCTGGCTTGAGCATCTCTCCATGTTTTTATCCTTCCTGTGCCTGGACAGTACAGTACAAAGGATTTTAAGGAAAGTTTAAGATTGCTGCATGCAGCAATCCCCTGTGAGAAAGGACTACATAAATTGCAGTGTCTAGAGATGCGGAGAGTAATTCACTTTTATTATCATCCTCTTTCTCTCTCCTCTTCTCTATTAACCTCGGTTTCTCCTGTTCACCCCTTTACTAATTCCCATATTAGGTTGTCTCTTCCTCTTTGCCGCCCTTCCTTTATTCTACCATTGTTCCCAGTGTTCTCATGCCCGCTTTTGCTCTGAGTGTATTCCTTTGTCTGTTTCTATAATCTTCATGTACTATAAGTGTAAAGGTATAAGTGGGGCATACAATTATAATGCACCTTGCTTGGATCAGGATTATGGTGGTGAAACCTGAGCAAATCTAGCCTGGCTGTCAGATCTCAAGCTGTGTTGGCAGGGCTGGCAGTTAGAAAAAAAAAATATATATATTTTTTTACTTATAAGATGAGAAAAATTGATGTGGAAGGTACTGAGAGATCCACACAATGTTATTGTTACTGTTGCTTTTCTGAGTAGAACTACTCTCTACGGTTCACTCTCTGGAGGTATAATAGATCCAAAATATTCTCCAGCAAAAGCTGCAATATATTGTGGTAATAACATTCTAAAGTACTGGCTCAGTAAGAGATGTTTAGATATTGGTTCAGGACAGTTAGAAACCTGAAACCTTGTTCTCATCTCATGGGACAGGATAAGGACATATGGCCCATTAAAGTATGCTCTTCATAACCCTGAGACACTAAAGATTAATTTGTTTTTCCCCAAGGTTGAATCAAAGCAACCCATATGTCATCTTATGTCCCCAAATTTAGCTAGTAGCTATGCCTTCTGTTTTCCTTGAACCAAAGATATAAAATAAAATAACGGATTGACATTGCATCCTTCTATTCCTGCCTTTGACAATGTGCAATGTGTTCTGTTTGCTAGCCATTCTGTGTAAATTGCTTGTAGGCTAGTCTCCTCCTTTACCTCAAACCTTGTTTTTGTGCTTGGGAGGTAGTTATTATCTCAAACAACTTAGTGGTATCAATCTGTTCATTTCCCGGAGGCGTCTTACACTTTGAGGAGAACTTTTTACGTTTCTTTTTTTCTCTGTAGCACAGGCCAAGTCTGGCTATTTTTCTCATTAGAAGGCACCTATGAATCAATTCTATTCCCCTTTTTGATCTCTGCACTAATCTTCTAATAATTTGATGACCAGACTCAAAACAATATTTCAAACGAGCCATTTGCAATGCCAGAATATCTTTCACAAATGCAGTCTCCTGAAATGTATATTGTACTTGCAATTCTGAACACCAATGAAATAGTTTTTGCCTCTGTGACACACTGTCATTGATTTCAGTATATTATTCTCTCTTTTCTCCTTCTCTCAGCTCTTTCATACAACTCCTTAAACCAGGCTCTCACTGCCATTCCTCTATCCCTTCCTCCTTAAAATACACAGTTTTCCAGAATAACTTCCTTCAGACGGGAATTAAGAAACTAGACAATTGAGAAAAAAATAAACCAATCAAAAATCACAGAGATACTGTGTGCTAAACTTTGCAGCTCAGTCCCCAGTTTTTGTCACTTCACATCCCTTCTCTTGTGTTTGTCTGGGTCCTGGTTTTCAAAGGTGGTTGTTAAGTTTGTGTGATTACATTTCTAGACAGCTAGGGCCTGGTTTTCAGATGATGCTAGGCACCTACAATTCCAGTTGAAGTCAATGAGAGCTTCAGAACTTCTCAAAATCAGGCCCTAGGCAGCGAAATTAAGTTACACAAAATTAGAGGCCATATGTCTGAAAGGACTCTAGCACAGTGCTGATGTAATCTATGTGTCCCTTCTGTGCCCAATCCATAGAGGATGTCAGTATATAACAGCCCCCCTCCTACCACAAAGCCAGGCTCTTTAGCTCAGGCCATATCAACTTATACTTTTAAACTCTGAAGGTCCCTAGTTCAATCCCTGCAGCATTGGTCAGGAGCATTATATAAATAAGAATTATTATTTATTATCTATACGACTGTGCGCCTAAGAGCCGTTGTCAGGGACCAGGACCCCACTGTGCTAGGCGCTGTACAAACACAGAACAAAAAGATTGTCTCTGCCCCCAAAGAGCTTACAATCTAAGTATCAGACAAGAGACAACAGATGGGGACAGACGGGAGTACAAGGAAACCATGAGGCAATATCGGTCAGTGTGCTAGGCAGTGGTCTGAGTGCACCAGCCACTATCAAGTTTTTTGTAGGCATCATGGTAAAGGAGAGTTTTAAGGAGGCTAATGAGTTAGTTTTGCAGATGTTTACAGGGCGCTTTCCCCAAGCATGTGGGGCAGCATGGGAGAAAGCATGAAGGTGCTCATTTGAAAATGTAACAAATGGGTGATGGAGGCTGATCGGAGGTGAGCATCAACAGCTTGATAGTGAATGAGAGATGATGGTGGAGGAAGGAGGGGGACAGGCTGTGATTAATCATTATTCCAAATCATGTCACTTCCAACTCCAAGTCTGTTCTCTGTTTTGCACTTTCAGTTAATCCCTCCAAAATCAGTTTTAACAGCCAGCTTTTCCAGACCCCACTCTCCATTACCTGAGAACCTATAGATTATTCTTTATCTCTCAATGGCCAGCTTCTGAGAGGCAAGGGATGAGAGGAGGACACAGCAATATAATTCTTCCCTGCTATCTCCTCTCTAACTGTAATAACCCACCAGTTATCAGTGCATTGTCTTGGTCTTGCAAGAAAAAAAACATTTAGCTATTTGGTGTTGAATTTGGCTCCTTTTCTGTGGAAGCAGGTGGCCCTTGTTAAACAGAACCATAAGGGTTCCATTGCAGGAGCCGGGAGGAGGTGGGCAGTGCAGAGGCCACATGGAGGAATCTGCACCCCTCCTGCCAGGGAATAGCAGGGAGGATTTTTGGGCACAGAGGAGGGGGATAGTGGGAAAAGGGCCAATGATTTCACAACTATGTGGAATTTCTGGCCTAAACTCTTGCAAAGGGGGTGAAAGGAAGGGCCCATGGTGGGATACTACTGCAGCCAAGGGTCTAAAGTAGCAGCTGAGCCGGTGCTCCTTTCCCTGGGGAGGAGCCCATCACTTCATCTACCACCAGGGAGATCCTCTGCACAGGCCTACCTCCTTGGACTTTTTCCAGGTCTCCTTGATAAGTTTGTAGTTCCAGGACATTCTTGGATCATTCAAGGGAGATTGTCAAATAGTTTAAGCAGCAGTCAGAAAGGTTAACAGTATGTTAGGAACTCTAAGAAAAGGAATAGAAAATAGGATAGTAAATATTATAATGCCACTATATAACTCCATGGTGTGCCCACACCTTGAATACTGTGTCCAATTCTGGTTGCCTCATCTCAAAAACGATATAGCGGAACTGGAAAAAGTTCAGAGAAGGGCAGCAAAGACGATCAAGGGTATGGAACGGCTTCCATACAAGGGGAGGCTAAAAAGATTAAGGCTGTTCAGCTTAGAAAAGAGGTGACTCGGGGGGATATGATAGAGGTGTGGAGAAAGTGAATAGAGAAATGATATTTACCCTTTCCCACAACACAAGAACCAGGGGTCACCTGATGAAACAGGCAGCAGGTTTAATACAAACAAAAGAAGTACTTTTTTACACAATGCACAACTAAACTATGGAACTCATTGCCATGGGATGTTGTGAAGGCTAAAAGTATAACTGGGTTCAAAAAATAACTGGATAAGTTCATGGAGGACAAGTCTATCAATGGCTGTTAGCCAAGATGCTTAGGGATGCAACCCATACTCAGGATGACCCTAAACCTCTGACTGGCAGAAGTCAGGAGTGGAAGATGGGTAGATCACTCCATAATCACTCTTCTGCAGCATCGGGCACAGGTACTTGCTGGTTTGATTGTGAGTAAATGGTGGGTTTTCTGTAACTTTAAGTCCATTAATCAAGATTTGAGGACTTCAGTAACTCAGCCAGAGGTTAGGAGTCTATTACAGGAGTGGGTGGGTGAGGTTCTGTGGACTGCTGTGTGCAGGAGCTCAGACTAAGTCAGTGGTTCCCATACTTGGTTCACGGCTTATTCAGGGTAAACCCGTGGCGGGCTGTGAGACGCTTTGTTTACCTGAGCGTCCGCAGGTACGGCCGCTCGCAGCTCCCAGTGATTGCGGCTTGCCGTTCCCGGCCAATGGGAGCTGCGGGACGCGGCGCGGGCCGGGCCACTGCTTCCCGCAGCTCCCATTGGCTGGGAACGGCAAACCATGGCCACTGGGAGCTGCGAGCGGCCGTACCTGCGGACGCTCAGGTAAACAAAACATCTCACGGCCTGCCATGGGCTTACCCTGAATAAGCTGTGAACCAAGTTTGGGAACCACTGGACTAAATGATCATGATGGTCCCTTCTGGCCTTAAAGTCTATGACTCTATAATTGCCCTGTTCTGTATACTCCCCCTGAAGCTCTGGTATGAGCCACTGTCACAGACAGGATACTGGGAAAGCTAGACCATAGTCTGACCTAGTATGGCAGCTCTTATGTTCTTATCACATTTTATAAATTCCTTTAGAACTGACTATTTAGGGCCCTGGCATGGCATGGAAAGGGAGCCAAGGAGTGGAAAACATGGTGACATGCGGCCAAATTAACTGCAGCAGGGGGAGCAGAGGCTATCCTGCATAGCTTCCCCTTTGCTGGAGCTACTGGAAGCTCAAATGAACAAACACCAGGTGGTTGGGCCTCGGTGAGATTTTAGGGGTGCTGTGGCTGGCCAGACAATGGGGGAATTAATGCTGGATTTGACCGTAAAGCACAACAGCCCCCTTCTAGTACACTGTCAGGTAAGACCATTTTTCTGTAGCTGTTCCAGACACTAACTGGAGATGCTGTCTCAAATGGCTCATTCTCTTCTTTCTAGAGCAGGGGTAGGCAACCTATGGCACACGTGCCAAAGGCGGCACTCACACTGCCCAGATCCTGGCCACCGGTTCGGGGGGCTCTGCATTTTAATTTTAAATGAAGCTTCTTAAACATTTTATAAACCTTATTTACTTTACATACAACAATAGTTTAGTTATATATTATAGACTTATAGAAAGAGACCTTCTAAAAACGTTAAAATGTATGACTGGCACGCGAAACCTTAAATTAGAGTGAATAAATGAAGACTCGGCACACCACTTCTGAAAGGTTGCCGACCCCAGTTCTAGAGGCTGTCTGAACAGAGACAGTGAAGTTCTATATCTGGGTAGCTTTGGGGGTTGCTTCGGAAAAGAACCTGATAAATCAGTGACCATAGTGAGCTCTTTGGATTGGGCCCTATAGATCTTCCTTCCAGCTTCTTTATGGTCTTCCTTGTAGTCTTACACTGAATATTGCATCTACAGCAGAGACAGCAGTAGCTTAAGGTTGTCGAGTTTCCCATTTACAAGAATCCCAGAGAGCTAAATTTAGTCCTGGTGTGAGTGAGCACAACTCAACTCTTTTGGAAGTAACCACACTTGATTACATCAGGGCTGCTTTTGGTCCTTAAATGGACTAAGTGAAACCTACCCTTTGCCTAAAAGCAGAACGAGCCCCTGTGTGAATGAATTGCCCTTTACAAAACCATCTCAGTTTAATGAAAAGGGCTTTGTTTCCTTCTCTGTATTCCCTTGTTTACTCTGAAGGAACCTGGCCCCCAGCTGTGGTAACACTGGTTTGAGAGACTGATATAACTGGTTTCTTCTTCCTCCGATGGTTCTGGGATGCAATAGGGTGGTCCCTTTCCTTTATGTAATTAATTAGTTAATGTCAGTATGGGGCACAGAAAGTGGAAAGCGTTGAGCAGTAGAAAGAATTTTCTCAGCTCCTTTGGATAATGCATTTTAAAGATCAGCTTGAGTTTTTCAAATTATATGGTTTGTTTAATTATTTAAACTTAGATAAAATATTTTCCTTGAGGGATGGAAAAGCTACTGCAGAAGGATCCTTACAGCAGAAATAGAGCTCTCTGTTGTGTGGCAAGGGACTCAGTTTGCACACAAGCACTGAACACTGATCCTTTTTCATTCCAGGCTGAAAAATCAGGGCAAACACTAAGCTTTCCAACTCCAAAGGATGCATATGGGACATAGCCCTGCCTGTTTTCCCTTCTAATCCCTCCTCAAGACCCACTTCCTCTGTGATGCCTAAATGTTCCCAATGAATAAGTTGGGTATAATTGGTATGTGCTTGATATGGAGGAAGTTTATTAAAATAGAGAACTTACTCACACCACCTCAAAACCCAACCCTACTAATACTAGACTATGACAAAGCACTAGAGAATGGATTGTAGGGAACAATCCAGCATTGGCAGGCAGATGAGCTAACATGTCTGTTTCATTTGACTGTCATTGTTCTGTCAATACTATTTTGTGATGCATTACTCACTGGTGTGTCTTGCTCATATGCTTAGGGTCTAACGGATCACCATATGTGGGGTCAGCAGGAATTTTCCCCACGTCAGATTGGCAGTGACCTTTGGGTGTTTTCATCTTCCTCTACAGCAGGTGGTGTGGGGTCACTTGCTTGGACCAGCTGGGTGTATCTCATCTAATCAATTCCCTGCCATTGCAGGGGCCCTGGGCACTTGTGTACCTCGGTCCCTCTTGTTCTCTGCCTGTGGCACACAATAGTTTAGTCTCCTGAAGGCAGTAATACTTTGATCTAATTCTGGTTTCTGGGCTTGGTTTGGCGGGGGTGGAGCTGGATGATGTTTAGTGGCCTATGATATACAGAAGGTGAAACTAGGTGATCTGGTAGTCCCTTCTGGCCTTAAATTTGACGACTTCCAGAGCAAAAATGTAAAAACAAACAAGACAAATAGCTGCTTGAAAAAAGGATTGATCCTGCACCCACTGAAGTCAACAACCCATTGACTTCCACGGGTGTGGAATCAGATGCATGCTGAACTGTCTCTGCTTTCTTGAACAGTAAAGGGACCAGATCCTCAACTGCTGTCAATCGGCTGATGTACACCAGATCAGGATCTGGCCCATGATGTTTAACAAGTTTTTTACTTTGAGGGAAAAAAATCCTGATTTTCCTGATCTGGAGTCTGGAGTGGGCAGGTGTTGGACCCTTCTTGCCTGATGGCTAGTCACTTTCTCTGCCAGTAAACCTAGAAGGTGTTAAATAGGAAGCAAGCTGTGCCAGAGAACTAGCTGCCTGTTCACATCTGTTAAGGAGCAACACGTGCTAACCAGGGGCACAGACTGCTGACTGTATTTAATAAATATGCCCTAGGTACTGAAAGAGAATGATTACTGTTCTCCAAACAGATGTGTTCTTTAAGCACACATAGCCCTGATGACTGTCTAACAGGTTGGCCATTATATGGAAGTGGCCTAAGCAGACTGCAAAGGGGGCCCCGGAGAGGTTTAAAAATTACAGTATTAATCAGTTCTGCATTGAGCTGTTGTGACCCTGTGCAATTAACATGGAGCCCACTTCTTTACTGCTTTGGTTTGATACAGGGCTGGACTGATGGACTGCAGTGGAGTGAATACATCTCTCCTGCTATCACTGCTGCTGCTGCCGCCACCCACCTCCAGGAAAGGACAGAATCTGGGCATTCACCACCACTGAAGCTGCAGATACTGATCAGAAATGAGCTACGACTAGCAAGAGACACTCTCTCCATGTGCCAGGTAAAGAAACTTGTGAATAATCTTAAGTATAAGTAAGTAGATGGGCACTGGCATGACCCACATCCCATGCCCTTTGCCCAATCATTATCTCTGTCAGGAGGACAAAAGGCAGAAGAATTAGCTCACTGCCAGACACACTCACCTCTGGCAGCTGAACCAGATCAGGAGGCAATCCATGGCCTGATCCAAATCCCTGGCAGCTTGGGGGCCTCACTCTTGCTTGGGGCTCACCAAGTTGTAAGTCTGGCCCTAATGCAACTGCCCTCCTGGGACCTGCCCTTGAATCCCGAAGAAAAGGATGCTGTGTAATATTGCAGGGAAATGCTCCACCCAGTAACAGTCAGACCCTCTCATGGCAGCAACTTACTGCTAGGAACTGGGGCGTAGGCAGTCTGGCCCAATAGGGAGGGCTGGGATAAGGGCTCGGAAGTCAAGTTGGAGTCAGTAGCCAGAAGATGAGCCGGGACTGGTAGCCAATGGTCAGGAGTGGAGCATAGGGGCTGGAACCAGTGATGAAGCAAGGATCAGGAATGGAGCAGGCGCAAGGCAGAAACCAGGGGCTGGATGTAGATCACAGGAGACTGGCAAGAGCAGTGAAGTAAGGCAGCAAAGTGCGCCCCTGAACTTCTAGCCCAGGCTCACTTTGAGGGATCTTTTCCCACAGCTGTTGGGATTGTGCCATCTTTGCTCCTCATCTCTGCACTGGCCCGGGTAGGACTCAGCTCTGCCTGTGCTGAAATGCTTAGGCACAAGAGTGCCTAAGCTCAGGGTGCTGTGTGGCCTTGTTTGTGCAGTTTTATGTGACATTATTTTTACTCTAATATCGCTTTCTCTGACATCACTTCATTTTATTTTGACATTGAAACGGGGGCCCCCCAGAGACTGTCATCGAAATGGCAAAAGCTGACATTACAATGACATTGTATCAGGGTCGCTACAGACTTAAAAAAGAAAAATCAACAACAATTTTAATTTATTTACCCACAAAATCTCGACTCCAGGCTCAACTGAGATGCAGCATCTGGTTTCCATGAGGTCGACCCTTTAGCCAGTTTTAAAGCAGAGTTGACTGCGGTACAAAGAGGTCAAGTGCCTGAGGTCTAATTATAATACACTGAACAGGAGACTCATTAAGATTTGAACTCAGGACGTTTGTTCCCAAACCTTTGCTCTAGTCACTAGACTTCGACATCAGAGGGCTTCTTGGGGCTAATGCTGGTGAAAGAAGAATGCAGAGTCAAAAGATTTATCTTGCAACTTTATCAGCAAAATCAAGTGGAGTCAGTGTGCTGACTATACTGTATAACCAGTAATAGCACCACACTCACATCCCAGGCTTTCCACTAATTTAACTAGAAGGCCTAACATATTTTAGTCGTTGTGTTCACCTTCCAAAATGGATATGCAGAGGCAAAAGTATAAGGTAAGCCTTAATTGGAGAACTTTCAGCAAGATTCTTACCCCAGGGGACTGTCCCTTGGAATTAATAAATTAATGACATCTGGGCTCTGGCACCGCCTCATTGCCCTGGGTTCCCACAAGATATGATGGCAGAAAGCCAAAGAAAAATCCTAAAGCTCTTATAACATGGAAGATGAGGATTTTCTGCTGTCATTGGCAGGGCCTTTGGGAGAAAGCAAGTGGCAGTTTGCATCAGGAGGAAACAATCTCGGCTTCTTTTCACTTGTGGAATCATAGAAATGGAAAAACTAGCAAACAATCTATTAGCAAACAACCATTGCTCTGCCAATGTGGTCTTGTCCCCACAACACATTCTCTGGCACCTCATCCAATCTAGTTTTAAAAGTCCCAAGGGATGATGCTTACTCCACTTCTTTGGTATGACTCTGATAGCTGAATGCAAACATTTCACTCGCAGGTGACTTTTTCATGGTATCCTGTTTTTCTTTTCTTAATTTAACCCTATAACTTCTAATTCTATCCCCACGTAGCCCTCTAAATAACTCCTCTACGTCCTTGGGGCTAGACTATAACTTCACATCGCCCTGAGCAAAGGGTGGTGTGGAAGCTGCACTACTCCCAGGATGCACTGTGCTTCAGACATACTTCAGCATCACAACTCCTCTCCTGCTTCTTTCTTTTTCCCAGGGAAGATACCTAGGACATACATCAATAGTAAGTTACTATCCCTTTACAGGTTGGCTCAACTGCCCTGGCCACCAGATAGAGGGTGGAGCCAAGACTTCACCCATTCCCCACTCACTTCTGCACCTCCCAACCTAGCTGCTCTGGGAAGGGAGTAATTGGGCAAATGGGTTGAGGCCTACAGACCTAAAACCAGATTCTGGGTAGCCTGTGTAGAGACATAAGGAGAGAGGTTCTTATTCCTTTTCACAGGTGCATAGTTGGAGTCAGAACTGAGCCCTTGGTTAACTAGCTGTAGTCTGTTATCCTGAACTCTGACACAGTTGCTCCATCAGTGGTCTGTTAGGAGTACACTTAAAAATAGCCACTTCTACCATTCCTGACTTTCCTCCTTGCCTTGTCCTTTGTGATTAAAACTTCTTATGATTTGCTTTTTTCACAACTCATTATTTCCCTGATAATACTAGGGAAGCTACACATGGACAGAACTGCAACGTGTGAAAGGACTGACCCAAAAGACATGTACCTAGTGCCTTTTCATCCATAGATCTCAAAGTAATTTGTACGGGTATGTAAATATCATCAGCCCCATTTTACAAATGGGGGACCTGAGACACAGACCACATGTTTAAAAAAAGTGCATGCCTCAGTTTTTGGGTGCTCTGCTTGAGACATCAAATTGGGCACCCCAAGTCACAGGCCACTTTTGAAAATATAGGCCTATGGTTTTTGAGTCGGGCATCCCAAAATTGGGCACCCAAAATCAGTGGCTACACACTGGCACAGGGCAGAGTCTACAATAGAATGTAGGTCTTATGACTCCTGAGACTGTGGCTAATCAACCAGCTAAACTATCCTGGCTCCCTTGAAATCCACCCACGAAAGTTAATTTTTAAAAAGTCAGTAAGAAAATGGAAAACGAATCCTTCTTTTTAAAGGCTGAGTTGGTTTCTTGTCATTTTCTGCACAACTCAAGATATGACTGGGTATTTTTTGCATAAATACAGATTGTTTCTTTTCACAACTTCCCTTTCATCAGACTGCTATGAAGGCCCGGAGGTTATTAAAAATGTGAAAGAAACTTGCTACCCAATTACGGTCAATCTCTTTTATCAGAGTCTTTGCATATAAACTTCACTTTCAGAAGGATTTTTATAAACTCCGTCAATGTCTCTTACAAATTGGGAGATACCCAAATCTCAGTAGGAATCACCAGAGTGGCTGATTTTTCCCCCCAAACTCACTACACAAAGAGTGGATCTAATCTGTCATAATGACTGAGAACATGTCACAGCAATCTGTTTGCATTCTTCAAGAAATAAAAACATCTTTATCTCCTCGAGCAGTAGCTAATTTAGAGATTTTGCAAGATGACATGCAACCTGATTAAAATGACCCCAGGCCACCATTTCTTTTTAGACATCTCGACAATCAAAGTCTAGACCTTCTGTAGCCCACTCATCTCCCCAAACTCCCTTTTAGGGAAGAAAGAGTTTTGTGTTTTATTTTTTAAATCTACATATTTGGAGTTTTTTCACACTTTGCTTCTACTGTACCAGAATGAACTAATGGGATTTTTTTTTTCACAGTCTCAGCAGATGAAACTTGTATACAGAAGTCTCAGTTTCTTGCCTGCTGGAAAGATATACTGAATATCTACACTAAGGAAACAATAGATGAATAAACCTGAATGCACTAAGAAATACCTAAGGCCTTTTGTGGCCTAGATAAAGCTGCCCTTTGAGTATCCTAGGAAAAAGACTGTACCCCCAGTTTCCAAACTCAGCTGATATTTTTGTAATGACCATCTTACCAACTTGAATGAATTTTTGCTGTTCCCAATTGCCAATTAGTTAAGCAGAGGGATCAGCTTGTTACTCTGCTTAGTTTTTGTAAAAGCAGTGATTTGTGAAGCAGAAAAAAAACCAAAAATAAATGGAGACCTGCTGGCAGAATATTTGTCAGATCATAAGCAGATCCTGAGTTTAATTCTGCAGTTTGGGTAGTTCAGTAGTTTGTATCTGAATATTTAAGATGTCTGTTTAAAACAAACAAACAAACAAACAAACCCAACAACTCTGGTGTGTGATCATTCAACTAAGGTAAAGCCAGGAAATATTTATTTGGTTCTCCTTCACTGAGGACTAATTCAGCATGAACCAGTCACTGCATTGACTGGTTTCTAGTTCATTGTCACCTGACTAAATAGATCAACAACTTGCATTTTGATAGTGCTCTTTGCAACATAATTAGATTCCCTAAAGGGATTTACTTATTAATTTTGATCATTCACCTTTTAATAATGTACTAAACTGGAGTGACTATGCAGGCACATTCAACAGGTTTTATACAGCACCAAAATACTTCAATTATTTACATCAGTGCCTGTGTATTTGTGGCTTTATATTGTAGGAGGAAGAGAGAGTATGAATGAATGATGCTGGTCAAAACCATTATCTTTCCTATAAAAGGAAGGCTGGATTGTTTGCTTTCACTTGCCTGACTATCTCGGTTTAATATTTTATTGGAAAAATAGCATCTCATAGTTGGTTGTTTGATCATTCTCATTTTGTCATTCTGTTGACATGGCTGCATAATACTGCATGGTCTATGTTTGCAAAACTGAATAAAAATAGTAAATGGGATAGAAAATCAGAAAATAGGCTCATCAGCAAAACTGCACCCCAATCCTCTTTTGCATTTCTCTCTCTTTCTGCAGCTTTAATTCCATGGTATTTTCACACAGCTCTGATGTCTGATGAATCTCACATAAGATCTCTATTGACCTTTAGCAAGATTTCTCACCTCTGTACACCTACCCCTCTCTGCCTGGGAAATTTGATAAATGATACTATTCTTTCTATTTACACTGCTATGGCTTGAAGTTGGTCCAATGGGACGTTACAGTGTAAAGTCCAAATCACTCTTTCCTGCAGAAATTTCACAAGGAAGGAGCTCTTGAGGACTCTCTTGCTGACTTCCTCCCATGTCGGGGGTGGAGGAGATTCATGCTCCACACGCCTGGTAGATAGTACATGTGAGGTCAGAGCCCCCACACATCAACTTTGATTCCTTGCACCTGCTTCTTCTTCAGCTCCCTGGTAGCTTGGCTCCATTAGACCCCCCTGGCTGAATGGGGAGGCTCAGCAGAGTCTCAGACCATGTTATTAGAGCTGTGCTAAGGAAGCCATGCTTTGGTTCAGATCTAGGTCATGTTTTATCCAAAACAACCAAGGTTCTGGTTTGGCCTCTCTCTAGTTGTTACCATTTGTGACAATGTAGTGACAATACAAGGTAGTGATCAATGGCTCCATATCTCGTTGGCAGCCGGTATCAAGCGGAGTGCCCCAAGGGTCAGTCCTGGGGCCGGTTTTGTTCAATATCTTCATTAATGATCTGGAGGATGGCGTGGATTGCACCCTCAGCAAGTTTGAAGATGACACTAAACTGGGAGGAGCGGAGATATACCTATCTCTTAGAGCTGGAAGGGACCCCGAAGGGTCATCGAGTCCAGCCCCCTGCCTTCACTAGCAGGACCAATTTTGCCCCAGATCCCTAAGTGGCCTCCTCAAGGATTGAACTCACAACCCTGGGTTTAGCAGGCCAATGCTCAAACCACTGGTAGATACACTGGAGGGTAGGGATAGCATACAGAGGAACCTAGACAAATGAGAGGATTGGGCCAAAAGAAATGTGATGAGGTTCAACAAGGACAAGTGCAGAGTCCTGCACTTAGGACGGAAGAATCCCATGCACTGCTACAGACTAGGGACCGAAGGGCTAGGCAGAAATTCTGCAGAAAAGGACCTAGGGGTTACAATGGAAGAGAAGCTGGATATGAGTCGACAGTGTGCCCTTGTTGCCAAGAAGGCTAATGGCATTTTGGGATGTATAAGTAGGGGCATTGCCAGCAGATCAAGGGATGTGATCATTCTCCTCTATTCAACCTTGGTGAGGCCTCATTTGGAGTACTGTGTCCAGTTTTGGGCCCCACACTACAAGAAGGATGTGGAAAAATTGGAAAGAGTCCATCGGAGGGCAACAAAAATGATTAGGGGGCTGGAGCATATGACTTATGAGGAAAGGCTGAGGGAACTGGGATTGTTTAGTCTACAGAAGAGAAGAATGAGGGGGGATTTGATAGCGACTTTCAAGTACGTGAAAGGGGGTTCCAAAGAGGATGGATCTAGACTGTTCTCAGTGGTAGCAGATAACAGAACAAGGAGTAATGGTCTCAAGTTGCAGTGGGGGAGATTTAGGCTGGATATTAGGAAAACCTTTTTCACTAGGAGGGTGGTGAAGCACTGGAATGGGTTACCTAGGGAGGTGGTGGAATCTCTTTCCTTAGAGGTGTTTAAGGTCAGGCTGGGATGATTTAATTGGGGATTGGTCCTGCTTTGAGCAGGGGGTTGGACTAGATGACCTCCTGAGGTCCCTTCCAAGCCTGATATTCTATGATTCTATGATTTGATGGTTGTTTGACAGCCTGTGTGAAAGCAGTCGATGGACTCAATAACCAGGTGTCCAAATCACACATAGAAAAAATAATAACATTTCTCAGCAGTCTCATAGGAAAGACCAAGGACTTAACAGAGATTGAACCAGCTCTCATATCTCCAGGATTCAAGGCACCCTAGTGGGGCAGTGAGAGGAAGCTTACACCTGTTCTGAGGGCCTAAAGAAGGGTTCTGATTTCACTACAGTCAGCCTAGCATCTCACACAAATTCAATCAAGGGCAGAAATGTAATAAAATTAAAAGGAACTCAAGTTAATTTTAAAGCTTTGCAATATCGTATTTGCTTCTTTCTTACAGAATAACCTATGGTTTTGCTTTTCAGCTTTCATGTGGTAGGATTTGCAGAAGTATCATGATGCCGCCTCAATTCATTTGTTAAATTATCTTTATTACTATTTTTGTAAGTTAAAAATCCACTCACTTCCTTTGTGTCCTGGACTGTCCATGTCAAACAGGTCAAAGATTGCAAGAACTACAGCGCCACCTACTGGCTTCCCTGTCCCTGAAAGGAGGGAGATGGGCAGTTATACTGGAGTTTTTCCATCAGTCCAAAGGCCACATTATTCATCACAGGCAACCCACAGTACTGAGATGTTGCTCTCTTGCGCTTCTTATCTCATTGAGATTTACATCTATCAAATTATCCCTAAGGGAATTTTTGGTGGTTACAGGGTTTTAAAATAAAGCACACTTATTGCATGAGATCTCCTCCAGAAATTGTCCCCATGGGGAGCAGAAGTAGGGTAGATGGGGTGAAGGTAAGAGATCACAGAATAAAACATGCTTTGGACTCACACACATTCTTTGATTAATTTCTGTCTGATCTCTTAATGACAATGCAGCCTGACAGAGCTTAGCTTAGCTACAGAACTGGCACCTGCTGCAGGCTCCAGAGCAGCCAGTGAAGAAGGAAAATTCCTTTACTATCTCATTTATCACCATTGCTTCCAGTCCAATTTCATTCATGCCTAACGTTTTTGATGGTCTTGGATTAAACATGACCAGAAGAAATAATACTAATGGCCTTTCATGGTGCAAAAACCAACTTCTAAGGCATTTCCTGTGGAAAGGATTATAATAAATTAAATGCTTAAACTAGCACTGTGTAAGCATTTTTGTCTTGGATCAAAATGTTTGCACTGGCTGTTTAAACATTTAATTTAGTGTAATGAGAAATATCATTGTAAAATAAGCCTGTTAATTAAACTTGAGTTTTGCAAATGTGAGTCATCCCATGTGTTCATAGTATAATGAATATAGACAGGTAGAGCCTGTGTGTGCCCCCACTCCTTTTTCTCTCATTAAGAAAATGAACATTTACATCTTTAAACCCTGAAGCTATTAGTTATTTTTAATGAAGTGTGTTGCCATTTCAAAGTTAAGCTCTTCTATGATGCAATCAGATATTGCTAGGTCAGGGAAGAATGATGCTAATTAACTTGCATAGAAGTTCTTTGCCACAGATAATTGATTAAAGTTGTTACACGGTTAATCAGTTGTGCAGTTAAATAAAATAAAAAAAATAAACAACCTTCAATAAAAATCAGGTCACGTGGAGGTGATAAAATCTAACAAAGCGTTAACCATGGTGGGCTCCAGAGCAGAATTTATAAGCCTGTTTGAATGTCTTGACTAAACTTGCCTGTTAGCATCATATGGGAAAGCCAAGGGCCAGGAGGACAAGCAGAGAGGAAAGGCCTCTAAGTGTGATCTTGGCTGGGGTGGACCATGCTATGGGGATGGTCTTTTCTTCCTTCATATTAAGAGGGTGGAAGCCCCATTGCTACTGTTGTAATTCTCTGGTGGACCCAGCTGCCTCTATCCTTGGTTGTGGCTGTATTGTGGTCCAGTAGACTTTGTGTTGGCCTGTAAATGATGAGACCTTGGTTCTAGTAACAGACCTACTGTAGGATCTTGGGCAAATCACTTCATCTTCCTGTGTCTTAGTGTTCCTCCCATGTAAAGTGAGGCTAACAATACTAACCAAAATTGGTCTGAAGATCTATGGATGAAAAGTGCTATGAAAGACCGAGGTGTTATTAATTACTGTGTTTCAATTTAGCATGCTGCCATGCTCTGCATTATGGGGTGTATCAGATTTCATCTCATCATACATAACTCAACAGCATGCTGAATTCATACACAGAAGTCAACAGAAGGTAGCTGGCATCAACCCCAGCAGTATCCTACTTCCCATGTCACCTGGCCCCACATTTTTCCCAGTGATGGGCCTCCCTTATAAATCTGTGGGTTCCGTTGAGGCTGTGTCCCTGCACAATCAAGCCTTAAATCCACAGATCAAATGGATCAGTGCTCCATGTGCCACAACTTGCGGGGATCTTTGGAGTCTCTGGGCAATCTCACTGTAGGCCAGTTGGAAAATGCTGACTGCACAGTTGTTCCAGAAGTAGAAATTGAGATGAAGCCAATGGGAGGTTCACATGCAAAAAGATTTCAGGACCAGGTCTCTGGACAAGCACCAGTGTTTGTTACTGCTTTTTGATGTTGTCCTTTAGTCAGTTGTCAAGCAAAGCTGCTTTTAAGATGTGCCAGAGGGTTTTTGGACGGGTCAGGTTGAGGATTCTCTGACTTCCCCAAATGTAACTGACTCGTTTTGAATAAAAAGGAAGAAGGATCTTTGTTGCAGGAGAAATGGAGCCTCGCTGCCTTTGCTGGTGTTTGTATGAAGTTGACAACATTTGAGGGTTATTTTTAGGGGACAGTTCTACAAAATAATATTGGTGGCTGGGGGCCTTTAGGCCATCAGCTGCTAAAGGGGAACTGTGTATATTCTGGTGAATATCAGGCCATTTTCTCGGGGGTTTGCCTCCAATTTTTTTAGCTATAGATTCTAGAGTAGGCAGCAATAGTGATTGTCAGAATAGTTACCAATCCCTTTTATCCCATCTTAAAGGAGGTCTGCCAGGAAGAGGTAACATACATCAACACAAATAAAATCAAGTCTTCCCAGTGAGCTACATGTTGTGTGTTGTTTCTTGCTCTGTTCTCTTCTTCCATTTCCTAATCCCAGTGATTTTCTTGTTGCTTTTCATCTCCTGTGATGCTCTCCAGGTTTTCAGGCACCTCACCACCTCCTGTCCTTAGCATGAAGAAGTCTTGTCTGTGCCTGCTGTGGCTTGGCTCCCTAAAATCAGCAGCCTCTGGCAGCACACGCACTGTGTCCAGACCTCTGCAGGCCTTGCTTCCTGTGTGTAGTTCAGGGAATGGCACACACCAACCCCCAAACCTGCTCTGAGTGTTTTCTGTAGTGTCCAGCCCCTTTCCACTGAACCCTCACAGAAATACCAGGCCTGCTGTTGCCAGAGGAATAGTGTAAACACCAGGTTGTAAGATTCATCTCAGGACTAGCACTTTGCTTAACACCACAGAACTGGGGTGTATTTATAGTGACAATGAGAATAAATGAATGATCAAAGACTAGAGATTCAGGAGATAGTGAGTAAGAACATTAGAAACAAATGGTTACATATCAGACAAAATCATAACACGCTTTTTGGAGACTAAACTTAACTAGCGGGTGTAACCATGCCTCTGTGTGTCACAACTGAGAATGCCAAATTCAGGACAAACTGCTGAAAAATAAGGCAGATACACCCCAAAACTGGTAGTTAATCCCCCGTAGGATTTATCAAACCAGCAACAAAAGTAAACTTCTGTTTCACCACACTGCCTAACAAGAAGTCAGAAAAGCAATTTCCTTAGGTATTCCAGTCCTTGTATCACCATCAAAACACTAGACTTACAGATGAATGGTTCCTTAAAACCAGTTTCGTCAAACAAAGGGTTCTTCTGATCCCAAAGGACCAACCACACACCCAGGTTCAATATATCACTCAGATCTTACCCAAGAATCATGCTATTGCCAATCCTTTAGTATTTAAAATCTAAAGGTTTATTTATAAAAAAGAAAGAAAGGTGAGAGTTAAAATTGGTTAAAGGAATCAAATACATATAACAATTGCAAAGTTCTTGGATCAGGCTTGTAGCAATGATGGAATCAACTGCTGGCTTAAGTCAAGGCTCTGGGTGCTTCCAAATCACTGGAAGGTCCTNGGCTCCCTAAAATCAGCAGCCTCTGGCAGCACACGCACTGTGTCCAGACCTCTGCAGGGCTTGCTTCCTGTGTGTAGTTCAGGGAATGGCACACACCAACCCCCGAACCTGCTCTGAGTGTTTTCTGTAGTGTCCAGCCCCTTTCCACTGAACCCTCACAGAAATACCAGGCCTGCTGTTGCCAGAGGAATAGTGTAAACACCAGGTTGTAAGATTCATCTCAGGACTAGCACTTTGCTTAACACCACAGAACTGGGGTGTATTTATAGTGACAATGAGAATAAATGAATGATCAAAGACTAGAGATTCAGGAGATAGTGAGTAAGAACATTAGAAACAAATGGTTACATATCAGACAAAATCATAACACGCTTTTTGGAGACTAAACTTAACTAGCGGGTGTAACCATGCCTCTGTGTGTCACAACTGAGAATGCCAAATTCAGGACAAACTGCTGAAAAATAAGGCAGATACACCCCAAAACTGGTAGTTAATCCCCCGTAGGATTTATCAAACCAGCAACAAAAGTAAACTTCTGTTTCACCACACTGCCTAACAAGAAGTCAGAAAAGCAATTTCCTTAGGTATTCCAGTCCTTGTATCACCATCAAAACACTAGACTTACAGATGAATGGTTCCTTAAAACCAGTTTCGTCAAACAAAGGGTTCTTCTGATCCCAAAGGACCAACCACACACCCAGGTTCAATATATCACTCAGATCTTACCCAAGAATCATGCTATTGCCAATCCTTTAGTATTTAAAATCTAAAGGTTTATTTATAAAAAAGAAAGAAAGGTGAGAGTTAAAATTGGTTAAAGGAATCAAATACATATAACAATTGCAAAGTTCTTGGATCAGGCTTGTAGCAATGATGGAATCAACTGCTGGCTTAAGTCAAGGCTCTGGGTGCTTCCAAATCACTGGAAGGTCCTTGGTCATAGAATCATAGAATATCAGCGTTGGAAGGGACCTCAGGAGGTCATCTAGTCCAACCCCCTGCTCAAAGCAAGACCTAATCCCCAACTAAATCATCCCAGCCAGGGCTTTGTCAAGCCTGATCTCTAAGGAAGGAGATTCCAGCACCTCCCTAGGTAACCCATTCCAGTGCTTCACCACCCTCCTAGTGAAAAAGGTTTTCCTAATATCCAACCTAAATCTCCCCCACTGCAACTTGAGACCATTACTCCTTGTTCTGTCATCTGCTATCACTGAGAACAATTTATATCCATCCTCTTTGGAACCCCCTTTCAGGTAGTTGAAAGCAGCTATCAAATCCCCCCTCATTCTTCTCTTCTGTAGACTAAACAATCCCAGTTCCCTCAGCCTTTCCTCATAAGTCATGTGCTCTAGCCCCCTAATCATTTTTGTTGCCCTCTGCTGGACTCTTTCCAATTTTTCCACATCCTTCTTGTAGTGTGGGGCTCAAAACTGGACACAGTATTCCATATGAGGCCTCACCAATGCCGAATAGAGAGGAACAATCATGTCCCTCGATCTGCTGGCAATGCTCCTACTTATACAGCCCAAAATGCCGTTAGCCTTCTTGGCAACAAGGGCACACTGTTCACTCATATCCAGCTTCTCATCTACTGTAACCCCTAGGTCCTTTTCTGCAGAACTGCTGCCTAGCCACTCAGTCCCTAGTCTGTAGCAGTGCATGGGATTCTTCCTTCCTAAGTGCAGGACTCTGCACTTGTCCTTGTTGAACCTCATCACATTTCTTTTGGCCCTATCCTCTAATTTGTCTAGGTCCCTCTGTATCCTATCCCTACCCTCCAGCATATCTACCACTCCTCCCAGTTTGGTGTCATCTGCAAACTTGCTGAGGGTGCAATCCACGCCATCCTCCAGATCATTAATGAAGATATTGAACAAAACCGGCCCCAGGACTGACCCTTGGCGCACTCCGCTTGATACTGGCTGCCAACTAGGCATGGCGCCATTGATCACTACCCGTAGAGCCTGATGATCTAGCCAGCTTTCTATCCACCTTATAGTCCATTCATCCAGCCCATACTTCTTTAACTTGCTGGCAAGAATACTGTGGGAGACAGTATCAAAAGCTTTGCTAAAGTCAAGGAATAACACATCCACTGCTTTCCCTCCATCCACAGAGCCAGTTATCTCATCATAGAAAGCAATTAGGTTAGTCAGGAATGACTTGCCCTTGGTGAATCCAAGCTGACCATTTCTCATCACCTTCCTCTCCTCTAAGTGCTTCATAATTGATTCCTTGAGGACCTGCTCCATGATTTTTACAGGGACTGAGGTGAGGCTGACTGGCCTGTAGTTCCCCAGATCCTCCTTCTTCCATTACATTAGCCTTTTTTCAGTCACCCAGGACCTCCCCCGATCGCCATGAGTTTTCAAAGATAATGGCCAATGGCTCTGCAATCACATCCGCCAAATCCTTTAGCACCCTAGGATGCAGTGCATCCTGCCCGATGGACTTGTGCTTGTCCAGCTTTTCTAAATAGTCCTGAATCACTTCTTTCTCCACCGAGGGCTGGTCACCTCCTCCCCATACTGTGCTGCCCAGTGCAGTAGTCTGGGAGCTGACCTTGTTTGTGAAGACAGAGGCAAAAAAAGCATTGAGTACAGTAGCTTTTTCCACATCCTCTGTGACTAGTTTGCCTCCCCCATTCAGTAAGGGGCCCACACTTTCCCTGACCTTCTTCTTGTTTCTAACATACCTGTAGAAACTCTCCTTGCTACTCTTAACATCCCTTGCTAGCTGCAACTCCAAGTGTGATTTGGCCTTCTTGATTTCACTCCTGCATGCCTGAGCAATATTTTTATACTCCTCCCTGGTCATTTGTCCGAGCTTCCACTTCTTGTAAGCTTCTTTTTTGTGTTTACGATCAGCAAGGATTTCACTGTTAAGCCAAGCTGATCACCTGCGATATTTACTATTCTTTCTACACATCGGGATGGTTTGTTCCTGCAACCTCAATAAGGATTCTTTAAAATACAGCCAGCTCGATACCTTGCTTAGAATGCTCCCATTAGTATAAGTCCATAGTCCAGAGGCTGGAGCAGGAAAGAGGCAAAATGGAGGTGTTTTCAGAGCCTTTTATAGCTTCTGCCATGTGGAGGGAAACCCATTGCTTCAAACAAAGCCCTCAGCACAGCTAGTGGAAAATCAAAGATGGTGTTTGGAGCCACATGGGCAAGTCACATGTCCATGCATGATTCCGCTTAGTCACAGTAGAAGTCATTACCTATACCTCAAACAACTAGTTCATAGGAAAGTCCATTCAAGGTAGGTGGATGTCTTCCATTGTGAGTTAAATGTTCTTTTGATGGGCCACTCAATTTGAATAGTCCCTCCAAGATGTGCTGGATAACTACCTTGTGGGCGCTACCCAGGAGCAAACATTTTGAAATACAGGTATAGAGCCAACAGTCATAACTTCAAATAGCAAAATGGTACATGCATATAAATAGCATAATCATAACCGGCAAATCATACCCTGTCTATTGACGCCTTATTTGACACACTTTGTATAAGATTCGTTGCAATTATTTAACAGTGGTAGCAACAATGATCTACATGGTCCTATTTTAATCAGATAATGTCACAGTGGGTTAACCTCCTGACTAAAGAAATTTATCTCACTCAAAGTCCTCTTCAGTGTTTCCAAACAAGGTTGGCTGAGATCCCATTTTCATGCATGCAAATGAGCTATCTGCTTACTTCCTAGGTGCAGAATGAAGGCAGGTCTTCTTTGCCTTCTAGATATTCCCCGAAAGTTCATTGACTTTGCTCATCTGAAACCCTGCAAGGGGGCTGGGTCTCAAAGCCCAGGGTCCAGTCTGAGTCTGAACGTCTACACTGCTATTTTTAATCCTGGAGCCCAAGCCCTGTGAGCCTGAGTCAAGTGATCCAGGATCTGAGGTTCAGTGCCACAGGTCTTTTATTGCAGGGTGGATGCACCCTCAGTGACTTGCTCAAAGTCACATGGAAGAGTCTGTGGCAGAGCCAGAAATAAACTACTGCTTGGTGTTTGCCTCTGCCATGCTGTGGTTTACTTACTTCTCAGTGTAGATTTTTCCTACTTCTGCAATATATTGGCATAGACATCAGGTTGAGAGTTTGCTTGCTTTCTAGTGGGCTGGCCCAGTACTATTCAATATTGTCTTGATGAGTTGGGCACTAGTTTTTGGTGATAACCCTTTGTATGTATTATATTGTCAGTATACTCAGTTCAGTGTTCTCAGTGAGGTTACTAACAATAAACTCGGCATGATTTAAAAAATGCTCAGTGTCTCCACTGAAGTGAATGGAAGTTTTACCACTGATTTCAATGGGAGCAGAATTAGATCTATGTGGAGCTCTTTTGAAAATCCCACCCACTGTAAATCATTTCAGCCAGTGGAATTAATGTCCACAGTTTGTCTAATAGCATTGGACCCTTCCTAGCCAAGCACTGCAGACCTATATTCTGAAATATATCACTTCCTACATATATGCTACTGAGAGATTCCCTTGTAAGGGAGATGGGTTTCCTAAAGAATGTTCCTAAAGGCAGTTATTACTCGGAGCGTGCTTGGTGGAAAACCCCCTACGAGCCCCCCGATCTTGCCATGAATTAATGGTCTGTTTTGAATCTGCTTCACAAAGATGCCACTTTACCAGGGCCGGCTCCAGGCACCAGCATAGCAAGCAGGTGCCTGGGGCAGCCAATAAAGAGGGGGGGGGGGTGGCACGTCTGGCCGTTCGGCGGCAATGCTGTCACTCCTTCTTGGAGCGAAGGACCTGCCGCCGAATTGCCGCCGTAGAATGAAGCGGCGTTAGAGCTGCCTCCGATCGAGATCACGGCTTTTTTTTTTTTCCTGCTTGGGGCGGTAAAAATGCTAGAGCCGGCCCTGCATTTTACACACAAATGTTCCTGGGAAATAGTTCACATCATAGGTGGCTGGTGAAGGTATTCATTGGGGGCCTGAGCCCACCCCACACTCAGAAGTGGATTAATGTTTCCTGGGGCCCTGGGCCAGAACAAGGGGTGCCCCTCCCCACCCCTTCCATGCGGTCCTGCCCACAACCCTACCCCTTTCGGCCCCTTTTCTGGGGCCTGCCCCTGTTCCACTCACAGTCCCACCCCCATTCCACCCCCCACTGCAACCCCGCTTGCTCCTTTCTGCCCNGGGGCCTGCCCCTGTTCCACTCACAGTCCCACCCCCATTCCACCCCCCACTGCAACCCCGCAACCCCTTTTGCTCCTTTCTGCCCCCCCCCACTGCGGCCCCAAGACCGGAGAAGCTCTGTCCCCGCACCATGGGCTTGGGAGCTGCAGCAGGGAGTGAGAGCTCCTCCAGTCCCAGGGATGCAACGGGGGTCCGGGTGCTGAGGCTTCCCCTGCCACCCCCCACGCTTCTGTAGGGGACCAGGGTTGGGGCACTGGGGCTTCTCTCACCGTGCCTGCCCGGGGCTTCTGCCAGAGAGCAGGTCGAGCGCGGCGGCTTGCCCTGCTGCCCTGCGGCTTCTGCTGGGGATGGGGTCTGCTGTGGGGGGGCCTTGCCCTGCTGCCTCGTGACTTCTGCCAGGGACAGGGTTGGGGGCCACTGGGAGGAGGTGTTAACTGGAAAAAACTACAAGAATAGTCACTTAACCCAGGGAGGCAATATTTATAAAGGACCTCTCCCTGCCACAGGTCTTTCCTCCACTGTATCTATCACCAGTGGTGATTCCTTTATCCCAATAATGCAGTGGAAAGGCAGGTATAGTATAAACAACCAAGTATGTTATTAAACAAACCACCACAAACTATAAAACCACTCAGTAATTAACACCCTAATATTGGCATTAAACCAGGACCTCAGAACAAATAAGTGGGTACAGAGAAAACCAAATAATCAAGTACATCACCATCTCCACAGAGACACACTGGGACCGGTAACACCACAGATCACGGACTACGACTGGAACACAAACCACCACTGGGAAACGATGGCACCAAGGACCACTTGGAACACTACATAGAATCAGGAGGGACACCACACAGGAACAGGATCAAAAGAGGCAGGAACGGGATGGTAGCAGGGCAGGTCAGTGAAGTCTTCTCCTCTTCTCTCTTGATGATACTGCTGGCACGGCTGCCCCTGGGGCAGACAGCCCTTGATACTGGGTGCACCGTTCCTTTATAATCCGTTGCTGGGTAGATTACCCATATCACATGACTCTTTCCTGCCCCTATTTTCCCCGCCTTAGCTCAAAAAGAGTGCCAACTAATGAACAAGAACAGGGGACCAAAATGTAGGAAACAGCAACTCTGAAAACAAATATGGTGAACTGGCCCAACAGAGGGGAGGGGGGCTTCCCCTATCCTGCGGCTTCCGCTGGGGATGGGGTCTGGGGCCTCTGGGGAGGGGGGGCTTCCCCCCATCACGCAGCTGCTGCAAGGGATGGGGTCAGGGGCTTCTGGGAAGGGAGGGGCTTCCCCCATCCCATGGCTGCTATGGGGAGGGGCAGGGCCGGCGCAACCCATTGGGCGACCACGTTTATGCCTCATCTAATTTATGGACNTTTTGGGGGCGCTGGCGCCCCGTCCGTCCGTTCAATTTCAGGGGCGGGACCTTCCGCCGCCTAGGGCGCCGGAAAAGCTGGCGCCGCTACTGGGGAGGGGGTTGGGGCCGCTGGGGAGGGAGGGGCTTCCCCCGCCCAGCACTGCTGCCACAGAGCAGAATTGGGTTGCAAGGGCTTCCCCCACCCCAGCCTCCTGGTGGCTGGGGCTCCAGGCTTCCGCCGCTGGTGGCGGATTTTTTCCGGGGCCCCCCCATTTGTCTGGGGTCCCCGGGCACAGGCCCTGTGGGCCTTGTAGCTAATCTGCCACTGCCCACACTAACTGCACAGCGGGGCTTCTGTCCTGCGGGGCTGGGCCCAGCTTCCTGCTCTGGCCCTTTGACTCTCATTGCTCACAGACTTGGAGGAGCCTTCCACAGTGTCACTTGATGTCTGGGTCAGCATGGAGGCCCTGCCCTACTGCACCCCCCTTTCTGGCCCTGTCCCCCCTCTCCTGGGACAACCCTTCTCTGCCCCAATACCTTCAGGATCCCCTCCTTCCCACAGGACCCCCCTTCCCTCCCCCACTCACTCAGGATCCCTCCCTCCTACAGGACACCCCATCTCACCCACCCCCATTCCCTCAGGATCTTCCCTCCACCAGGACCTGCCTTCTCCCCTCCAACATCCTCAGGATCCCTTCCCCCAAGACCCTCCTTTCCCCCCCAGTCACCTCAGGATCCCTCTTCTCTGGCACCCCCTTCTCCCACCTCAGTTACCTCAGGAGCCACCCTTGCCCCAGGACCCACACTTTACCTCAATCAGCTCAGGATCCCTCCTCTGTGACCCCTTCACATACACCCCCGATCACCTCAGGATTCTCCCCTCCAAATAGGTCCCTCCCATACAGGCAGGGCCCCTACTCCCTATGGTGTCCCACCCAATCCCTCCCTGCCTTTTTCCTGGCCCTGGTGCTGCCAGACACAGGGCTTTGCCTGCCTGAGTTGGGCATGCCCACTGGTGGTGGGGTGGCTTAGAAAATGACAAAAGAGAGATTGAGGACTGAGTCCCCTCCAACCCTAGCCACATACCCCCTGTGTTCACACACCTCTCTCTTGAGTTGTTTTTATTCCTGTGGGCAGAATCCAGAGATGACAGCACTGTAATGAAGCCCACCCCTTGCCTTGTAGCTAAACCTCTTTATGAGAACTTGTAATGTGTACCATCAAATCAGTCCTTCCTCTGGCCACGTTTATGCCTCATCTAATTTATGGATGGACCATCTCCAGGGTGTTTAAACTCATTGCCCATTCAGTCTTTGTCCTCTCTGACCGGACTGCCACAAAAATGCAAACTCTGCTGGCAGTTTGGGGGAGGTGAACAGCTGTTTGCTAAGAACTAGACTGAGCCCACCAACTCACATATGTCACTGAATAGCCATTGGGACTTTTGGTCACTACTAACTGTGGCCCTCATTGCTATCATTATGTGTAATGCCATAAATAAGCACTACTCTTACTAGACAAATACAAATACAGAAGTGAAAGCCTGTCCCAATTGAAGTCAGTGGCAAAAGTCCCATTGATTTCCAGGATTTCACCCAGGGTCTGTGATCTGAAGAATTCACATCTTGCAAACCTTTACTCATGTGACTAGTTCTCATGCTAGTAAGCCCACTGAAGTCCATGGCAGAATTTGGTTTCTTTGAGACTGCTAGGTTGAGTAAGAGTTTGCAGGATAGGGGCCTGATGAAGACATAACGTGACAAGTGGTGATTACGAACACTGGGAAAGTGATGTTGGAGGACAATATTTACAAAAATATGGGTATGTCTTGTGGATGATGCATGTGTCAGAGACATCTGATATTAGTGGGTTTTGTTCCTTTCATAGATAACCATATAGAAGGCGGATTTAGCCATCCAGAGAGATGCATTTTTTTTTCTGGGCTTCAGGGCTGGTGATAGAACTGAACAACCACAGCCAAGACTGCTTATTGTCATATAAGGCCAAGATCCATGGGAATAAGTGAGCCATAGATCCCATCCTTTCCCCATTGCTAACACCTCCCATATCAATGGCAGCCTAGTGTTAATCCCTGTTGCGTGACCGTTGGCTGGCCCCACTGATACCCTCTCTGTGATCTGTTCAAAGAGAGGTACAACTTTATAAACAGGACCGAAGTAACTTATGATAACATTTGCATCACAAGTTCCAGTGCGCTGAAAAGGGGCATGTTATGCAGAGCAGCTGGTCCTCTGACTCCAACTCCTCATCTGGGTCAATCCCTTAGTCACATAGAAATGAACTCCCATGTAGCAGTCATATAGCAGAGTGAGGCAGCTGCACGGTAGTCATTTTTTCTGTATGTGCAGCATAATATACTACAATGAAATGGACCAGATGTGAGCTACTCCATCCCCATCCCCATGGGACATCCAGTCCTCCTTTCTTGAACATAGTGATAGACTTGTTGGGACCAATTCTCTGCTGGCAATACATTATTGCAGTGGAGTTATGCCAGCAGAGAATTTGACACACAGAATCAGACTTTTAAGTAGCTTATAGGGTTAGTTTGTCTAGGAGTTTATTATAGGGTTATTAGTGCAGCACACAGCTAATATTTGGTGAAAATGTGTAGTCTGTTAAAAATGTTAAGAGCACATATTAGCAAAATATACAGTGAAACTGTATGGAAATATGAGTTAAGGAAGTCACACCAATATAATCTAGTTTCTTTCCTTTAAGGACTCCTAACTGTTTTAGGACTGCATTCCAATTTTAACAAAGAGATTAATTTTCAATATCCACCAGAACTAATTACACTACATTCAGAATTACTGTTTTGAGCTATGGTAAGTTAGTCAATAAAATGATTTAGTTCCACCCTTAGTGACCAAAATGCAGCCTTAACTTCCGCCCTAAATATAATGTAATACAAATTTCAGTTCTGTAATTGCTACATAATTATTACCACCAAATTTAGAACACTCACCAATGATACATATCACCCATTCACATAAATTTTCCCAAACACTACAGAAAAACATATAGCACACTCAACATTTACAGTCTAGTCCTGAACCAGTCAATGGAAAGATTCCAATTGACTTCAGTGAGCTGTGGATCAGGCCTTCTGATACTGCACCTCACTTACTTACACAAAATGATACAAAATCACAGGCAATGTAATTTATTAAACCTACATACAATGTAATTAATGAAACCTCTATTACTTCTCAAAACACACAAATATGTTTATATGGTCAGCACATAACTCATTGTTTGTTCAGGATGACGATGCAGAGATGTTCACTGTGGGACTGGAAGGTAACTGGGTGAGGTTGAGAAGGGAAATTGATGACTGAAATTTTGATGAGATATGACTTTTCATTTGCATTCGTGGGTCATAGAGTTTAGTGTCTTTAACTCAAAGGTCATTAAGTTTTCTGTGTGAGACAGTATGAATATAGTCATTAATATTACACTTTTCTCACTGAAGAATTGCAAATAAAACCAACATGCATTGCCTTTTGCAAATGTTCTAGCACAAAACGTTACTGTTTGATGCAAAACATGTGCACATGTATGACTTAACTCGGAGTATGCAACTGTCCTTTGCAAAAGTTAACACTGGTATTAAAAGCTATTAGGTCATTTTTTAACAACTGGCTAGGGAAAAAAAAAATCTTGTTCTACACCCCTGGTATTTCTTAAATGTCATTCCATTTAAGATTCAAGAATGTCTGTTTGTTTGAGAATGAAATCAGGGGGGTAGCGTTGAAAGTGAAATATAATTTTTTTCAAACTTTTCTTTCTCCTGAAAAAATGTTTTATTACATCTATATTGTGATATATTATCACACATGTATATTGGGCCATCTTGCCTTCTGTTCTTAATCTAGTGCAGGGATCAGCAACCTTTGGCCCGCGGCCCGCCAGGGTAAGCACCCTGGTGGGCCGGGCCAGTTTGTTTACCTGCCGCGTCTGCAGGTTCGGCCGATCACGGCTCGNCCTGGTGGGCCGGGCCAGTTTGTTTACCTGCCGCGTCCGCAGGTTCGGCCGATCACGGCTCGCACTGGCTGCGGTTCGCAGCTCCAGGCCAATGGGGGCGGCGGGAAGCGGTGGCCAGCACATCCCTCGGCCCGTGCTGCTTCCCGCAGCCCCCATTGGCCTGGGACGGAAAACCAGTGGGAGCCGCCATCGGCCAAACCTGCGGACGCGGCAGGTAAACAAACCGGCCCGGCCCACCAGGGTGCTTACCCTGGCGGGCCGCATGCCAAAGGATGCCGATCCCTGATCTAGTGTATACATATTAATGTTCTATAACAATGATCCAAGCCTACAAACACACACACTGTACTCAGATGAGTAAATCCAATTATTTCAGTGGAGTTACACACTTGAGTAAAACTACTTTTGTGTATAAGTGTTTGCAGGATCAAATCCTAAACCATTTTAAGGCAAGGGAGACTAAGGGCTAGATCTTCAACTGGTGTAAATCAGCATGGCTTCACTGGTTTCAATGGAACTACCTTGATTTACATCAGCTAAGGATCTGGCTATAGGCCACTGAGACGGCACAGATTCCATGAACACTAAGTTACCACCAGATTCTACCGTTCTTGATCTTGTTGAGTAGCATCTTCATCCACCAGTGGTGCTAATGAAATAAATGGGACTAAATGTGGAGTAAGGTGCCACTCAACAAAAGTAAAGGGTAACTCTGAAAGTATAACAGTAATTCTCATTAAGGTATAATTCTTCATACAAATGGATTTTGTTTACCTGTAGAGGGCTGTAATCTTTGAAGGATGAAATCCACAAGCAGACTCCTCAAACACATCACAAAACCTTTATTAGTGTGTTTATTGGTGACATAGTTTACAGAAACCAAATGGAATTAAATAACATTTAACTTGAAATTGACCACAGACTCAAGAAATACAGGTCACAGTTGGCAAGGCAAACTTCTCAATACACTGGGTTGCTTAGGTTATTATTACACTGTGAAGGAGGAATTTCCCTTATTTAATTCTAAATAATTCAGGATATTATTATTTTGTGTCTTTCAGACAATTCCTTTGGCAATAATTTCAATTTGTTTAGCTTTTATTATATAAAAATATAACAAATTTTCCTTATATACAAACATTACATTACACAATATACAGGTTACAAACACTACAAAAATAGCAGGCCATAGGTGAACTAAAAGCAAAAGAACAGGGTAGGGGAAAAATTAAATACTGCACATTTCATAAAAATTACATTAACTACATACAGTTTTTTGTTTGCAAATACCAAACAGTATCGATGTGATTGGAAATCTTTCCCAACAACTTCATTTTTAAGGCACGTCTTGCATATTTATATGTACAACACTGAATCTGGTCAATAACTTAAGGGCTCTTGAGAGTGACCTAGAAGTGTTCGTGTATGTGTGTGCTTGGATGGGGAGCGTGCAGCATTAAACCTTCTCGCTAGTGTCAGTCTGGGGGGCTAGGTATCTAGTCGAGGGGGCTTGGTATAGGGGCACCCCCATCTCCTGAAGTTCTGGAAGCCTCCCAGAGCGAGGAGGGGACAGCAATGTGATTGTCCTGTCAAAGTCTCTGTGTAACACTTTCTCGTAGACACTCTGCAGTCCCACTGTCTTGGGCAGCTGGGCCTGGTAGTAGTTGTCCCTGCGAAGCGGGTCCCTGGGCAAGGAGGTGCTTTTGCAGAAGGTGGACAGCTGAGCTGAGGGATGAGGAGATGAGTGAGGGTTGGATCGGCCACAGGATGGGCTCCAGCAGCGGTCCGAATGGCCCAGGATTTTACATTCAGCAGTACAAGCCCATAATCCTACAAATACAAACAAAAACCTTAGACCTGTAATCGCTGGAGAAACAGCCACATAATTCTGATCTCATCAGAGAGTTATTGTCCAGATCATCAAAAGCTTAGAATGATGGGGATGGGGGAGGTGGAAGAACAATACTTCAGGACACTGCTGCAAAGCACACTCTGCAAGCTATTATTCCATTTAGCTAGCAAGCCCTAACTCACAATGTATGTCAGCAGGAAGAGCTTTCTGAAAATGAATTTTATAATAGGCTAGCTGCTTCTAATTTGCACTATGTTCTCGACATGCACGTAGATACTTAAGTTGCATGCTGTGAAAATGCGGGCAGGGCTACTCCTGCAATGAGTGCTGCCTTGGAAAGATGCAAATGGTGTGACTGCTATAAAACTGGTCCAGTCAGCTCAATGTACCTTAGATAGATAGATCCTTTTATTCCTGGGCCAGTTTTTATTTTCTTTGCAGCCGTCTGTGCTGTGAAATTGACCGAACGCTTACCATTCTGCATGTGAGTGATGAGATCCTTCTTCAGTGCATCCCCGCTGATGTCAGAGTCACTGTCGTTAAAGTCGCTGTCGCCTTTGCCACTGTCTTTGCCACTGAACTTTTCCGCTTCTCGGGCCGATATGGTATTGAAAGAATGACCCTTCCAGATGGCCACAGGTGGGGTGGATTCTTTGCTATAATTAGGAGCAGAGGCATAGGGCTGGAGGGGATCGGGAGTGTGGGAGAAATAAGCATATGTCAACATCACAACCGTATCAAGATTCCCCTCTTCCAAACCGCCCCATACCTCCTTCCAGTCCCCCAAGCTAAAGCACAAACGAGTGCAGTGGGATCTTACCTCCCCATTAGTTGCCCTAAGTCGTTTCTGACCCTCGTAGAGACAGGCATTCACAGTGCTGGTCTCAGAAGAGGAGACTTCTTCTGCAGGTGGAGAAGGGGCTGGGCTGGTGAAAGAAGCTTTGCTGGGAAAGGATAGCGCTTCAAACGCATTCCCTCTGGGGCTGCTATCCTCCTGCATCCCCTTCTCTAGGTGGGAGATGTCGATCCGCTCCATCAGGGGCCCGTTGTTCTTGATCTCGGTCTCCTTCTTGCGCTTGTTGCAGGTGGTTGCAATGGTGATGATGGCCACCAGCAGCAGGGTGCAGCTCCCAGCTAGGATGATGATGACAATCAGGGGAATGTCCCACTCCAAAGCCTTCTCCTCCCAGGAGCTTGGCTTGGCCACCTCATGGCTGTTGGAGGGTGCCGTGGCAGTCACCAGGAAGTTGATTGTGGCTGTGGTGACAAGGGGGGGCCTGCCATTGTCAGTCACGGTGAGGATGACTTTGAACACCTGCCCCAGCTCTTCGGACAGGTCCCCCCTGAGAACGATCTCACCTGTCTTCTTGTTGATGGCAAAGAGCTCTGGCTGCTGCTGCGGCTCCTCCACGAAGGAGAAGGTGAGCTCCGCATTGACCCCATCGTCCGCGTCTCTGGCTTTGATGTGAGCCACCAGGGAATTGGGGGGTGCCTTGCTGGAGACCCCGATCTCCACGGAGCCGTTGGCGAGCACGGGGTGGGTGATGACCGGGGCGTTGTCATTCTGGTCCACCATCCTCACCTTGATCAGGGCGCTGCTGGACAGCTGAGGGGAGCCCCCGTCGCTAGCCTGGATCCTCAGGTCCAGTTGCTTGAGGATCTCATAGTTGAATGTCCTGAGGGCGTAGATGGCCCCAGTGGCCGGATCCACAGAGACGTAGGTGGAGATGGGGGCGCCCAGGACCTGCGTCTCCAGCAGCCTGTAAAGGACCTTCCCGTTGCGGCCCAGGTCGGGGTCCCGGGCCACCACGGTGGCGAGGTAGGCGCCCGGCGGGTTGTTCTCCAGCACCGCCACCTCGTAGACGGGCTTGGAGAATTGCGGCGCGTTGTCGTTCTCGTCGCTCACGCGCACCGTGTACTGCCGGATGGTCTTGAAGGGCGGCGAGCCCAGGTCCTCGGCCACCAGGGTCAGGTTGTACTCGGGGATGCGCTCGCGGTCCAGCGGCGCGGCGGTGACGAGCACGTAGCTGTCGGCGTAGGCGCGCTGCAGCGCGAAGTGCTCGTGCCCGTAGAGGGCGCAGCGCACCTGCCCGTTGGGGCCCGAGTCCCTGTCCGAGGTGCTGACCAGCGCCACGAAGCTGTCGCGCGCCGCCGCCTCGCTGACGTAGGCCACCCCGGCGCCGGCGGGCGCGCCGCTCAGGGGGCTGATGCTGATGCCCGGCGCGTTGTCGTTCACGTCGGCCAGGCGCACGATGACTTTGCACGTGGCCGCCAGGGGGCTGGCGCCCCGGTCCTGCGCCTGCACGTCCAGCTCGTAGGTCCGCTGCCGCTCGTAATCCACCGGCCCCTCCAGCGTCAGGCGGCCCGAGAGCGGGTCCAGCCGGAAGAGCTGCCGCGCCTCGGCCGGCACCTGGCTGCCGAAGCCGTAGACGATCTCCCCGTTGGGCCCCTCGTCGGGATCGGCCGCGTCCAGGTCCAGCAGCAGGGAGCCCCGCGGCGCGTCCTCGCCCAGCTCCACCGTGACCGCGCCCTGCGGGAAGGCCGGGCTGTTGTCGTTGGCGTCCAGCACCCGGACGCTCACCGTGGCCGTGCCCGAGCGGGCCGGGCTGCCGCCGTCCTGGGCCACCAGCTCCAGGGTGTAGGCGGCCTGGGTCTCGCGGTCCAGCTCCTGCAGCAGCACCAGCTCGGCGCTTTTCCCGCCGTCCGCCCGCGTCTGCGCCTCGATGCCGAAGTGGCTGTTGCGCGAGAGCTGGAAGCTCTGGATGGAGTTGGAGCCCACGTCCGGGTCCACGGCGATCTCCAGCGGCAGGCGGGTGCCGGGCGCGGCGCTCTCGGACACCTCGAGCGGGATGTGCGCCTGGGGGAAGCGCGGCGCGTTGTCGTTGATGTCCCGCACCTCCAGCTCCACGTGCACCAGCCGGTACTGCTCCTGCCACAGGCTCACCACGTCGAAAGCCAGGACGCACTGGAGGGACTGGCCGCACAGCCGCTCCCGGTCGATCCCTTCCTCGCCGATGCTCAGCTGCCCGTCCCCCTCCCGCACCCGGACCAGCGAGCTGTTGCTGAACTGCTCCATCAGGCGGAAACTTATCTCTCCGGGCGCTTTCACGTGCATCTCTTCTGCCAAAGTGCCGATGACCGTGCCCGGCGCGTCCTCCTCGTAAGTGCGGTATTTCACCGTCTTGCAGAGGGTGACCGAGAGCAGCCAGCAGAGGTAGACGAGGCGCGGCGGAGAGGCGAGGCTGTGCCCGTCCCTAGCAAGACCCATGTCACCTGTACTGAATTGCTAACCTGAACGGGGTTGATGATGTGGAGAAACGATTGTCCAGCTGTTAGGGAGTGAGTCTGCCCCTAAAGCAGGAGGCGATGGGATGGTAACTCTCCTGCTCCCAGGTGCAGATCATGCATGCTCTGCTCTGCAAGGCAAATGAGCCGATTGCTTATAGTTGCCCTAACCCGAGAGGTGCCAATGATGCCGGTGCGCCAGGCTCAGTTTATCCAGCTTCTAAACCGGACTGCGTCTCCTGGGGGCCTTTAATAGACGCGGCTATGCAAATTTTACGGCGCCGAGCAGCCAATGGCAGGCACTCTTTTCACACTGCTCTCCTGAATGCCTCCCAGAAAATCCCTTTAATGTGGAAAAGGCTTAGAGAGGAAAACAAGAAAGGAAAATTAGGGAATCTTTTCTTTGTTTTCTTTAACTCTTTTTTTTTTAAGGCGAGCTGCAAATGAGTTGGCACAGGGAGCGTAGAGTAAAATGCACGGAGTGTTTTGTTAATTGTACCACTACAGCACCCTGCTGTTGAACAGGTGCCTAGTGGGCAAATATCTGCTCTTCTGAACTAGTCACTTAAAAACGCAGAGAAATGATTTGCTTGGGCTGTGTGTGCGTGAATGTGTATTTATTATGTGTGTCTGCCTATCGATTAATAAAGTGCTGCGCAATGCATATATAGCGGGGGTTGATTTTCTTTCCCTTGATTTCTGTATTGATCATCATAGCAAGCCCCTAAACGAGATTGAAGGATTAACTGAAAATTGATTTTATTCAAATTTGTCCACATAATTGTGCTTTACTCGCGTGAGATCCTGTGATCAGACCTGTAATTTGCCTTTCAGAAGATATTCCTAGGATGCTTTAGTATGCATGTCACTGCCCAAGTGGCTTTCTTAAGCCTTGGGCACTAGCAGGCAAAAAAAAAAAAAGTTCCAAATAGGATTTAGCATAAGCTTGAGGAGATTTGGAAAGGTTTCAAAGATCAGACTGTATCAAAGGCTTATGAAGCTCTCGTTAGCTGTAGCAATATAATAGCATGGCAGGCTATCCCATTTGAGGCACCAATGTCTGTATTATTTCACTATGACAAGCTAAAGGGAAAGAAAGTTGAACAGTTTCCACAGAGGAGTTGGGCTAAGTTGAATATAATGAGCAAACGCCACATGTATCCATTATGTCCCTCTATTCATTCCCAATCACTGCCATAACTCTTTGACTAAACGATGATGGGCGCTGAATTACACACAATGCCCAGCTCATATTAAAATACATTTAAGATCTATCCCTCCTGATGCCCTGTTACGCCTATTTAGAGGATTTTCTTTTTGTCCTAATAGGGCCTCTCTGGGAAGCAACACTAGTCTCGTTCCAGAAGAACAAAATAACAGCATGAGGTTGAAACCTGGCACGAACCTGGGGGAACTAAACCATCTGCCTAGAAAAATATGAAGACATAGCAGTGAGTCACCAAGTTTTACTAGTCCTGCAGTCCGAGGGGATACTGAGACAGCGCATGCACGTACATTCATTGGGTCCCCCGTCGCCCCCCCAGCTTCATGTTAGGTCTAAGCACCGTGGGGGAATAGCGGGCAGAGAGAATGCGTACCTGATATCAGATACGGTCCTGGTGAAAGAGACCATTAAAATAAAGTTAGTGGGAGAAGAGAGAACATTGTATCAATAGTCTCTCCTGAGGGACCGACCCTTAAATGGATTCCACGTTTTAGGTCACATTCTGAAACAGAAATACACATTGCAATTGCTACATCGGGATTTTGTGTACCGCGATGGGGAAAGAAAAAGACACTATGCACTTTACATTGAACTGAGTGCTGTTTTGATCTGTAAACTTTGTATAAAAGGTATCCGCTCGGTTGAGCACTTCAAGCGGTTACCATGCTAGTACGAAAAAGCAGAATCAGGCTGCAAGACTGGGGGAGAGGCATGCTCCAAGCTTCCTACAATGTGCAAGAAAGAGAGCCTTTACTCGAGTATATCTATAAATGTAAAGTCGTCTACAGACACAAGGCTGCATGAGTTAATGCTGCCCAGAAGCGCTCTGCCTCCTGGTGCTCTTCCCCTTTATTTGTATCCCTTCGCTGTGTATTTCAGGGATGAAAAAGAGCAATTGCCGTAGCAGCTGCAGCAGGCATTGTGTATGTGTAAGCGGGGGAATGGTCCCGCTCTTGTGGGGAACTTTCCTGGCTTCTGTGCTACCCCGGTGAAGTGGGCGAGCAAAAGGATCTGAGTCCTCGCTCCCACTTCCTTGACCCAGAGGCCTCCCTGCCCTTGAGGACTCTCCTGTCTGGCAGAGTTCTCGTAGCCCCCCCAAGGCTGGGCCCAGGATTCCTGGGGGGGCTCAACGCCCAACCCTGCTGTGGTCACCTAGGACAGGGGCTAAGGTGTCCCCACTCTGGGGTACCCTTTCTGCACTGGGCACCTCCCTGACCCACTGATTATTCCATACAATATAAAGCAAATACAAGTTGTTTATTTAACAATTAATTTAAAGAAAAGAATAAGAAAAATGGGAAAGGTTACAGGGAAACACATCACCCTGCTCGGTGGCAGGGAACATTACAAACAGTGTCTCTGGACATCAAAGCACTTTGCAGTCTGTTCCTAGTAGGTCCCAGGCCGCCTTCTCAGGCCCTGGCTGTGCTGCAGTTATGCTGCCGGTTAGACACTTGCAATGGCGGTGACCACACACCTCCAGGCTGTGGGTGGTGGGACCCTTCTTCCCAGTGCCAGCCCCCCAGTCAGGTTAAGATCCCCCTCCCAGCCTGGCCCGCATGGACCCTTGGCTGGAGTGTCTTCCTGCGCTGGGCCCTTTTACCAAGGTTCCCCCCTTGGCTGGCCCCAGTTGCTCACCACGCCTGGTTCTCTGGCTGCAGCTCTGCTCCCAGCACAGGATCTGCTCTCCCTGGGCTGTGCCTCTGGCTCTCTGGCTGCAGCTCTGCTCCCAGCACAGGATCTGCTCTCCCTGGGCTGTGCCTCTGGCTCTCTGGCTGCAGCTCTGCTCCCAGCACAGGATCTGCTCTCCCTGGGCTGTGCCTCTGGCTCTCTGGCTGCAGCTCTGGCCCCTCTGGATCTGGCCCAGCTCTGCTCTCCCGCTCAGCTTGGGCCCCTGCTTTCTCCTTAGCTCGGCCCCACTCTGTCTGACTCAGGCACATTCCTGCTCACACGGAGGACGGGACCCACCCTGGCCTTCTGTCTCCTTGATTAGCTGGCCCGCCCTGTCAATCTGGAGCATTGGCCTCTTGCCATTGTTCCTGGGGACTATCAGTCTCAGGGTCCTGATTTGCCATCGATCCCTCCCCTTTTAGTGCTGGGAGCTAGCAACCAAAACACCCCCACTGAATGTTAGTAAGGGGGCAACAGTCCCCTTACATATGGGAAATACAAAGCATCTACCTCAACAGCACATTGGTCTCGTGGCATCCTCTCTAGTAACCTTCCCCTCACGCGGATTGCAATAGTTCTCCCCCTTTGCCCACGTTCCACACATATCGATCCCCTCCGCCCGTCTGACTAGAATGTCCGATTCTAGTAGCTGGAGTCCTCCCTAATCCCTCTGTCACCAGAGGCTTCCTCCTTGGGGCTGATCATGCCTTAATGGGACCCCTGCAGGACAACGAACTTGTCACAGGCCAGTACTTACATGTACATCTGTATACAGCCCTAGTCACAACAGGCATCCTATGAGCTTTTAAGGGCTGGTTACTAATGCAGCCAAAGCTGACTTGTATTAGTACTTTACAGTGAATAGAAACATCTGTCCATTTGTTCCAGCTGTGCGCATGAGCCACTCCCTGGGCCCGATCGGATCCCCCCTGAAGTCAATGGAAAGACTCCCATTGATTTCAAGGGAAGTTGGATCGGGCTCCATGTGAGCCACAAAGGCCCTCTCCTGACATCCAGATCTGATCGCCAAGTTAAATTACCAGTTTGCCTTAATACTACCGACTTCTCAGTGTTCACAGCCTTTGCATAACCTCAACCGAGAACACAAAGGACCTCACTGGAGCAAAAAAGACCAGAGGGAAATTGAAGACAATGGTCCAAAAACTGTTCCCGCTAGTCCGGATTCTGATTTCAGTTACACAGTTACCAATCCGGAATAATTACTGGGCAGCTTCTGATATATCTGGTGTAAATCCGGAGTAATGTCTTTGAAATCAATAGGGCTTCGGAGGTGTAAATGAGAGGGTAGTTTGGCGCCACATCTGACAATCACATCGATCCGGAAATCGGGGTGTGCTTGGCCAATGAATGACATTTGCTTTAGTCTCATATCTGGTCGTAGCTGCAGTAGTCCTAATTCTTAGTGGCACAAACTACCAAAGAAATCAGTACGGCACGGATCATTCAGGCGTCTGACTCAAAACTGTGGCGAACCGACAGATCTAAAACGAGTGGAGGCAATGCGAGGAAGGGCTTTGCTGCCTTTCAGCAGCAGGGCGTGCCAAGCGTCCCAAAGCCCAGCTTCCTAATTACTGCCGAGGAGCTGTGTTAAGAGTAATTACCCCGAGTGGTGTGATGGCACGCGAGTGAAGTGAGCTCGGGTGCCTGCGGATTGCCAGCATTCTCCAGCCTGGCGGGCAGCAGCCAGATTATGGAAATGGGATTTAAAACAGCGCATCAGCGCCTCACTCAAATCCCCACCGAGAGAGGGGGGGGAAAAATCCGCGCAGCGCTGATCTGGTCCAACAAAAGCGCCCCAAATCGCCTTGTTATCATACCAAAAGGCTTTGGCTGTCTCAAAGGAGCCCCTTTCTCTTTCTCTTAGCAACTTAGCAGACAACTGTCTCGCGATCATGAGAACAAACATGGCCACAATGGTTGGCATTTTCTCGGAATGCAAATGTGGTGGGCTCAGAAAAGCTGGATTTCTCTGACTCTGCCTAATACCAGCATTGTGAAACTCGCGTGCAGACAGCAAGATTGACATGGCCGTCACGTGATGGATTAGATCTATAGGAAAGTTTTCAAAGAGTTTACAATGGGTGGCTCAGCTTGATCTGATATCTCCCACAGTTTAGAGGGAAAGAGAAGCAGGATATATTCTCATATGTAATAGGATTATCTTTTCCATTTCAAGTTCTATACAGCATGTAATTTATTTTTAATTAGGATTAACTCTGCCAGGAAAGGAAACTAGACTTTGCTGAGAAGGCAGTGCTATTCTAAGAGAAGGAGAGGCGTTCTTATTCTTTACAAATAAATAAATCAATCAGTCAATAAAACAGGACCATGTTTTGCCTCCCACGCACTTCACAAGAGAAACGGTGGAAAGAAATGTATTTTAAATGCATAATCAAGAATAAATCAGAAGAGGCTTTGAGAGGCATTATTTTTATGTCTAATATAGAATTCGATCGTGTTTCAGAGAGTTCCAATGGTGTGTTTGTTCCACTTGACCCTTTAGAAGTAGAGCGAGGCAGAATATCCTTTCTTTCTGTATGTCTTTCTGTCTGTTCCTACCAGTTTTGATTTTGGGCAATATATATCAATCACTCTATTGTATAAACCTTCCCAGAAAACGTAATGTATCGTAGTTTGGAGATAATCCATTCACAAGGTTCTAAAAAACTATAGAAGAATTCTTTGTACAGCTAAAAAATTAAACATACGGAAACTGTTTTAAAAACCCGTCTCTGAAATATTAGTTAAACAGCCCAGATCGGTTGATTGATTCACGTGGGGACATATGTTCTTGCAAATTGTTCGTATTGTTACTAATAGAGATTCTCACACCGCATTATTTCTTTGAAGCAGCCAACTGGAGGTTTTTCCATAGCTGTGCAAGATATTAATAATTTACTGGCTTTCTTGCATAAAGTCATTATTGTGGAGTCGCAGAGCACTCTAGAAGCAGGCATTTCTTCATGTCCGATGGCTTGAGCTTTCTGCTTCCAAACCCTCCCCGATCTACTTTTGATATGGAAATCAAGCCTGCTGTGTGTGGTGGTTTCTATGCCACAACACTTTAGGACCTGGATTCCGCCCAGTGCAAACTGAAGTCTGGTGTTAGAAATTTCTCCGAAGAAAAAGTGAAAACATTTTTATACCATTAATTTCGTGTCACCAACAATCAAGCTGGATTGACGGCCGGTAAATTGCCCAGTGACAGTCTGCGGTTAAATATCTATGTGTCTAGATATCGATAGATCTAGTCAAAGAGAAAGCTACTCGGGTCGGGTTGTTCCGTGAAACCCTCATTCTCTGTTCACACCGTTACCCTGTTTCTCACAGATACCTGATCTAGAAACTGCGAAAGAAACTCAGGTCTTAAATAACCCCCCGTTTTTGACCCAGTCCCGCTAAATAAACGTTTGTTTGTCGCAAAACCATGGGCTTCGGCGTTGAAAAAAGAAGAGGACTCCTGGGATTGGTTGAACGAACCATCCTACTTTACCGGTCCTATTAATAACGCAAAAGCGCTTTCCTCACACTGGTTTGATGTGAAAGTCACAAGCTCACGCTACCTGGTCTATCGGTGACATAAACCTCCAAGTGAAAGACACACTGGTCAGTAGAGCATGCGCGGGCTTTCTGCTGGCGGCTTGGCTCACATAGCACCAGAAACTCAGGGACATGCCCCCCCCCCCCCCCAAGGCTCATAGCGCACAGGGGGGCGAGGGCGTCCACGTGGGGGCAGGCTGCCGACTGCTTAGGACAGTTTCGGATCACTGAAAAAAACTCCCGTGAGAATCCTGCGTGTGCAAGTTTAGTTTCCACCGCAGGAAGGTGCGCTTGGAAAGAAGGTAAATCGCCATTGGACTCCGGCCCCCACAATCGCTACAGTGTCATTTTCCATAGGGCTCACTGGAAGCGGATTTGAACCCCACAGCTTTTCAACCCTATGATGATCCCGATGGAGGGGAAATGGGCTAGTTTGTCAGAGGGGAATATTGTGAGCCGTGCGCCATTGACAAAGTCTGCTTTGAGTTAACCAGATCCTGTGGCTTCACTGGGAACACCGTGCCGCCAGTGTGAAGGCAGATTGGGACTCCGTGTGGGGTTTAGACCACGGAGTCTTTCCGTAACTGCAGGCAACACGTAAACAATGCATTGCTGCCATGCCCTGAAAGAATTGGTCTAATTTCTTTAGAAGGGGGCTCAGAGCAGAACCATCTGACTTCAACTGCGAACTGGCTGAAAGGCGTGGGTAGGGAACACACGAACACATTGCTTTATATATCCCCCAGTTGCGCACAGAGTTCAGAAAGCAACCCCACCCCGGATTCCGTAGTCTGGGGAGGAATGGAATGACCTCTCCTATTGAAATGCTGCTTTCATCTCCACGGGTCCCTCTTTCCTCGGCAGCTTCATGGAGGGTTCTGATCTGCCTTCAGTGATCTCCAAAAACAAAAGAATTCCTTACGCTTCGCGGACTAAACAATCGCCCTGTTTAATCATTTCGATCACAACCGAGGATGTGTGGGGTTAACCTGTCAAACCCCACAAGACTAGGCTGATCAAAACCCGATGAAAACAAAGACTGGAACTAATAGGAGGAACGTTTTCGTTGTTCTATCAGTGTTTGCACTGGAGGATTGTGTACAGTGTTGTGCTTCTGCCTTTGGCCATCTACTCTATAGATGGCAGAGGCTGCAGACGTTCACGTGAATTGCACTTTTGGATCAGGGTTATAAATCACCCTGATTATTGGGCTGTTATTCTTTGCTACATGAAATGTAGACTATGCAAAATGAGTTTATAGTCTGGAATAAATAAATCACATAAACGTCAGCACGCAGTTTTGATTCCACAAGGAAAGATTTTTATTGGATTAATTTCTAGCCCCTATTGGAGTGGCTTCTGGGGCTGTGATTCAAGAGGAGAAAACAAAAGGAGAACAAAACCACATTACAGTTAATAAAATGCTAAGCAAAGTACATGAATCATGCCCTAGCCTAAGGGATCACTCCATCAGGTCCAGAGTGAGGACATTCCAAAGGTGGGCCCCGGACATGAGTCAGAACTGCTAGCAGACTTGGGATCTGATGTGGTTCTCAGTTTCCCAGTTCATCTCGCCTCCCCAGGGCAGTGCCTAGTGCTAATGAGATTTGACTGGATCCCAGGCACAAACCAAAAGTGAGCTCACCCTATCCCTGGCCCCTCACCCATACAATCTCCTCTTAAATCTTGCCACTCACTCTCCCTGATGACTGTCCTTCTCCTCTCCCACACTTTACCCTCCCCCCCAGCAGGGAGGCAATCATTACTCTGTTTTTCTCTCTCATCTCTAGCCCTCTCCTGTGCCTTGCTCACTATTCCCCCATCTCTCCTCTGGCCCCTTTTATCATCTCCAACTCCTCTCTTTACTGTCTACTTTTTTTTCACAGAGGAGTAGAGAGTAGGGATGGTCCAGCATTAGGGGCCTAGCTGGGATCCCAGGTTTAATTCCCTGCTCTGCTGCAGACTTTTTGTGTGACCTTGGGCAAGTCACTTAGGGCTTGGCTACACTTGCAAGTTAGAGTGCATTAAAGTAGCCCCGGGCGCTCTAACTCCCGATGTGTCCACATTGGCAAGGCACGTAGAGTGCCTGGACCCCGCAGCTGCAGCACTCCTGGTAATCCACCTCCACGAGAAGCATAGAGCTTGCTGCGCCCCTGCTGAAACGCCCAGGCATCAGTGTGAACGAGGTGTTGCATTACTGCGCTGTGACTGACCTCCTGAAATGTCCCATAATCCCCTGAAGTCAAGTGGCCACTCTTCTCATTGTTTTGGAATCAGCTGCAGGAATGCGGATATGCCCTTTCAAAGCTCCGTTTCTGACAGCCGGCATGCTTATCTGCTCCGGGACAAAGCAAGCCATTAGTGTGGAATGCTGCTTGCTGTGAGTGTGTGAGAGAGAGAAGCGGGGGGAGGGGGTCTGCTGCTGTCTGAACTTACAAGACAGCATACTGACATGCTCTCAGCCCCCCCAAAACCCACTCTCTCTCCCTCCACATACACACAACACACTCCCTGTCACACTCCACCCCACCCCCCCGTTTGAAAAGCATGTTGCCGCCACTTGCACGCTGGGATAGCTACCACAATGCACTGCTCTTTGTGGCGTTGCAAGAGCTGCTCATGTGGCCACGCCAGTGCGTTTGCAGCTGACAGTGTAAACATAGGGCAGCGTTTTCCCTGCTGCAGTCTCCGAAGGCTGGTTTAACTCCCAGCGCTCTACATCTGCAAGTGTAGCCATGCCCTTAGTGTCTCTCTGCCTCAGTTTCCCATCTGTATAATGTGGATAATAGGACCTCCCTACCTCACAGGAGTGTTGTGAGGTTAAATACATTATAGACTGTGAGTACCTTATGCCTGCCCCAGTCGCATCAAGTTTGTTGCTGGAGATGGCTGGATCAGAGGCATCCTTCAGGGATAAGTACTTTTTAAGCAGCCTATTCTAATCTTCTCTGTCTTGCTACCTAGGGTTTTGGGGAGCTCACACAATAGGTGGATCAGTCACTCGCACCAGTCCCTGATGCAGGAAAAAAATACGAGCCAACTACCATCCAGTAGCCAAACATATTAGCTAGGACCTGATACAATAGCTTGTTGGGGAAGGCCCAGCAAGGTCCAGGAAGAGTTCCCTGGTGAAGTTTCCTGCACCACTTCTCAGCCTGGCTGCTGGGAATGGAGCAGAGGGGAAGTCACTGGGTATCGCGCTACAGTGATGTTCCTGAAGACTGCTTGCGGGTGTGCTTTATCTTTTGCACTGACCCTAGTGTGTTAATGTCTGGTATATTTGGAGCCCCCCCCACCAGTTTCTTGGCTTGTGGGATAATGTTGCATCCTCTCCTCCCTCTCTGCAGCCTTGTCTTCAGTCTCTCCCTCTCTGAAGGAGAGTTTAGAAATGTAAAGAAGAGAAGGAAAGGACTTCTCAGGTCTAGGCATCTCCTGCCACTGCAGGATTGTTCCCTCCAGCAAATGTGCAGTGCTAGTGCATTGCCCTGTATACTTTTAAATGCCCATTGTAATGGGCCTTCCATCATTCCCCTTGGGAGATTATTCCACTGTCTAGTAAATCTCACCAGGATATTCACTACGCACTTTCTCCTTCTTAATTTCATTTAATGTACTGCTGATTATAGTACCACCTAGCACCACTCTGCCTGCCAGTCCTCAGTGGTTACAGCCTTCCCGCATTTCTAAGCTTGTATACAGTTGGATGTAATCTAATTATTTAAATGTAATGATAGTGTCTGCACACAAATATATTGTGATTAGACTAATCATAATGTCACTCCACCTCTGTCTCTCCTCAGCCTATCCTACTTTCACACACTCTCCCCCACTGCTAAAGTTGAGTCTGCCATTGCTGCCAGTATTTTAGGTGAGGGGCACCAGTATAAATCCCTAAGATAGAATCCTATGGGCAGCAGAGGCAGGTGCTCAGTCTAATACTTCTAGTGCAGAGGAGTCTCTTCCTCCATCTCTTCTTTCCCGCCCCCATAGTCTCTTCTTGCAGAGTGCCTCCAGCTGTGTCCCTACTGCACACAGCCTCCCAAGCAGCTGTAGAGTCAGAAAAGAGTCTGGCTCTGGCTCATGTCATTGCTGCTCAGGAGGCTGTGAGAGCAATGGAACTGACCAGACAGGCTGCTGCTGCACTTGCCAGAGAATGTATGTTATTCCTTACTGATGAGTGGGCAAGTGTTTTTTTTCTTCTCCAAGCCTTGCTGTTATGGGCTAAACAAAAGATTCTGCATGCACTATAGGGCAGGACTGATGAAGTTCTGAGCACTCAAGGAAGTCTAACACAATTTACAAGCTGAGTGGCTCAACCCTGAAGATCCCGTGCTCAATTTTCTCAGAATTTGGTCTTGTTGACAGTTGTCTCCTGCCTGGTAGGGGTATCTTCCTGCTCCCAGGCAGTGGGATGTCCTGATACTTGTAGCAAGTTCTCCTCATGCTACCTATTGGAAGGTATGTTCCAGGGTGAGCAGCAGCAATTTAACAATGACTAGGCTTCTCCTACAGCCTTGTATTCAGGGATCAAAGTGCCCACTGTCACAGAGTGCCTTCTTTTTGGCTATCTTTGTGTGGGAGATGATCACACACACTAGCACCCAGGCTCATCCAGGCCTTCTGGAACCTGGCAATTGCAGACTCTTGCAGGTGAGTGCCAAGAAGGGCTGGATGAAGGCAAAATCCATTGACTGGCTGATGCAGGCCAGGGGCTGGGAGGGGGACCCATTGACCCCCAAAGTTTGGATTCAAGGATTCCTTGGTGGGGCACCCACATAAAGTATTGGGGTTCTTCATGGAGACTGGAGAATAGGGAGTAGCATTGGCAGAGATCCCGGAGTGACAGGAGCACTTTGATTTGTTGTAGAGGGTAGTTTGATTGAACTGGGTATGGGCCCCATTAAGCGTAATACACCAGGAGTGCTGAGTTCCACTTGGAACTTTCCAAACGAATTCTGGCTGAGGTCCCTGGTTCCCTAGGAAGGAGTAGGAATCCATGGGTTTGTTTGGGGTTGCTGGCCTCCTGATTCTTCACAGGGCCGGGAAGCCTGCATTTCTAGCTCTTTATAATCTTTCACTCCTCGCTCTGTTTCTGCAGCTTACACCAGAAGGAGTTTGGCACCTGTTCCTTATGGCTCGCGGCAGCCACATCTGCCTCACAAGCTGGGCTTCCTGAGACACGCAATCAGGGAAACTGGGAGATGACAGTCTTTCTGTTTCAAGTACTAAGTAAGGGCCTGATCATAAGCATGCCCCTTCCAAGGAACAGCTTGTAGCTTCGGACCCTGAAGGAGCAAGGAGCTGGTCCCTCCAATTACATCATTAACCTGTTTTTCTTGGCTACCGTAGTTCTACTTTCTCGGTAACCTCCTCTTGCTTCAAGGTCAGATGAAGTGTGCATCTGTGCCTACAGCATTATAGAGCTGATCCAAAGCCCACTGATGTCAACTGAAGTTTTCTCACTGACTTCAACAGACTTTGGATCAGGTCCCCAGTTAATATTGTTGTCAGAGTTTAATTTCTGGCCTGTTTTATACAACAGAACTGGATTGGCTGGGCGCAGGGTCTAATGCCTGCATGGCTAGGAGCTACCTGGGTCTGGTAAGAAACGAGTGTCCTCAGGTTCAGTGAGGCCTCTCTCCTGTTTCAACACCTGATTCTGCCTCCCTTTTCCATTCACATGCTGGATTTCCATGTAGAACCGCTCTTACGAATTCAGTCTTTAATGTGCAAGGGTTCCATATATGTTGTCCATCTGCTCTTTGATTTTTATGTCCTATATTTAACACTTATGTAGTGTCTTTCTTCCCAAGTTATCACAAAGTGCTTCATAACCTACCTGCGTGCAACTCCCTGAAATGGAGGCAGAGTAGGGGAGCACATAGTAGTGGAAGAAGGGGAAATTTTGGCTAAAAGAGAAAACATCTCTTTTAATAGTCATGCAAGTAGGCAAGGGCTAAAATTTTCAAAAGCATCTAAGTGACTTAAGGGGTCAGTAGGAGGTAGATTCCTAAATTATTTAGGTACCTTTGAAAATGTTACCCAAGACCTTTGTTTTAAGGGCTCACATACTGGCTGTGTTTCACGAATTTAGCATAACGTGCTCAGATTACCTTAATGGGTCAAGGAAAGAATTGGCACCCCCTTGTGAATTGCTATCTCTATCTCTGTCTATCCTTGGTGATCCAGAGACTCTGAACACTCACATATATACATTGCTAATCTTTCACATTTGGACTTCACTTGTTCTCAGTTTATAATGTGGCAAATGGCCCTATTAGATAAAGCAGGATCCAGGGAAGAAGCTGCTCTCCAACCCATGCATGTGCAGGGACGGGATTTGGAACCTGTAGCAGCGTGGGTAAGAGCTTGCTATTGTCCATTTCATAGAGTTTAATGCCAGATGGGACCATTAGACCTTCTAGTCTGTCCTCCTGCATAACACAGGCCATGAAATTTTCCCCAAATACCCCTTTGTTGAGCCCACAACAACTTCAGTGAAACCAAGCATTTTGGTCCAAAGCAGACTAAACTGTTGCATGCTACAGGCAGAGACCAGGACAGACACAGGGACTGTTCATCATAGAAAAGAGAGGACTGGGGGGGGGAGGGGGAGGGATGGATGACTTGAAATTGCCCTGTTCAGTTAATTCCCTCTGAAGCGTCTGGCACCGGCCACTGTTAGAAGACAGGATACTGGACAAGATGGATCATTGGTCTGGCCAATTATAGGAGTTCTTATCCTGGTATCCTGTCTCCAATTGTGGCAAATGTCTGATGCTTCAGAGGAAGACAAAAAACTCCCCCCAGACTATGATCATGCATTGGGTGAAGCAGTTCCTTCCTGACACCCACAGGCAACTGGATGAAGCCCTGAAGCATGAGAATAGATTGTATCATTACCAAATACAGAGTGTTATGAGCATGTTGGGAAATGAACAGTGATTGTGGGGCACATCTGTACAAAGGCCCAGCATAGTATGTTGGGCCATTTTTAGGCTATAGTCAATCAGCTCCAACGTGGGACACCTGTGGCACCTGTTTGCTTTTCACGTACACAAGAGATCACACCAGTGGGGCTGTGCTGTGGCATAGATATGGGCTTGAAACCACCCACAGGTTTTATGACGATGTGGCCCATTAAGTTTGGCAGGAATTGCCTGTTGGATTTTAGGTTTGGTCAATTGGCTCATTTATTTATTCTAAATGCTTCTAAAAGCTGTGGCCAATTTGACTCCCAACCTGTGTTTCTGTCTTCTTTGAGGCCTATGTAAATGTAAACAGGGAAAGTGAAGTCTTGTACGTTTACATTCACTGGATGGCAAATGTAAAGCTTTCCAGATCACTGGAAAAACCATTTAGCCACAATGTCCACCGAATTCCCCTTTGAGAAAAATATTGTAACATTTTATATGCAGTAATAAATGCATGGAGTGACTTAGCAGAAGAACCTGAGGCTTAGAGGGAGGCCCCCTCAAAAACACATTGGCTTTTAGAGGAAAGACAGGCATAATATCTATATTAGCCAAGAAAATGAGGGCTGATGGCTCAAGTGACTTTCATGTCTGCTTCTGTACTAAGTACTGAATACATGTTTCTGTCTAAACAAATACTTGTCTGCAGCAAGCTGATCTGAAAAGCTAGTGTGATGGTAAAGATACTGTGGGTTGAGGGGTGGAGAATGGTGCTGTCAGACATGGCTCTTAAGAGAAAGGTGATTTATGGGTGAAAACACACAAAAGTTAAAACCAAAAAATTATATATAAATTTGAAGAGTTTCCCTAAACACCGACATTTACAGAGACATCAGCTAGGATAGCTGATCCATTATATAGTTTTTTTTCTAGCACCGCCTATTATTAAGATTGCCAGACACTTCCCATTATAAGACCTTGTTTGCAATAGCTTATAACTTTGACAAACTTTAACTGTTTGGGCTGAAATTGGCCGTACTGGGTGTCTGCCTCAAACTGAAGTTTTAGAAAATTCTATCCAAAACAGTTCAGTCATTTCCAAGAACAAGGCTAGGGAAAAAGACATTGTTTTGCCCAGGTTAAAAAACTCTGGTGACCTTTTCTTTGAAAAGCCCGAGAGCCTCTATGCTGTGGAGCAGGGTTTTGAAATTTGCCAGGGACGGGGTGGCCTTTGGATCAGGGATGTGCCTTTTGCCATCACTGTGAAAATCCATCTAAACTTGGCTAAGTTAGAGGCCTTTGAAAAAGCACAGTTTGCACATGCTCAGTAGAGACAGATTTTAACAGCTAAATTTCTGGAAGATTCTGTATGCACTTGGCATGCTCCAGCCCAGGGTTGAGCAGGACTTTCCCTGCAATTGCGGCTGTGGGCCAATTGCATGCCAACCTCCATGTTCGGTTCAGGCATCTGAACTGAGAGCAGGGAGTTGGTCTCTCCTGTGCTGTCAGTGACCCTCCATGCTGGGCCCAGGCAGTGTGAAAACTAAATTGTCTGATTCGAATGCAGAAGGGACAAGTGCCAGACCTGCAAAGGTGGTGGGAAGAATAGAATGGGACAAGGACCGTGGGAGGGAGGGTGGAAATTGGGACTGGAAGCTGGTGGTGGGGGAAGAGGGAAACTGGGACTGGGAGCTAGGGGAGAGACTGGGACTGGCTGGGCAAGGAGACTGGGACTAGGAGGTGGGGATGGAAATGGAGGGGGCTATGAAGAATCTGGGGTGGGGAGTAGAGAGGACTGGGGCAGGGAGAGGTTGCGGGGGACAGGCCAGAATGGATCATGCTTGGGGGAATGGGCAGAAGAGTCTGTTACCACTAGAGCACACTTTCCGCCAGAGCCTGGAATGGAACCTACTTTCATCATTCCTCTGCTGTCAGCAAATATTTGTGAAACCCACTAGCAAAATAGCCCAGCCCCTTCTAATGCTAGTCCACGTAGAGGATGATGACAACCCACTACTGCTATCAGTTACTCCATCAACTCAAGTGGCAGAAGTTTGTGTGGTGGATCTAAAGGTTCCAGCCCTGCTGATGAACCATGTAGGTGTCAATATGATGCCACATGATGGAATTTCTGTTTTTTCAGTTTCCTTTATAAAAAACCTAGGAAATTACAGATACAAATAAGTTAAAGGGACATTATTAAGGTGGAAAAGTCAAGCACTCAAAATGTAGGAAAGGCCAGAAATAAGGTTTCTTGTATTAACTGCGTATACTCTTCTCCAGCGACCTCCTTTCCCTCTCTTTCCTTATAGCCAGAAACCTTCTCCCCCAGGGGTGTGGTGAGTTATATGGGCCCGTGGTGCCCATGTTCCAGGAATATTCAGGGCCTGGGGGGCCCGGCTCCACCAATGTTCAGGGATGGGTCTCTCCCCCGGCCCCTTCTTCTGCCCCTGCGCGCCACCCCTGGAGCGTCTCCCGGCCCTGCCTGCTGCCCCCGGCCGTCACCGACACCAGCAGCAGTGCAGCGGGGCTAAGGCGTCTTCCTGCCCGGCCTTGCTCCGCGCCACTCCTGGAAGCGGCTGGAATGGCCCTACATCCCTGGAGGGGGGGTGTCTCCGCATGCTGCCCCCGCCCCGAGCACCGACTCCGCAGCTCCCATTGGCTGGGAACTGTGGCCAATGGGAGCTGCGGGGGTGGTGCCTGCGGGCAGCAGCATGCAGAGACCCCCTGACTCCCCCGCCTAGGAGCCGCTTCCAGAGGGGTGTGCGGGTCACTTTCGGGAGCCACCTGATGTAAGTGCCACATCCCTCACCCTCTCCCGCACCTCAACCCCCTACCCCAGCCTAGAGCCCACACCCAAACTCCCTCCCAGAGCCCACCCCCTGCACCTCCTCTTGCACCCCAACCTCCTGCCCCAGCCCAGAGCCCGCATCCCACTCCCAAACTCCCTCCCAGAGCCTGCACCCCTCCCCCCTCCCACACCCCAACCCCCTGCCCCATCCCAGAGCCCGCACCCCAAACCTCCTCCTGCACCCAAACTCCCTCCCAGAGCCCGCACCCCCCCCCCCCCCCCCCCCCCCCCCCCCCAGAGCCCGCACCCCTCCCCCCTCCCACACCCCACCCTCCCGCCCCAGCCCAGAGCCCGCACCCCAACCCTCCTCCCGCACCCAAACTCCCTCCCAGAGCCCGCACCCCTCCCCCCTCCCAAACTCCAACCTCCTGCCCCATCCCAGAGCCCACACCCCAAATCCCCTCCTGCACCCAAACTCCCTCCCAGAGCCCGCACCCCTCACCCCCTCCTGCACTCCAACCTCCTGCCTCAGCCCAGAGCCCACACCCCTCCCGCACCCAAACTCCCTCCCAGAGCCTTAGGCAGGTGTGTGTGTGTGTGTGCGCTTAGGGGGATTTGGACCTGTTCTGGGCACCACCAAAAATTATACAAACCTGCCACCCCTGTTCTCCCCTCTTCCGTCAGTGATAACTGAACCTCTGTGCTGGGCTCCTTTGTGTTGCTGCCACACCACAGCTCAGAAATCTCCTTGATCTGCTCTTAAACCCAGTTAAAAGGGTGACAGCAGCTTCCCTTAACAAACAAACAAAACACCCTCACCCACCCTCTAAAATATTCAAACACTGAAGACTCAAACTGGCCCTGAGGCAAAGCTGAGCTCAGCTTTATAGCAGTCGAGCCAGGGGGCCGCCCAAGGCAGCCCAAAGTGATCCTCAGTCACAGCTCAGTTCAAATTTGCCATTTGCTGGATGGTCTTAGCGTCAAAGCGTGGGGCTGGTAGCTAGGAGATGTAAGGTCTTTTCCCAGCTCTGTCCCAGATTTCCCAAACAGTCCCAGGCAAGATGCATTAATCTCATTCTCTCTCTTGCCCCATAGGTGAAATGGGGATGATTAGAATAGTCACAGGGGATCAAGAGGGTTCGTGTCTACAGAGTGCTCATGTCCCATAGGTAAAGGGGGCTATGGCTGTGCAGGGCTTCATTTACTAACAGTGTTTTACAAATATTGATTTTACAACATCTTTTCCCAGTTACCAGCTTCTTTGCATTGAAATCCTCCCAGAAACCTCCAGATCTGACAACAGGAAGGGGGTGGGGAGGAAGGTTCTTCCCATAGGGGTTTCTCCTGAATTGCCCTTTCAGGTGGATGAGGGTAGAAGGAGGAGCATTAGGGTCTCACCTGGTGGGACAGGCCATGGGGCTAGCCTCCAAACTCCTGGATCTCTTGGGATTGCCCATGGATCCCAGGGACAACTGCAGGAGGACGCCCACTGCAGCTGCATTGTCAGGGCTTCCCTGGTTGCTAATTGCCCCAGCAACTCCTTTTAAAAGGGAATCTCCGCCATAGAGTGGAGCCATGGGAAATCAAAAGGGGAGACAGCATGGCTCAATAGATCGGGTCTATGCCCTGCTCTGCCACGGACATGCCATGCAACCTTGGGCTGGATGGCGAATGCTATAGAAGCATGAAGTATTGTATCATGTATCATTATTACTATAGCTCTAGTCTACCCCAGTCCCCACAGGGCCAATAAGAGGACAAAGAGCTCCCTGCCTGCCTGCTTCTTCTCTGGCTCAGTGCCTTTACCATCCCTGTGTCTTCAGAGAGTCCTCTGAGGAAGGGGGAAAACTGTCACAGAGGTGGCTGGAGCCTACCTTCTCCACAGGAGGGGTGAGCTCAGTGTGGAGAGACTCCTCTCTCTGCCTGGATGAAGAGGGTGCAATCGGGCTCCCCTTTCCTCTGCCATCTACACAAATCAATTAAAATGAAGTAGACAGCAGAGCCATCAAGAGGTGCATGTGCCTACGGTGAATATCTTATTATTGACAGGTTTCAGAGTAGCAGCCGTGTTAGTCTGTATCAGCAAAATGAACAGGAGTACTTGTGGCACCTTAGAGACTAACACATTTATTTGAGCATAAGCTTTCGTGGGCTACAGCCCACTTCTTCGGATGCATAGAATGTTCTTTCTATGCATCCGAAGAAGTGGGCTGTAGCCCACGAAAGCTTATGCTCAAATAAATTTGTTAGTCTCTAAGGTGCCACAAGTACTCCTGTTCATTTTATCTTATTATTGTAGCTCTTGCCTTATTTCCCCCCCTCCCCGACATTTATGTATTATCCTCACTTCTTGTGTTCCGACTCAAATCCAGATCATGAATGGTTTGGGGCAAGGACGTCGTCTTTCACTTGCTTTGTAATATATCTGGCTCACTTTTGAATGGTGTGAAATAATAATATGGAAAACACGATAGATACTCTTACAGGCAAAAGTGTAATGTTGTACACAGCATTTAATGCAGGGCCTATCAATACCACACATTGTATTGTTTGGGACACTGATCAAATATGGGTAATGGCATCAGAATGGTTCTCTAACATGGCTATAACACCACTTGGCAAGATCAAATTGTGTATCAACATTTTGGCAGCCCCACCTTGTTATACACAGGGCCTCATTCAATAACATTTGTAACATAAGCTGGCCCTTAGCCTGTCTATTTCAATTTCAGTGCTTTTCTCTTAAAACTCTTTTTATTCATAAACATAGAGGAAATTGCTTATTGCAGAGTGCCATAGGTATACATGGTGCTTTACAAACATATAAGGAGACAGATCACTGCCCTGAAGAGCTTACAATTGAATTCAGACAAATACAATAAGAAGGAAAAAGGGATTCGGGTTGAAACTTGGAGCAGACAAATAAATGCCTGTATACAATTGTATCAGTCACAGTGCATGGAAATATGCTCCTTTTTGATTCAAGTGCTCAGCTGTGTCACATCTATTGCTGAGGTTGACAAATTGTTACTTCCTTAGGTAGAAAATGCTTATATTTTAATGCTTGTTATGCCATGAATTATTAAACCAATTTAACTTTAAAGAGCAACTGAAAGAACAAACTTATGTTTAAGGATTACTTACAGTATCTTAAAAAATCAGGAACGTTGACCAGACTAGTAGAAGCAAAGACAGATTTTGTTTAGTTCATATAATTTCTGCCAAAAATATAATGTAATGTACGTTGCATTGAGTGCCCTATTTCCTAAGAAATGTGCTGTGCAGCAATATGGTGAAAATTATTATATTTAACAACAGCATTTGTATAGATTACATTTGTAAGTAATATATGCTGATCTTATGATCCTTTGCTGGGTCTTTTCTGTGGAAAACAACCAAGCATTTGGATTTGCATGTCTGCATTCTTTATGTCAATAAGTATGTCCTGCTTATTACATTTTTGCTTTTTTGTTTTTTTTTGGTATTTTTCTCCAAAAAATAATATAGGAAATAATTTAAAAAAATTAAAGTTATTCTATTTTAGTGCAGATCAGCTATAAATTATTCCTGTTCATGGGCTGTGAAAAAGTGCAGTACAAGTGTTTCCTATACTACGAGATGAACGGTCCTTACAGATAATATGTAGATTTCTATACACCGGCAGCACAAATACAACATCATTGTGTTTTAGAAGGGATCATCGTAAGAGAACTCCGTTAAAAAAACATTGTGCAAAAACTTATTTTCAGTCAGATAACGGATTCCTCAGATTCAAGGTGAATCAAAGGAAAATTATGTCCAGGAGGACAAAGATGTTCAGCCAGTACCACTATAGCGTGACCACATGACATACCCACAGGCAACTACAGGGCTGTTAGTACAGCTGCCTGCAGAGACTGCCAAGGAGCCAGATGATGCTGGAAGAATATCTTTCACAGCTCTGGATCTGGCTATTCTTGGCTTGTTCTCTGGCTATGGGAGCTGGAACTCATTGCTCGGCAGATAAACAAAGAGACTAACAAAGAGGATGAGGAGCAGTTGATAATTTTGGTAAATCAGAGCCACACCATTAATTTAAGGTTATATTAGTACCTCCTTGAAAAACCCCAGCCCTTAAAATGGGATCCAAGATGCAACTCAGCATATGGCTCTAGGAACAATTCCATCCTGCCTCCCCCCCAAAATGGAAAAATGTTAAGACCTGTGTGGAGTTACAACAGTGCAAAAATATGCCCATCCTTTTTTGGACACTGATTTTGTACTCTCTATTTATGGGGCAGAAGGGGAATCTTTGATTTTCAGATTGGAAATGTACAGGTCCTTTGTGGGCTGGGCCTTATTTTAAAAGATTGAAACAATTCCAGAGGAGACATTCTGTTCTATCAGGTTGGGTAGATTTTAATATTATTGGTGTGTTTGTTTTGTTTTTTAAAGCTCTCTTCTCTGGGGGAAATAATACACAGTTTAAAATATTTTTTCCAGAGTAGTTTTTCATGGTTTTTAAAGAGAAAATCCAGCATTTAAAGAAGGCTGAGGTTGTCAAGCAAGAGTCAGGACATTCATCATTATTACTTATTATTACTTATTACTGCGAGTCATCAGTTTGCTTGCTGCTGTATAAGTCAAACTACCACTCAGAAGGGAGAAACACTTGGCAATGAGACTCCTGTTTTAGTTACTTGTAAGATGCTGAGATAACTTATTGATGAGCATGGTGTGTATATCCAGATAAACAGACATAAGAACATAAGAACGGCCATACTGGGTCAGACCAAAGGTCCAACAAGCCCAGTATCCTGTCCTCTGACAGTGTCCAATGGTAGGTGCCCCAAAGGAAATGAACAGACAGGTTATCATCAAGTGATCCATGCCCTGTCACCCAATCCCAGCTTCTGGCAAACAGAGGCTAGGGACACCATTCCTGTCCATCCTGGCTAATAGCCATTGATGGACCTATCTTTCATGAATCTATCTAGCTCCCTTTTTCAACCCTGTTATAGAATTGGCCTTCACAACACCCTCTGGCAAGGAGTTCCAGAGGTTGACAGTGCATTGCGTGAAAAAATACTTTCTTGTGTTCGTTTATAACCTGCTACCTATTAATTTCATTTGGTGGCCCCTTGTTCTTGTATTATGAGAAGGAGTAAATAACACTTCCTTATTTACTTTCTCTATACCACTCATGATTTTATAGACCTCTATCATATCCCCCCCTTAGTCGCCTCTTTTCCAAGCTGAAAAGTCCCAGTCTTATTAATCTCTCCTCATACGGAAGCCATTCTATACCCCTAATAATTTTTGTTGCTCTTTTCTGAACCTTTTCCAATTCCAATATATCTTTTTTGAGATGGGGCGACCACATCTGCATGCAGTATTCAAGGTGTGGGCGTACCATGGATTTATATAGAGGCAATATGATATTTTCTGTCTTATTATCTATCCCTTTCTTGATGATTCCCAACCTAATGTTCACTTTTTTGACTGCTGCTGCACATTGAGTGGATGATTTCAGAGAACTATCCACAATGACTCCCAGATCTCTTTCTTGAGTGGTAACAGCTAATTTAGACCCCATCATTGTATATGTATAGTTAGGATTATGTTTTCCAGTGTGCATTACTTTGCATTTATCAACATTAAATTTCATCTGCCATTTTGTTGCCCAGTTAACCAGTTTTGTGAGATCCTTTTGTAGCTCTTCGCAGTCTGCTTGGGACTTAACTCTCTTGAGTAGTTTTGTATCATCTGCAAATTTTGCCATCTCACTGTTTACCCAGGAAGACACAGGAAGACTTGGATCCTACCCCAAAAATTAGATAGCCAGTCTGGTCCAAAGACACTTAGGGCCTGGTCTGAAGGCCACTGAAATCAATGGGTAACTTTCCACTGACTTCACTGGCTCTGAATAAGACCCATAAGGTGTTTGATTATCAGAAGATGGAGCTATTCTCAGGCAGGTTCAGATATTTATTTGAACCACCCTCGCTGCCTTGTTTGATGGATTAACATTGCTGAGTTTTCTTGGAGAGGTTTGAATGAAGAGAGGGTGGCATGAGGAGAAGGAATAATTTACGTGGAAGAAGAATGAAAACAACCACATTAGGAGTTACCTGAGCAGCTGCAGGCAAAGGGCGTAGGAGGAAATAGGGACTGAGATGTAAGCAGGGGCAGAACTTTCAAGGTGAGGACAAGAAGCTTGAGAGGAAGCCAGAGGAGGGATTCAAGGAGGGGAGTGACGTGGTCAGAGCTTAAGCTGTAACCCCAGGTTTCCAGAGGTAAAAGGGTATAGGGGCTAGGTGCTGAAAACTCTTACCCACACAGACTCAGATATATGCAGTTCTGAGTCCCAGGTTACACGCAGGGCTGGATTAACCCATCATTGGGCATTAGGCAAACACATACTTCTGGATCCCTCTCCTGGGCAGCTAAACTAGATGCTCTCATTATATGGATGCATTTATATTATATTAACCCTCTCCTGGCCAGTATAGCTGCACTAGTGATCTATTATCCCAAGCACATCCAGCTCCTTCCCACAGCTCCCATTGGCTGGGAACGACGAACCGCAGCCACTGGGAGCTGCAGGCAGCCATGCCCACGGACGGTCGATGTAAACCAACTGTCTTGCAGCCCGCCAGCGGATTACCCTGACGGGCCGCAGGTTGCCCACCACTGATGTAGCAGGTCCGGAGGCTGTCTCTGAGTGAGTCCTGAGGGCAGACCAAAGGGGACATGGGCTGCTGGAAGGAGGACAGAGCCAAGTAAGTTCCCAGGGGAAGCTCTGGTGCAGGAGCTTGATCCATGGCAGTGATGAGGAGGAGCTCCGCTGGCCACCCCACTGCCCACTCAGGTATGTCCCGGCTGCCCCTGTCATGACAGAGGAGTGGCCAGGCCAAATCTGAGAGAGTGGTATGACCTGGCACACAGGGTCACAGCACTGCTTTGATTGACTCCCCCACTCCCATGGATTTGGGCCCTAGGCAAGTGCCTAGCTTACCTGTGCATTAATCTGTCCCAGGTTACCCCTCCTCCTGATGTCAGTGACGGGCCCCCAGGGCTACAGAACCATCTGCAGGCAGGCAGGCAGGGGAAAGGTTGTGGTAGCTGAGAGGGGCCATTGCAGCCTGAAGAGTGAGCAGAGCTGGCTGGAGCATTGGTATGGTCAGAGCACTCAAGGACTGTACTATGCAAGTGTATCTTCACTGCAGCCTTTTTCAGCAGAAGCCTATGGATACTACTGCTAGGGCGAGAGAATAGGGTTGCCAACTTTCTATTCACACAAAACCGAACACCTTTGCCCCGCCCCCTGCCCTGACCCTCCTCCGAGGCCCAACCCCTGCCCTGCCCCTTTCTCTGAGGCCCTGCCCCTGATCACTCCATTCCCCCCTCCCTCTGTCACTTGCTCTCCCCATCCTCACTCACTTGCTCATTTTCACTGGGCTGGCTCAGGGGGGTTGGGTGCGGGAGTGGGTGAAGCTCCAGCTGGGGGTGTGGGCTCTGGGGTGGGGCCAGAAATGAGGAGTTCAGGGTGCAGGAGGGGGCTCTGGGCTGGGGGGAGGAGCCGAGGGGTTCAGAGTATGGGAGGGGGATCAGGGCTCGGGCAGGGGGCTGGGGCATGGGAGGAGGTCAGGGGTGCAGGCTCCGGGCAGGGCTTACCTCAAGCAACTCCTGGAAGCAGTGGCATGTCCCCCCTCTGGCTCCTATATGGAGGCATGGCCAGGTGACTCTGCACACTGCCCCATCCGCAGATGTCGCCCCTGCAGCTCCCATTGGCCGCAGTTCCTGGCCAATGGGAGCTGCAGAGCCAGTGCTTGGGGAGGGGGCAGCATGCGGAGCCCCCTTGGTGCCCCTATGCATAGGAGCTGGAGCGGGGACATGCCACTGCTTCCAGGAGCCACGTGGAACCACAGCAGGCAGGGAACCTGCCTTAGCCCCGCTGCGCTACCGACAGGACTTTTAACGGCTCGGTCAGCAGTGCTGACCGGAGCCTCCAGAGTCCCTTTTCGACTGGGCATTCCGGTCGAAAACCAGACACCTGGCAATCCTATGCGAGAAGCCTGCAGTGGTGGGGAGCCAGGTTAGGCAGAGCCCTCAGTAGAAGATAGAGTCATGTGCTCCTCATCAAGGCTTGAGAAATCGAACCACTTACCCAGGGTAAGTAGACATTGAGCTGTGCGGGGGGTGACGGGGAGGGAGAAGTGAGGGGGATGAGCTTAGTGGGACCAGGGAGCCACTGGTTCCTATGGAGGGGAGAGGGAGAAAAGCACTAGAGTGATGTAAGTGCCACCACTAGCTCCCCTGGAGGACTGTGGAAGGAAGGTACAGCCTGTGAGCTGCTGCTTCTTTAAGAGGTGGAAGAGCAAAGAACAGAGGGCTCAGGTGCAGGCAGAAAAGCAGGGAGTCAAAGAGCCTTCTGCACCCCAGGAGTGGGGCAGGAACAGAAGCAAGGAGCCCCGCAAAGAGACGGGATAGAACAGATGGGTCGGGGATGTGGATTTTGTGGCAGCGTCAGTATTTTTCACTTGGGGTAGCAGGGTCAATGCTTGGGTGAGTAGTTGATGGGGAAACGTTTTAAGACGTTGCTTTTCACTCTGCTGTCAGATCAGAGAAACAGTGACAGGCTAAGCTGTATCCAGTGAACCCTGAGGAGAACTCACCCCTGACTATCCCCAAGGCCCCACCCAGACGCCCACACTCCTGCTGGGAGAGATGTGAGGGCAGGGGGGGAGGGGATTTGCTATTTGGGCTGAGAGGTGGTCAGGGTTTCCCCCTCTCTAGCTGATTTACCTGTTGGTAGCTTTCTGGGCTTCAGGGGTCCAGCTGCTGTGGCTTGGATGCTGCAGCTGCTGCCTGTGACTGAGGCTGTGTTACGACCCCATGGCCACTGCAGGGATGTTGCTTTCTTCTTCTCCTTGCCTCTGGATCCCTTCTTTTCCCCTCCATTCCCACCCTGGTCAGTAGCTGCCCTCGCAGCCCCTCTAACAATTGCAATTCTAAGCAGGGCTTGTGGAAGATGAGCTAGAGCCCAGGAATGTGGGGCCAGAAAGCTGCTCTTCGCCACTCCCCAGGACAAGCTGTTACAGGAGTGAGTACATGGGAAGGAAGCCCCAGATGGAAAGGGTCAGTAAGAGGCCCTAGATTTGGTTGAACGGGCCCTAACTACAGCTGTGTGCCCCCCGGTGGAACTCTTGAGGGAGGATGGTGGTGGAGACGACTGCCCCCCCGCTGGGTATATCTTGCCTAGAGCACAGCCAGCCTAGCTGGTGCGAGTAGGTGCAGGTTGCCTGCTGGGATAACTAGCCCAAGGACAGACTCTCCTGTCTTGTTAGATTGTGTCATTATTAGCAGCATTTTAAACATGTGTTTTCATGTATAATGTAGCACATTCCATCCTCAGTTATCCAGGCTTCAGTTATCTGAAATAAGGGCCTGTCTCCTGGTGTCGATTAATTCCTCTGAAAAGTCCCTCGGTTATCCAAATGTGTCCATGTTGTCTGGATAATCGCGGTTGTACCTTTGTTTATTTTATTTGACCAGTGTGGCAATTTTAAACGATAGGATCGTCTTTCATAAAGATTTACAATAGAGGAAAATAAAAAATCTTCTCTGGGTTCTGTGATGTGTGTGTATTTGTTTCAGAATGTTTGTGTGAATGCTGTGCTCATGAAACTGCCACAGCATGGGCTACAGCACATATGCACCATAAAGGAGATGCTTCAATGACTCTTTGCTAATTGAACTCCACTCTGGCTCTCTGCTTGGCCTGGGTCTCTCTTGTGTAAGCATAAAGCTACATCTATTATGTGATCTGTGGCTGCAGAATTTGCTGGAGATTCTGCCAGACTTGGGCTCCAGAATCTCAAGTTTTCATTTAAAAACAAATGCTGTGAAGATAACCAAAAAAATGTGAACTGAATTTAAACTGGTGAAGTTAGTTCTTCCTGAGTCTGCAAACAGCCTAAAACAATAGTTTGGAAAGGTGTGAACTGCCCCATTCATCCAACCGGTTTACACTGTTAACTAATGCACTGCTGATCATTTTAGCAGAAGAATCCAGTCAAGGGGTTTATCGCACAGTTCCAATCTCTCTCTCTTCTTGGATGCCAAAACCTCCAGTCTTCCACTGGCAACTTTTATGATGCAATTATGCATTATCGATATATAAATATGTGGCACATTGAAAATGCAGGGGCTTGTACAACATAAATGAAATGTAAATATCCATATAAATAACAGGATGTACTGTAATGTTTGCATTATTGATGCTCACTTAATTCAACAAACCTCCATTTTGTAATAAATATTAAGCTGCCACACATTTTTCAGACTACTGCACCTCAGTGTTACAGAAGCCAGAGCCTTACCACTGAATTAAAGTCCAGCTTCTCACAGACTTCACAGGTCCTTAATTATGCTAACAAGGGCAGTTGTATCATGTGGATCCTTGGGACTGAGATGAGAGACCTACTAAATTTATTTCTTTTGTGGCCTGATCTAAGATGTGACCATGGCTTTCCAGAGGTTAAAAGCTATTGGGTTTCCAGATCCTGAAAACCTTTACTCATGCGACTCCATTGAAGTTAGTTGAGCTATTTTTATGAGTAAAGACCACACACATGAGTAAAGTTTTGCAGGACTGGGCCCTGCAACCTTAAGCTACTGCATAACTTCGCCTAGCCTCATGTTTCTTTAATTCATTCATTCTACAGTCTAAGGCATCATTGCATTTCCCTAGTGTCGTCAGGCAGTTTTTCCAATAGTGACTGAAAGGCAGCTTGGGATTGTACTGTCATAACAGGCAGCTTGTGATGGATTGGTTCTTATACCTTACTGTTAGTAAGTTTATTTGCTGAGATGTAAGGCAGGTAAATGAATGCTGAGAAAGATGCTGTGGTGGAAACATTCCTCTCGATTCTGGCTACAGGATGGTTCTTGATTTTTGGGGACCAAAAAAAAAACCTCTGGAGATTTGTGGCAAAGTGACTCCCCAGCTGGTGCACTACCTTGTGGCTAGATGTGGGGTGGTCTGGACTCCTGCTGACCAGGTCCGCTGGTGGTCCCCTTTTGCCTTGAGACTTGGCCCTCTGGCCGGGTCATCTTTGACCTCACCCCTTTTGGGGTAACCCAGAGATTTTACCCATTAGTCCCAGGACCTCATACCAGGTCCAGGCCCAATAGTCCTTCTGGCCCCTTGTGTTTGGGATCTTCCCATTGAGGCTGCAGGGGAACCCCGTCTCTCCCTCTACCCTGGGTTCCAGCCCAGGAACCCTTGTAGCAAATGGTTAAGGTCTGTCTGGTCAGACCTCTTGCTTCCTCCCTGGGCTACTTCCTAAATTGGCCTTCTTCTCAGGAGCCTTGTTTTCTCAACGGTGCGTGTGTCTATGTGTGTGTGTGAGCAGGAGTCCCAGGGTCAAGCCCCAATTCATTCTGTGCTTCCAGGCAACTGAAAGTAGATTGGCTCTCAGCTGGGCTCCTTTGTAGGAGCTCAGGATGAGAGGTCTGGCCACTTCCCCAGGCTGGGGCCTTCTGAACTGAGCTTCTTCCTTTTAAAGGCTCCGCCTCTAAGAGTGGCATGCCTTCCAGGTGCAGTCGGGGCTCTTTAACCCCTTCTGACCTAGTGGGGGGTTTGCACATCTCATCACAAAGTCGTATCTCTTTCTCTTTTAAAAATAAAGGCCCGAGAAAAAGGAGAGCATTTTGTCTGGACATTTTTCTGTTTCTTTTTGGGCTGGGTAGATCAGAAGAACATTTTGGCTCAATGTTTTAAGTGAACAGGGATGCGGTTTTAAAATGCCCGTCAACCATTACCAGTAAACTGAACCAAAATATTAGCTGGTAAAAGAAGGCTACAAGATTTTAATAGTAGGTAATGGCAGTGGAAGTCTGGATACTAGGCTGTTACGAATGCATTAATCCTGCTTATCCTAAGAAAGATTCATCAGGAAAGAGGCATAAAAAGGCAAACCTGAGATGATGCATTACAATGAAATATTGAAAAGATAACTCTTAGCCTTACTATGTGCATAGACTTAGTTGGTGCTGCATGGGAGCAGAACAAAGAATTATTTTATAAACCAAACACAAACACACAAAGCAATGCTTAGACAGGAATATGTTTGTATGTTTTATAAGTCTGGATTTGTTTTTCAGCCTTTGAATTAATTAGCTATCATGTTGAATTCTAAATCTGATAATTAAGCAAATTAATGCTGCAGTGAAGTTATTAATGAGGCAAAATATGCTAATATGCTTTCGATAAAGAGCTCTTCTGTCTCACCAAGAAACTGGCAAACATCTTTTATTTTGGGCCAGACAGCTTAACTCAAGTGATAAAGGGAAAGGTTCACGGCCATATGCTGGTGAACTAATGTTATGAGCCAGGGTTAATATCTAAATTGTAGATATGTGTAAAACCTTGCAGCAGTGTTGCAGTAACAATGAAGCTATTAGCATGGTTTCTAGCAGCATCAGCACTGTGGAAAGTAAAAGGTTTTATAACCTTTAGTTTCACTATGGGAGATGATAATGTACAATAATGGATTGCTATTTTTATAGTAATATTTTAAATATTCAATCAGTTCAAGCAGTGAATGCAATTCGACCTAGATATAATTAACATATGTTTCCCTGTTCAGTATACCACTATGTTTTTTGATTGTTAAGAAATGTTCAGCATAGAAGCATTAGGATAACGACGTAGCGGTTTGGCAATGACATATGTATGTAACAATAATAATAATAATAATACTTAATAATTGGTTTTTATAAAGCCTGTCCATTCATTTGGAGCACTGCACATAATCATAAAACACACTGAAAATATTACAATAACAGATTATTCTCTTAAATGTTAACAAAATATCAACTGCCAAGTTAACCACTGGCATAATTTAGTGCTGCTCTAACTCCCACTGATTGCACTGGCCCCTTAATTACTCCCTGCAACCCCTGGTGAGCCAGCGGATCCATTGATTCTTTCACAGGTTTCCTGATCCTTAAAGAATCCTTGTTGTTTGTGTTATACCTTTAGCTATTTGTTCTTTGAGATCAATTTTTGCTCTTCTAATTTCCCTCTTATGTATTGCCTGCTGTAATTTGTGCTCTTGTTTATTGGGTTCACTAGGGTCAGATTTAAAAATTTTGAAGGATTTCTGTGTGGCTCAAATAGCCTCTCAAATCTTGCCATGTAGCCATGTTGGTCTACTCCTTTCCTTCCTAGTTCTCTTTTTGTTCAGAGGTATGCATGCCTTCTGATACCCTGTTATTGTGGTCTACAAGAGGAACTGGAATTGCTAATTTATGAGAATAAATGAGACCTAGTTGGTATTATGGAAACGTGGTGGGATGATTCCCACTATAGGAATGATCAAATCAATGGTTATAACTTATTTAAGAAGGATCAAGTGGGCAAAAGGGAAGAGGGAATAGCACTCTATGTCAAATATGGCATTAACTGTTTTGGAGTCACTGGTGACTGAGAAGAAAATGATCTTAAATGCTTCTGGATCAATGTTCTAATATGGGGTGGCCAACCTGAGCCTGAGAAGGAGCCAGAATTTACCAATGTACATTGCCAAAGAGCCACAGTAATACGTCAGCAGCCCCCCATCAGTTCCCCACCTGCTCCCAGTGCCTCCCTCCCACTGGCAGCCCCGCCGATCAGCACCTCTCCCTCCCTCCTTGCACCTCCTGATCAGCTGTTTCGTGGTGTGCAGGAGGCTCGGGGGGTGGGGGAGGAGCGAGGGCATGGCAGGCTAAGAGAAGGGGGTGGGAAGGGGTGGAGTAGGGGCAGGGCCTGTGGCAGAGCCAGGGGTTGAGCAGTGAGCACCCATTAGAAAGTTGGCACCTATAACTCCAGCCCCGGAGTTGGTGCCTATACAAGGAGCCGCATATTAACTTCTGAAGAGCTGCATGTGGCTCCAGAGCCACAGGTTGGCCACCCGTGTTCTAACAGATAAAGCAAAAGATGGGGGTATTAGTTGGTGTCTGCTACAGAGCACCAATTCACACTACAGAACAGGTTGATCATCTCTTTATGCATCTATCTATAAAGTGTAGGAAAACAACCTGCATGATTATGGGGGAACAGTTTGAGTGACATATGTTGGAGGTTTCACACTGCCAGTATGAAAATATCCTTGGAATTTTATATATATATATATATACACCGCTACCTCGATATAATGCGACACGATATAACACGAATTCGGATATAACGTGGTAAAGCAGAACTCCCGGGGGGCAGGGCTGCGCACTCCGGTGGATCAAAGCAAGTTCAATATAACACGGTTTCACCTATAGCGCGGTAAGATTTTATGGCTCCCGAGGACAGCGTTATATCGAGGTAGAGGTGTATATATATATATACACCCACATACACACACACAAATGTAAGAAAGGGGATATTGCTAGTAATGAATGTAATCAGAAGTTAGGCCTTGTAGAAAATTGATAAGGGAAGCAAAGGGAGAACTCTCTAGCCATCAGAGTTCAGGAGAATATGAAGAAGTTTTTAAAATATATTGGGAACAAAAAGACTCTTAACACTGATATTGGTCTAGTACTAGATGGAAATGGTAGAATGATCAATAATAATGCAGAAAAGGCAGAAGGGTCCAATAAATATTTCTGTTCTATATTTGGGGAAAACCAGACAATACAGTCTCATTGTATAGTGATGATAACACTCTTTCCATTCCAGTAATATCTCTGGAGGATGTTAAAAAGCAGCTACTAAAGCCAGACTTTTTTAAATCAGTAGGTCCAGATAACTTGTATCCAAGAGTCAAAAGAGCTAGCAGAGGAGCTTGCTAGACCATTAATGTTGATTTTCAATAAATCTTTGAGCACTGGGGAAGTTCTGGAAGACTGGAAGAAAACTAATGATGTGCCAGTTTTTAAAAAGGGGCAATGGGATGACCTGAGCCTGACATGGATCCTGGGCAAGATAACAGAGTGGCTGATAGGGGACTTGATTACTAAAGAATTAAAGGAAGGTAATATAATTAATTCCAATCAACATGGGTTTATGGAAAATAGATCCTGTCAAACTAACTTGATATCTTTTTTTTTTATAAGATGTCAAGTTTTGTTAATTAAGGTAATAGTGTTGATGTAATATATTTAGATTTCTGTATGGCATTTGACTTGGTAACACATGACATTTTGATTAACAAACTAGAATATAAAATTAAAATGGCACACACATTAACTAGATTAAAAAGCTGGCTAACTGGTAGGTTTCAAAATGTAATTGTATACAGGGAATTATCATCAAATGGGTGTTTCTACTGGGATCCTTCAGGAACTGGTTCTTAGTCATGCAATATTTAACATTTTTATTAATGATTTGAAAGCAGACATAGAGGAGTGTACGGGAAGTGTGACATCTCTACTCTTCCTGGAGAACTTACTCAATAGCCCATTATCCCTTTTTTAGATCCCTTTTTGAACTAAAACGCTACTAAACAAAGTTAAAAAACTATAACAAATACAATAACTGACAACAACTCTTCAGGTTTCTTTAACTCAAATTAACGTGTCTTGATCAGTTTCTTAGGGCATTTCAACCATCTTCCTGATCTGCTGTACTGCAAACCCTCATTAGGGAAGTCCTTGTCTGTAACAGACTGTTCAGTCTCATAGTCAATAACAGGGTCAGTTTGTGAATTGTTTTCACCTTCTATGTCTGCTCACAATTCGTCTGGCTTGGAAAAGTTGTCAGGTATCTTGAGCAGATGCTTATGATTCCATTGTAAGATTCATTTGTGATCACTGAGTATAAGTGAGGTGACCCTTCTTTGATCACTGTAGCTTTGACTGGCCAGTGCTCATTCTGCCAAATTCTCACGGAGCCTTTGTTTTTTAATTGCGGAAAAGATCTTGCTTCTTTATTGTAATATTCTGTCTGATTGGACTTTTTTCAGTCTATTCCTCACTTACACAGACTCCTTAGTCATCTTTTGTTTTTTCCCCATATCTGGTAATGAAGTATTTACACATCTGTTGTAGAGAAATTCAGCTGGTGACTCTCCATTGCAGCAGTGTGGCTCTATAGTTGAGTACTGCTAAATATGGATCTTCTCTTGCATCTATTGCTTTTTTGAACAAGTTTTTCACTATCCTGTATGTACTCCACATTCCACTAATACATTGGCTTGAGGATATCTGGGACTAGATGTCTCAAAGATGTACTGTAGCAGGACAGTCTGTTTTAGTGGTCAGACAGTAGTCTTACAGTGTCTGCTGGCCTAGTCATCCCAGAGGCCTAGTCATCCCCCCAGCCAGGTTGTATGCAGCAGGCCTCAATCCCTCCTGAGTACTTCTGTGCTCCACTTGGGGTTCTGCTGCTACAGAGGAGCAGGGGCAAGGTAGGGGGACCCAGGACCACCCACTCGACTGGGTCCTGACCCAAGGCCATAGGGGGTTTGTCAAAGTGTCCGGACCAGTTCTTGATCTACCCCAAGTTACACTTTCCCCTGAGTCACTTCCTACCAGACTGGAGCTCTTCTCTTTGGGGTGTGGCCACTGTTTTAGAAGACTCCACTTTCTCTCTTAATGTCCTGTTCAAAGAAGAACAGCTCTATGTAGCTCAAAAGCTTGAAACAGAAGTTGGTCCAATAAAAAAAATTTCCTCACCCACCCGTGGCTCTCTAATATCCCAGGACCAACAGAGCTACCATACCACTACAACAACTGTTCAAAACAGTCTCCTAAAGGTGTTTGTGTGTAGGCTAACCCAGACCCCTGCTGTTGGAGCATCCTTAACAAAGCTGTAGTCACTCCTAGCACCACACCTGGCATCAGCCTTGCTTCCTGGTGCAGCCTGCAGCTCTTTCCCCGCTTTTTCTGGGCTATTAGTGTCCTTTTAAGCTATTCCTTCACAGGTAACGTGCCTTGGACCTGTTGAAGGCTGGGGCCATCTTAGCCCAGTATTGCTTTATTCCTTGCCCAGGTTCAGTGTGGGATCTGTAGACCCTATCATACATATATTCTGACATAATCCAGGAATTCCCTATTTCTGGACTATGATTTGTCTTTTATTACTGTTCTTGGAATTCCCTGGTGTGCAACTACAGATTTAATGTGCCTAATGACTGTTGCTGCTGTGGTATCTTCAGATGTGAGTGCTACTGGGAAATTGGTAAAGTAGTCTATGATAACCAGGTGATCATGTCTTCTCAGCCTGAATGTGTCTATTCTGATTTTGTCCTATGGAAATGTAAGTTGTTTGTGCGGTATTATTAGTTCCTTTTGCTGGGAATCTCAGTACTTCTGATACCTGCTGACACTTCCAAACCTGCTCATCATTTCTTCAATGTCACTGTACATCTGTGGCCATGATACAACTTCTCTACCGCTCTGTTTTGATTTCATCATCCCCACGTATGTATTCTTCCAATATTTTCTTTCTCCTCACTGTAGGAACTATAATCTCTGTCCCTTTTACGACTTCTCCTTAGATCACCCACAACTCATTTTTATTGTGGGAATACACAGTTGGGAAGTGCTGATTTTTTCCTCCTTATTGCTTCTGTCACTGCTTGCAGCATTTCATCTTGAGTTGATTCTGTCTCCAATTCATCCCATATGCCTGGAGATACAGCACAGGATGCTTTTATCATGTTCACATGTTTGTTTACTGCTTGTTCCAGATCATCAGGCTGTGTATTATCAGATGGAGCATATGCTCTTGAGAGTGTGTCTGCCATTACTAAGTGACATACAAGTTGGAAATCTAGGTTCACAGCATATTTCTGTATTTTCAAAAGTTGTCAATGTGAATGTGGTGGTGGTTCTCCAAGTCAATTTTTGTGTATTGCAATCAGTAGTTTGTGATCTATTTCTGCTTCAAAGCTACTACTAGAGAGAAAGCAACAAAATCTTATGCATCTATGCACCAGACCTAGTGTCTATTTTTCAATTTGCGTGTACATCTTCTCTGTGGCTGTCATAACCCTAGAAGAATCAGTTCCATGACACTGTAATAGTACTACTTGCAGCCCTCCTTGTGAGGCATCTGTGGAGTATTTGAAGTCTTTCAAAGGGTCAAAAAATTGCAGCATCGGAGCCAAACTCCCTTTCATGTTCTGCTTCCATGCCCATTCCATGACCTTGTGAGGCGATGCCTTAGGTGAGTTGTGTGAGCTGTATAATTAGGTATAAATTTGCTGACATAATTCAACATGCCTACCAGGCTTTGAATTCCCTTTTATCTTCAGGTTCAGTATTGCCGGAAGCTTTGATTCATCAGGCAAGATTCCTTTTGAGGTCAGATTCTCTCCCAAATACGTTATTTCTGTTTGAAATTGACATTTGGCCTTATTCAGTTTAAGATTATTAGCTATCACAATTTCCAGTACTCTCCTCAGTTCTTCCGGATGTTCAGCGGTAGCACTGCCCCAAATGATTATGTCATCAATATACATTTTCACACCTGCTAGACCCTCTAGCATCTGGCTCATTGTACAGTGATATGCTTCTGGAGCTGGGCATATGCTGAAATGTGGTTTTAGGACGCAGTAACTGCCAAATGGTGTGGTGAAAGTGCAGATCTTGGAGCTCTCGGTGTCCAAGGGGAGCTGTGAAAATACAGCCGATGCATCTAATTTGCTGATGGATTTGGCTCCTGCCATCTCAGACAGCTAGTTCATGACTAGTGTTTACATTTCACTTTTCAGTACTTTTCAGTTCACTTTTATGTGTTTGGTCAGTTCCCCAGGTTCCATACACAGCCCCTCCCCCCGTTCTTTTTTTCTCTACAATTGCTAGGGAGTGAACCCAATCTGCTCATTCTTCTAGTCTTTAAAAGACACCATTTGTGTCATGTTTTGACGCTCTTCTTTTAGCCTCTTCCTTTAGGGCCTGTGGAACTTTTCATGTAGCATGTATTACAGGTTCTGCATCTTCTCTCAACCATATCTTGTATGTTATTGGGAGGCTACCATCTTCTGCGAATGCATCTTCATATGATGCTATTAATACTTTCATACTGGTTCTATGTTGTCCTTCTGTCTCTCCATGTACATGTTCTTAGTGAGACCGGGCACCTCACATGTGTAGAGGCCCAAGACTGGCTGCTTGCCAGTGTGTACACCATCACAAACTCTTGTTTTATCATTTCCCCTTTGTATTTAAGTATCAATGTGCACTCTCCCAACACTGGGATTGTACCTCCACTGTACACTTTCAAATGCACTTTTGACTCTTCCACTTCTATGTCCTCTGTATCCCTCTATTTCAGTTTCTGTTATTACATTTACTTGTGCCCCAGTGTCTATCTTGTATGTTACACATGTGCCATTTGTGCACATTTTAATTAATCCATCTTTTGCATCAGCCTCCTCCATTATTGTATTTAAGAACAGCTCTTCCTCTTCACTTTAGGATCCATTTTTGCACTTAATCCAGGCATTCTCTACACATTTAGCATAATGGTTAGGTTTATTACAGATTTTACATATTTGCCTGAATGTTAGGCATTTTATATACTGGCATTGTTTCCTGCTTTCCGTTTGTCTGTCCTGGCCAATTTAATTTCTATGAACTTTTCTCTTACTGGTTTAACTACATATGCTCTATGCCTTTCTTTAGGCTTTTTATTTGTGTTTCTGTTTGTTCTCCTGCTTGGGATATGTGGGATATACCTCTTAGTGCCAATGGGCAAGGGGCACAGAGGGTGTGCATAGGTAGCACAGAAAGCTCCTGAGTCTTGTATTTACATTCTAACTCACCAAAAGCATGTCATGTGAGGTCTCTGATAATAGTCTGTGCCACTCTGGTCATCAATAGCATTGTGAAATATATGTACTGTATTGCTGTAAGGAGTTATGTACATATAATGAAAATAGGTTTGTAAGGTCTGTTCAGTATTATGCCACACCCGCCTGCCCACTCTCCACCGGTGTAGGAGGCATATCAGTGATCAAGAAGGTGAGGCTGGAGTGCTCCATGTTCCAGTGGTTCCCCAGCTGGCATAAGGACCACTAGACGGATGTCTGCTGAGTGCAGGGGAGGAGGTTGTGGTTGTGGTGCATGTTGGTACCAATGACATAGTAGAAGGTGTAGGAGAGAGGTCCTGGAAGCTAAATTTAGACTACTAGGTAGAAGGCTGAGGTTCTCAGTGCCTCAGTGGAAGCTTTCTCTAAAATGCTTCCAGTTCTGTGACATTATTGACATAAACTGTGACAGTATAGATCATTGTTGCAACCACTGTTATATATTTGCAGCAAATATTGTACAAAGGTTGTCATGTGAGGTGTCTATAAAAAGGTTATGATTTGCTGGTTATGATTATGCTATTTGTATGTGTATCATTTTTGTAGTTGAAATTATAAATATTGGCTATGTATTTGTATCTCAATGGTAGAATGTTTGATTCTAAGTAGCATTAGTGAAGCATTTGGTCAGCTTCTTGAGAAAGGAATTTGCAGATTAAGTGCCCAATCAAGAAACACTTAACTGACAATGGACCTTGGGAGACTCCAATCCACATATGAGAAGTCTTCCTGGGATGTTCAAGGTAGCATGTGAGCAATGGCTGCTGCCTGCAAATTGAGTCATTCATGGACATATGATTTTCCCATGTGACTCCAGACTCCATCTTGCTGCTGTGATTTTGCACAGGAGAACAAAGGGGTTTCCGCCCACAAGAGAGAGAATATAAACGGCCCTGGAAACCCCTCCATTTTGTCTTCCATCCTGCTTCTTACCTCTGGAGAAACTTTGCTACAAACTGAAGCTCTGAACAAAGGACTGAATGACCCATCCAAGCTGAGGATGTACTCCAGAAACTTGATTTGAACCTGCAGTTTATTCCATCACTGCCACAAGCCTGAACCAAGAACTTTGCCATTACTGTATGTAATTGATTCCATTTAACCAATTTCAACTCTCATCTATATTGCTTTCTTTTTATGAATAAACCTTTAGATATTAGATTCTAAAGGATTGGCAACAGCGTGATTTGTGGGTAAGATCTGACTTGTATATTGACCTGGGTCTGGGGCTTAGTCCTTTGGGATCGGGAGAACCTTTTTTCTTTTACTGGGGTATTGGTTTTCATAACCATTCACCCCCATAATGAGTGGCACTGGTGGTGATACTGGGAAACTGGGGTGTCTAAGGGAATTGTTTGTATGACTTATGGTTAGCCAGTGGGGTGAGACCAAAGTCCTCTCTGTTTGGCTGGTTTGGTGTGCCTTAATAGTAAAGAAAACCCAGCCTTGGGCTGTAACTGCCCTGCTCTAAGCAATTTGTCCTGAACTGATACTCTCGGTTGTGTCCCGTCAAAGTCAGCATCGTTACAAGTTCCATGAGCAGGTCCTCACAGGCAGAGGACGTGCTATAGAGTATGTGTTTCAGGACAGGTAGAGATGCCACACTTTCTGCACACTCTAGATGCCATCTTTGGTTTCTCTGTCACACTTCTTGCTGGGGAAGACATAAAGAAGCCCAGGACAGGGCACTCACAGGCTGCAGCTACACAGAGCAGTAGAAAGTTTGTTACCTCATTTCTGTACAGAGTTCTGATCACAATAAAAGGTTTCTCTTGACACCCATCTGTTAGTCAGCAAGATACAACGTGGTACCAGGAGTGGAAGGCACAGCATGCTGGAAGACATGGTGAGATAGGTAACATTGCAATAGAGGCTACAGAGCCTGTGCATCTGCGAGTTACTCTCCCACCAGCCCTGAACCTCAGGGGTAAAGCTGAATATGCCTGGAAAAGGTTCAAACAGCAATTTGAGGTGTATAGGAAAGCCACTGGGCAAATAATGTGGAGGATGAGCAAAAGATTGCTCTGCTCTTTAGAGTGGCAGGCCCAGAAGCCCTAGCTGTATACAATGTATTCCATACAGATGATGGTGCGGAGAGAGAAGAAAGCTCTGCACAAATTATAAAAATGTTTGAGGATCACTGTGTCCCTCGAAAAAAATGTTACCCATGAGACTTGTGTGTTCAGGATGAGAACACAGAATGAAGGGAAAATGCAGAGAAGAGTTTGTTACAGACTTAAAACTAAGAAGATCAGCTTTGTGAATATGGAATATTAAAAGACTATCTCATTAAAGACCAGATTATCCTGAGGTGTAACAATAAAAAGACCCATGAACTGTTATTAAGGGGGATAGATCTGACCCTAGAAAGGGCAATATGTATATCGTGGGATACCCAGGGTGGTGTGACACCTCATCACCACCTGTCTTTAATGTTAAGCAGTCTTGACTGTGCCTGATGTAGATCAGCTCCCTGAAACCACCAGCCTCTGGCAACATAAGCACGGCCTTCCAGGCCCCTGCAGGCCTCGCTCCCTCTGTGCACGTTAGTGATAGATACACACCAACCAACAAGCCTGCCAAACATTCCCTGTAGTGTTAAGCCCCTTGTCCACTGAACACTCACAGAATTGCGAGGCCTGCTGTTCCCAAAGGAACAGTACACACCAGCTTGTAAGATTCAGCTCAGGACCACCACTTTGTTTAGTACCACAGCACATAGATATATGTGTAGTGAACACAAGGGTATTTATTATCAGAGAATAGGATTCAAGTGACAGTGAGTAAGAACAATGGAAACAAATGGTTACAGATGAAACAAAATCATTACGTGCTTTCTAGAGACTAAACTTAACTAACAGGTTTGCCTCCTGTCTAAAGAAGTTTATCTCACCTGAAGTTCGCTCCAGCATTTTCAGCCAAGCCTGGTTGAGACCCTGCTTTCATGAAGCAAACTCGCTATCCATTTACTTTCTCATTGAAGGGTGGTTCGGTGTCCTCCCCAAGTATAGTAGAGCAAACAGTTAATGTGCATCTCAAGATAAGTTTCTCCCCACATACATACTCTGTTTTCTTCTTCCTGGTACTTTTCTCCCTTTGAAGTTTTACAATCCTTCATTAACATTCAGTTCAGACTGGTGAGAGGGGACCTATTGTGAACTATGCAATACTGAATTTACATGTAAAGTGACAGCTAGATAAACATTTCTCATCTGACAGAAAGTTTTTCACCTTTCCTCATTTTTTTTGCTGATACAGACTAACACGGCTACCACTGAAACCTGTCACCTTTGCTAGTGACCAGTCTCTAGACAGGCTACACTGGTTGTAGGGAAGGTGAGGGTCTGTCATGCTTGAGCAGTGCAAAGAGTTTGGAGCTTAGGCCAGCCCTCTATGTAATTTTGAAATTAAAAACAGAAGTTGGTCCAATAAAAGATATTACCTCAGCCACCATGTCTCACATTTAAAATGCGACATTCAGGATCTTCCCTAATCCTAATTTATTCCCAGTTCTGCAGTCCTTTTGCACACAAGTCTGTAATGCAGGGGTTGGAAACCTCTGGCATGCAGCTCGCCAGGGTAAGCACCCTAGCGGGCCGGACCAGTTTGTTTACCTGCCATGTCCGCAGGTTCGGCCGATCGCGGCTTCAACTGGCCGCGGTTCGCCGCTCCGGGCTAATGGGGGCAGTGGGAAGCTGCAGCCAGCATGTCCCTTGGCCCGCGCCGCTTCCCACAGCCCCCATTGGCCCGGAGCGGTGAACCGCAGCCAGTGGGAGCCGCGATCGGCCGAACCTGCGGAGGCAGCAGGTAAACAAACTGGCCTGGCCCACCAGGGTGTTTACCCTGGCGAGCCGCGTGCCAGAGGTTGCCGAGCCCTGCTGTAATGGGTTTTTTCTTGCGTAATGGAGTAACGTGATTAACCTTTCTCCCCTGGCAAGTTGTACCATTATTGTGGAACAGGCAGGGAGGCAGGGCCGGCTCCAGGCACCAGCTAAAGAAGCAGGTGCTTGGGGCGGCCAAAACCAAGGCTTTTTTTTTTTTTGCTGCTGGGGTGGCAGAAAACCTGGAGCCGGCAGGGAGGGATTCAACAATATTACAAAACAGCCTGATTATGACACCCTTACTCACACTGAGCAGTATTTTAGGGTATGTCTACAGTACAAAATTAATTCAAATTTATTCTATTTGAATTTTCGGAAGCGATTTTATACATTTGGTGTTGTGTGTCCCCACTAAAGCGCGTGAATTCGGCGGAGTGCATCCACAGTACTGAGGCTAGCATCAAATGTCGGAGCGGTGCACTTTGGGTAGCTATCCGACAGTTCCCGCAGTCCCCGCTGCCCATTGGAATTGTGGGTTAAGCTCCCAGTGCATGATGGGGCAAAAACATTCTTGCGGGTGTTTCTGGGTGTGTGCCGTCACTCGCTCCTCCCTCCATGAAAGCTACGGCAGACGCCATACTGCCAGCAGACGGTGCAGTATGGTACACCACCTGTCTCCCGGTACTATGAATCCACCTCGCATGTCCTCTTGTCTTTCTATCTACTCTTTTATCTAACCATTTCCTGCCTTTTTTCGGCTACCGTGAACCAAGCAGCACAGCTTCCGCCACAAACTCTGCTCTCCTGCTCTTGAGTCGCTAGCTAATTTTTCCATGTTGTCTGTCCTGGGCTCGCATGCAAGCTACAGAAGGCAACAATTCCCCGCCGTTTTTCGGCCATCGTGACCTGAGCCGCACAGCTTCCACCGCAAACTCTGCTCTCCTGCTCTTGCAGCTCTAGCGAGCTTCCCGACTCTGTGAAAGCTACAGAAGACAACCATTTACCACCTTTTATCGGCCATCTTGAACCGAACAGGCCTCCTACGTTTCGCGCCCTTTTTCCAGGATTACCCGTGCAGGCGCCATAGCGCGGCAATCATGGAGCCCGCTCAGATCTCCGCTACAGTTTTGACCATTGTAAATACCTCGCGCATTATCCAGCAGTATGTGCAGTACCTGTAAAACCGGGCGAGGAAGCGACGACAGTGCGATTACTATACTGAAGAGGACATGGACACAGACGTTCCTAGAAGCACGGCATGTGGTGATTGGGAGATCATGGTGGCATTGGGCCAGGTTCATGCCGTGGAACACGGATTCTGGGCCCGGGAAACAAGCACAGACTGGTGGGACCGCATAGTGTTGCAGGTCTGGGATGATTCCCAGTGGATGCGAAACTTTCGTATGCGTAGGGCCACTTTCATGGAACTTTGTGACTTGCTGTCCCCTGCCCTGAAGCACAACGACACCAAAATGAGAGCAGCCCTCACAGTTGAGAAGCGAGTGGCCATAGCACTGTGGAAGCAGGGCCGGCTTTAGGCCGATTCCCCCGATTCCCCTGAATCGGGCCCCGCGCCCAGTTCCCAAGCTCCAGCAGCTGTCCGCCCCGCCCCAGCTCACCTCCCCCTCCTCCCCTGAATGCTCCGTCTCCCTTCTCCTCCCCCTCCCCTGCTTCCTGCGAATCAGATGTTCGCGCGGGAAGCCTGGAAACAAGCAGTGGCAGGTAAGTTGGGGGAGGGGGGGGCGCAAGGAGGGCTCCAGGGAGGCCCGGCGNAAGCTCCAGCAGCTGTCCGCCCCGCCCCAGCTCACCTCCCCCTCCTCCCCTGAATGCTCCGTCTCCCTTCTCCTCCCCCTCCCCTGCTTCCTGCGAATCAGATGTTCGCGCGGGAAGCCTGGAAACAAGCAGTGGCAGGTAAGTTGGGGGAGGGGGGGGCGCAAGGAGGGCTCCAGGGAGGCCCGGCGTGGCCCAGTCCAGCTCCGGCCGAGTGGCTCCGGCCTGGCCCCGGCCGAGTGGCTCCCTCCGGCCCCGGCCAAGTGGCTCCCTCCGGCCCTGGCCCCGGCTGAGCGCCCCGGCCCTGGCCCTGGCCCCAGCCCTGGCCGAGCAGCTCCGGCCCCGGCCCCGGCTGAGCGGCTCCGGCTCCGCGGCTCCAGCCTGGCCCCGGCCCCGACTCTGGCCGGGCGGCGCGGCTCCAGCCTGGCCCCGGCCCCGACTCCGGCCGGGCGGCGCAGCCCGTCCGGCCCGGGCCCTGGTCCCAGCCCCGGCGCGGCTCTGGTGGGGGTAAGCGGCATGGTAAGAGACCGGAGCCGGGTGGGGGGTTGGGGTTGGATAAGGCAGGGGCAGGGAGTCCCGGGGACAGGGAGCGGGTGGGGGGGTGTTGGATCGGGCAGAGGTTCTGGGGGTGGTGGTCGGGGATGGGGAAGGGGGGGTTTGGGTAGGCGTGGGAGTTCCGGGGGTCTGTCGGGGTGGTGGTGGATGGGGTCGGGGCACTCTGGGGACAGGGAGCGGGGTGAGTTGGGTAGGGGGTGGAGTCCTGGGGGGCAGTTAGGGTGGGGGGTCTTGGGAAGGAGTGGTCAGGGGACAAGGAGCTGGGGGGTGTTGATGGGTTGCGGTTTCTGAGTGGGGCAGTTGGGGGCAGGACATGGGTGGGGGTTGGATGGGGGGCGGGATGTACTCACCAGGCGGTTCCCTACCGGGTCTTCGTGGCGGGTCCTTCAGTGCCGCGGAAGACCCGGAGCGAAGACCCGGAGCGCCGCCGGGTGAGTCATCCCTGCCGGGGCCCCGTCGAATCAGGCCCCGCACTTCCTAAATCTGGCCCTGTGGGGAAGCTTGCAATGCCCGACAGCTACCAGTCACTCGGGAATCAGTTTGGAGTGGGCAAATCTACTGTAGGGGCTGCTGTGCTGCAAGTAGGCAATGCAATCATTGACTTTGGGAAATATGCAGACCACTGTGGATGGCTTTAATGAGCTGGGGTTCCCTAACTGCGGCAGGGCAATAGACGGAACCCATATCCCTATCTTGGCCCCGGCACACCGGGGCAGCCAGTACGTAAACCGCAAGGGGTACTTTTCCATGGTGCTGCAAGCGCTGGTGGATCACAAGGGACGTTTCACCGACATCAACGTGGGATGGCCTGGAAAGGTGCATGATGCTCGCATCTTCAGGAACTCTGGTCTGTTTGAACAGCTGCAGGAAGGGACTTACTTCCCAGACCAGAAAATTACTGTTGGGGATGTTGAAATGCCTATAGTTATCCTCGGGTACCCAGCCTACCCCTTAATGCCATGGCTCATGAAGCCATACACAGGCACCCTGGACAGTAGTAAGGAGCAGTTCAGCTATAGGCTGAGCAAGTGCAGAATGGTGGTAGAATGTGCATTTGGATGTTTGAAAGCGCGCTGTCGCAGTTTACTGACTCGGTTAGATCTCAGCACAACCAATATTCCAATTGTAATTGCTGCTTGTTGTGTGCTCCACAATATCTGTGAGAGTAAGGGGGAGACATTTATGGTGGGGTGGGAGGTTGAGGCAACTCGCCTGGGAGCCAATTTTGCACAGCCAGACAACAGGGTGATTAGAAAAGTGCAGCAGGGTGCGCTGCGCATCAGAGAAGCTTTGAAAGCCAGTTTCATGACTGGCCAGGGTACGGTGTGACAGTTGTGTTTGTTTCTCTTGAAGTTACCTGCCCCTTATATATATGAAAGGAAATAAAGTCAAAATTGTTTAAAAACTGTTCTTTATTATTTGTTGCACAACACATTGAGAGAAATCCGAAGGTAGACCGGGGGAGGAGTGGGTATTGGGTTAGGGGAGGACTGCATGAGCTCGGCGAACATGTTGTCTCGAGTTCGTTTTTTCTGCCTTCTAATCTGGACCAGCCTCTGGGGCGGAGTAGATAGGGGCCCCATTGAAACATTTGCACCTGTGGGAGGAGAAAAAGTGAGGGTAGTATTTTAAAAGCTACATTTCAGAGAACAAAGGGGACACTTTGGTGTGAGTAAGCCAACACACACGGCCGGGCAACAGAATTCAGCTTGCAGGCAGCCTAGGGGCACGTGAGGTTCTGCTTCTTCTACATTCATTTCAATGCTTTCAAACTGCTGGGCCCCCTTTCCCATAGCAATCAATGCCTGGTGGGTTTGCCATATAAATGGAGGGCCTGCGGGCTCTCTGGGATGATCGCTTCACACAACAACCCTCCCCCCCCGCACCCACCGTGTGGCTCAGATGAGGCTCTGAGCAGGGATGAGCCCTTTAAACTAAACGTGAACAGCCCAGTGCAGCTGGGTTTCCCCCCCGCCCCCCACCGCGTGGCTCCGATCAGGCTCTCACTCACCAGAAGTACCTTCTCCAGGGTCATGGTCCGGGAGCCCGCCTTGGGAGTGGGGGGAGGCTATTGGCTCCAGCGTTAAGAATAGTTCCTGGCTAGGGGGGAAAACGGATTCCCCACTTGCCGCCTGTGCACTGTCCTCCTCCTCCTCTTCATCCTCCAATGACTCTTCCTCCTCGCTCCGTGTAACTCCCCTCTTGCAGGTGTCCACAGACAGTGGTGGGGTAGTGGTGGCGTCACCCCCCATAATTGCATGCAGCTCACGGTAGAAGCAGAATGTATGGGGCTGTGACCCAGAGCGCCCATTCGCCTCCCTGGCTTTTTGGTACGCTTGTCTGAGCTCCTTGATTTTTGTACTACACTGCTCTGTGTCGCCTGGAGTAGCCTCTTTCCGTCATGGCCCTGGAGACTTTAGCGTACGTATTTGCATTCCTTTTTTTGGAACGTAGTTCTGCCATAACAGACTTGTCTCCCTAACATGCGATGAGATCCAGTACCTCCCGTTCGGACCATGCTAGAGCTCATCTGCGAATCTGGGACTGCGTGATCTCCTGTGACGGTGGACTCTGCATGGTCGCCTGTGATGGTGGACTGTGCTGATGGTCACCTGTGCTGATGGTGACCAAACAGGAAATCAAATTCAAAAGTTCCCGGGGCTTTTCCTGCCCACCTGGCTAGTGCATTGGAGTTGAGAGTGTTGTCCAGAGCGGTCAGAAGGGAGCATTCTGGGATAGTTCCCGGAGGCCAATAACGTCGAATTGCATCCACAATACCTTTAACCCAGGATTGCGATCTCGATTTAAGTGCTACTCCACTTGCCGAGGTGGAGTACAGAAATCGGATTAAAGAGCCCTTTAAATAGAAAAAAACGGTTTGGTCATGTGGACGGAATAATTTTTTTTTTTAATTAACTCGGATAATTCCGAAATAACAGACTAGTGTAGACCAGGCCTTAGTCCACATATCGTCCCACTGGGACTTCTTGTGGGGTAAGAGGCTCTTTAACATGAGCCAGGGTATCTGATTCTGGCCCGCTGTCATTCTGTAAAGGACAAAACTCTTTTTTTAAAAACAAGTAACAGCTGTACCTTTCCATGCCACAGAACAACGCTATGATGCTGTTATCAGGCTCACCTAATCCATTCTCTTTCAGTAAGTGGTAGAGAGCGGTAGGTAAGTGAAAAGTTGTGCTTAAGAAAGGAGGGGAGAGAGGCACTGGTGCACTGGACAACCGATAAATAAATCACATTTAAAAGTATACCTATATACATACATCTATGCACAACCGGGATGAGTATAGTCTCCTAATTAAAAAAGAGACTCCCAGAGATAACTTCAGTATGTTGTGTTTCAGTACACGCGGATGCCTGGGGCTTTGAGAGGGTGGCCAGGTGGATCTGTGAGACACAAGTCGTGAGGGCATGTTAGGGAGCTAAAAAAAGGCACAGGGTGGAAGAATCTGAGACACAGGGCATGAGGAGTCAAGAGACACAGCCAGAAGGGCAGCAAGACACAGTGGGAATGGCTCACAAAAAGAACAGATGCATGGAAAATCAGCACTGTATCTACGCTGGTTCTAGTTTTCCCAGTATAGATAGACCCTCACTTGTTCGGCGATGACTTATCAGAGCACATCTATAAATCACAGTCTAATACATTTACCTTGATAGAGCACCTTTCACTCGAAAGGATCCCAGGACTTTAGTTTTGACATCATCTACAGTGAGGGATCACTTCCCTCACCCCTGAAATGCAGCCACCATTCGGGTGAAATCTGGCAGCTTTTTATCAGCACATAATAACTCTATGTAGCCCACTGTACAGTGTTTTTATACATCTTCCTTTGTGCTGGAGCCACGAAGGATATGACTATGGTAAGGTTCCCAGCTAGGATGCTTAGCTGTACAAGCTCCTTCTTTTAGCCATGGAGGTTCAATCCCTAGTGATGTCCAGGATGACGTTCATTACAGCTACACAACAGGTTAGGAGAAGAAGTGAAGAGTAATGCTATATTTAGTAGAAAGTACACAGGGAAGATTTCTTTATATAGGCGGAATGTAATTACCCAAGTTGGAAATTAACCAGGTCACCGGGACTAACAGTCATAACTTGCTTAAAGTACCAAGGGATTTTTGATAACCACAAGTGGTCAGGACTTTGGATTTACATGTCATCTGAAAGGCATGCTCACCCTCCAACAGATAATTGTCCACGTTAAGAACAAATCCAGCCCCTCCCTCTCCATTCTTGTGGATGCAGCCTGATGAAGAAGACAACAAGGTGATGGCATGGTGGAGGCTTTGATTCAGGAGGCTATCAAAATATGTAGCCACTGCAACTACAGCGGAGTCCTGGAAGCCCTGATAAGCATTGGGTCACAATTAAAATGAGGTAGCAGCTTGCCATAGCAGTTCAGTTCAAGTATTGCACCCAGCCAGAGTGCACTGCAGCTATCGCCTAAGCAGAGCAATTACACCAGGGTTAAATTTGGTCCATTAAGTGGAGCTGAGGTTTGGACTGAAAAAAACCAAACTCAACTACTATTGTCCTATTGGTTAAAATGACTGATGGTGATCTACGCTAGTGTCAAAGTCTGAGGGTATTTCAATACAAAGGGCAATCGTTTCACGGTAAAGTAAAACTTCCAGGATACAAAGAAGGGTCCAATGATTTCAAAGGAGCGATACCAGGAATTAACGTAGCCCCGTGTATTTTAGTGTATGTTCTATACAAGTTTTTTGCCCTAAATGTGTTGTTGCTTCATATACTGCTGAGATTCTCATGTGACCTTCTCAGTCAACAGCAGAACTCCATCAGCAATTAATTAGTCAGTGTTTGTACACATGCAAAGCTCTGTATAAGTGCTCTTCTTATTATTTATTTTGTGCCTGATCCTGCAAACCCTACTCCCACAGACAGTCCCACAGAAGGCAGTGAGATGACTAATGTGAATGAGGAGTGCACCTGTGAATTTAAATGTGCACAAGAAAGCTTTTTGTTATTACAAATTGCAGCAACCATTGTTTCATTAAGGTAAGTAAATGTTCTCCTTGATTTTTACACCTTCTGTTATTCACCCTAATGTAGAAAAAATATTTTTACTCAGACCATTTTTTGGCTCAACCCAGAAGTGTTTAAAATATTCAATTTATTTTCAATTCTGTCTCAGTTTTACTTCATTTGTCCACCTCACTCCCCTTAATTTTCCTCAGAAAAACATGCCCTCATGTCCTACAACAATCATCCAATACACATTGCATCAGTTACAGCCTACTGCTCTCCTGTAGTGCTTTAAGCCATAACAGTAGATTACAGTAGCATTTTCATAAGCCTTGCTTCCCCACTGTGTGACTGGCTAATCTAAAAAAGCAGCCAAATAGCAAAGAAATGTGCTTCAAACCAAATGTTGTAATATGAGGGAGGAGGGCAGGGAGGAAAGCCACTTTCAATCCGCAGAGTGAATCTGTGGTTGATGGCAGAAATGATGATTTATCTCCAATTAGAGGTGAAACTGATCAGACACTGGTCCAAAAGGATTTGCACTGGGGTGAGGGCAGGGGGAGATGGGAATCATGATCCCACTGAAGTCAAAGTTTTGGCACCATGAACAGAGGGATCAGGATTTGGTCCTTAGTGCATACCAGAGCCATGTTAGATGCAAAGATTCTGCAGTGCAGGCATGCCTTGGCCAAAAAGGAATTTTTTGTGTGCCTTCAAACTCCCAGCACCTCCCAGTCACAAGTCCATGACCCCTGTTTTATGCCAGTTGGTGTAACAGAGAGGGTGAATCAGGTTTTAGTTTCTGAATACTGCTATCTCAGATCTGCCTGAATGGAAAGCTTTGTCAATCACAACAAATATCTCATTTCTAGGGTATATCTCGAATGCAGCTGGGCATGTGCTTCCCAGCCCTGGGAGACAGACAGGCGCCCAGTCTGCTCAAGCTGGTGTGCTAAAAATAGCGGTGTAGCCAGGGTAGCATGGGCAGCAGCTTTGGCTAGCTGCTTGAGTAGAAATCTGCCCACACCCCCTGGATACCTAAGAGGGTGGCCAGCCCGAGCTGCCGCCTGCGCTGCCCTGGCTACACTGCTATTTTTAGCAAGCTAGCTCGAGCAGCACTAGTGCATGTCTGCCTACAGTGCTGGAACGCACACTCCATGCTACAGTGTAGGTATATCCTAAGGAGAAACTACTAGTGTGCAAGAACTATGACAGAGTGAGTCCCAGCACATGAAAAGGGACCCATGATTCCAAGTTCCCATGCGCCCACGTTTCTCACATGTGCATGCTGGGAAAAATCATCTGTCTACATGAAGACATTGAGAAACACAGAGGAAAAGTGACTAGCATCAGCTCTTGGTAATGCACATCTTGCTGAGGAATCGTTTGAGAAAAGTGGTCTGTGTATCTTCACTGAGTACAGTCAGTGTGAATCATATAAAATGACACTTTTCCATCCCAAGCATCACATACTCCTTTCCCATCTGGAGCACAGTATGTTACTACATTGTTAAATTATGGCCACTGAAGGCATTGTCAGTGAGTGATGATGGTCTATCCTTGGATCACTATTCCACATTTTTCTGTAATGGTTCCTTACTTTGGTGATTGATCCATTAACAAGTGGTAATCATAATCCTTTGCATTGATGAAGCAGCACAATATGTGTGGACTGCAGATGACTGTCCTTTTTTCACGTGGATACATTATAAGAACATAAGAACGGCCATACCGGTTCAGACCAATGGCCCATCTAGCCCAGTATCCTTTCTTCTGACAGTGGCCAGTGCCAGATGCTTCAGAGGGAGTGAACAGAACAAGGCAATTTTGAATGATCCATCCCCTGTCATCCAGTCCCAGCTTCTGGCAGTCAGAGGTTTAGGGACGTCTGGAGTACGGGTTTATGACCTTGACCATCTTGGCTAATAGCCATGGATGGATCTATCCGCTATGAACTTATCTAATTCTTTTTTGAATGCAGTTATACTTTTAGTCTTCACAAAATCCCCTGCCAACAAGTTCCACGGGTTGACTGTGCATTGTATGAAGAAGTACTTCCTTTTATTTGTTTTAATCATGCTGCCTATTAATGTCATTGGGTGACCCCTAGTTCCTGTGTTATGTGAAGGGGTATTTATATTGCATGGGTGTTTACATGTTGGTGCTGGTTTTTATTTTGGCACAGTCTGGGTTGCCAGGACCATTGTGTTTATCTCTCTGCCTATCTCCAGGACCTTCCTGGAGCTATCAGGAGGATATTCTTTCTGACTGAGGCTTCGACTTGCATTCTGTCTGCTCCATTTAGATTGTCACCTTTTGGTCATGCAGAATATGAACTGATGGAGCCTACAGGCCACCTGGTATATAATAATTAGAGCTAGGCAAATAGTACAAAGGTTTTGCAAGTATGATCTTGATTTTTAAAATCAATTCACTTTTGTCAGACTCACACCCCTTTTTTGTTTATTTATTTACATGAATATTTGAGTGGTTGAGTCTAAAGCACATGAATACCCAGAGAAAGTGAATGGTAAGTTTGTACAATTCAGTACTCTTGGATATTTTACAGGAGAAGGGGCAGTACTTGACACGGCAAGGGGTGGGGTGGGGTGGGGTGGGGGGCAGGAGGGAGGTCTCCAACCTCCTCTCTAGAGTTGTAGCACAGAGGCACTGAAACAAGCCAGATAAGCATCTGACTTCACCTCTCAAAGCTAGGACCACACATGCACACATGCTCACCCACAACCATTGTGTTTCGGTGGGAGGAAAGAAAATTAGATTTAAACTTTGCACCCAGGCAATAAATCTTGTAGTAGCTTAACTTTTATAGGAATGATGCCTCAGGCAAGGACTGTGTGGCCCAGAAAGTAGGAAGTTTAATATTTAATGAAATTTCCTAATGCTGCTTAACTGCTACCTCTCCCTGAGAGATTCAAAGTCCCACTGGCTTGTTCAGGCCCTCCCTCTCATTATAAGCTTTATCTCCGTCCAATCACAGGACAGAAATAACTGCATATGATTGATGTGACCAATCACAGCTAACCAACACTGCCCAAAATTAAAACATTTGGAAAAAAAAGAGTTGAGTAAAGTGGAATAATGGACCCATCTGAGTAAATTACAATCTGCTTGGGGCAGCAGTAAAATAGACTACATTCTGTGCGTAAATTATTTGCTGAAAATTAGTGACTCATATCTTATAGTATCAGGGTTGTGAGATGTGTTCTTGGTTAGGTAAACATTTCCTGTAGAGATAGACGGACCTGAATGGGAACCCTAGATGCAACAGTTTGAATTTGGATGCATGACTGGGACTCATTTCTCAGGCAGTGTTACCGTGGAACAATCAAGTGAACAACTTAATGGTACCCTCTGTTTGTGATTGTCACATCACTGGGATTCATTCAGTTCTTTTAACATTTTGAAACTGCCGTTGATATACAGCAAACCTAGGGGAAGGCAGCTGGCTTTGTTGTGTTGAGGCAATTTGTTAGATGTAGAAAGTGGGATGTAATTTCCTTGGCAAGTATATAATCCACTTAGATGCCCTCTACTCAAGCAGTCTAGTCAGAGTAGCCAGGTAGAGCTGGGAATATTATTATTATTTAATAAACATTTGTATTGTGGTAGTGCCTAAGGCTACAACCAGGCTGGGTCCCATTGTGCTAGACACTACATGCATAATAGAAGGCAGTCCCTGCCCCAGACTCACATGTAAGTATGCCACTGTTGTGGACAGGGCACACCACACACTGACTGGGTAGGGATCCCCCAAGGAATAGAGATCTCCCGTTCCCCCCCCCCCCCGACAGATTTGCAGTATCCAAGTTTGAGGGTTAAGCAAAAGAGAATTCTAACAAAGGGCAGGTCTACACTTCGAGCTGGAAGTGTAAATTCCAGCTCAAGGAGACATATCCACACTAGTGGATTGAGTTAGTGCACTAAAAATATAGCTTAGCCATGGCAGTGTGAGCCATGGGAGGGGCTAGCCACCCCAGGTATGAGCTTATCTGAGACACTAGGCAAGTACTCTGGTGGTTAGCCATGCCTGCTGCTTGGGCTGCTGTGTGTACACTCTCGTTTTAGCGGTCTAGCTCCATCAGAGCTAGCGTGGGTATGGCTCCTCAAGTGTAGACATACTCCAAGAACAGGTGGGGTGCAGAGATCTCCAGAAAATTGTGAATTCTCTGTGTTTAAACTTTCCTATTCTAACTGACAGCTTTGCCTCTGCTCCACCCATGATGTCAGCCTCAATCAACCAATTTGGTAAGTTTTCAAACAAGCACCTTTGTGCTTTCTCCCTCACGCTGGGGAGGTGTTCTCTGTAAACATCTGCAAAACTACTTCATTATACACCTGTTCACAAGTTGGAGAGGGTTCAGAGAAGAGCCACGAGAATGATTAAAGGATTAGAAAACAGGCCTTATAGTGATAGACTCAAAGAGCTCAATCTATTTAGCTTAACAAAGAGATGGTTAAGGGGTGACTTGATTACAGTCTATACGTATCTACATGGGGAACAAATATTTAATAATGGGTGCTTCAATCTAGCAGAGAGAGGTATAGCACATTCCAGTGGCTGGAAGTTGAAGCTAGACAAATTCAGACTGGGAATAAGGAGTACATTTTTAACGGTGAGAGTAATTAACCATTGCAATAACTTACCAAGGGTCATAGCAAATTTTTCATCACTGACAATTATTAAATTGAGATTGGATGTTTGTCTAAAAGATATGCTCTAGGAATTATTTTGGGCAAGTTTTATGGCATGTGTTATATAGGAGGTCAGACTAGATAATTATAATGGTCCTTCTGTCCTTGGAATCTATGAATCTAGGAATATGAATCTATAAACCTTCAAATGCATCCTCAAACTTCTCCTTTGCCATGATGCCAACAAAAAACTTGATAGTGGTTAGGCTACTGGTGTGTTGTGACCACTGCCTATCATGTTGACCAATATTGTCTCACTGTTTCCTTGACCACTTCTGTTCAGCTGTTTGTATCCATCTGTTGCCTCTTGGCTTAAACTTAGATTGTAATCTCCTTAGGTCTTTTTGTTCTGTGTTTGTACAGCACCTACCACAGTGGGTTCCTGGTGCATACGTGAGGCTCCCAGGTGCTACAGTAATACAAATGCTACTACCACCACCACCACTACCACTACTACTACTATAAAGATGACCCCGTCTCAACCAGTTTCCATCTAATCAACAGTTGCTGAGATCAGAGTGCAAAAAGTTCTAACATTGCATGTCCCTTTGGGCCAGACCCTTAGAGGAACTAAGCGAGTGTACATTGACTCAGAATGCAGCCCCAGTGCAGTGGGCTGAGTCTGGCAATATGCAATTGCACTAAATATGTATGTCTAATACAAGTTCTACAGATGCCTTAGCCTATTTATATTTAAAAAAATGAAGACAACCTTGATACAAGTAGACCAGAAACCATAATCTGAAGAGCCTAATATTACATAAATGTGGTTTAGGTTTTGAGATGTTTGGAAAGTGTGTCCAAACAGAGAATGGCAAGATTTTTCTATCCAACATTTTAAAAACAAATTTAACCCTGAGAGATGGAAGCAACTTTCCATCTGAGAGACAAGACAAAATGATTTTTGAGATTTGCCTTAGCATTAGCCAATGGAGTTGACTTGAGGCCATGAACAGAGATTAAAATTTGGTCGAGGCTTGAGGCAAGCTGACAAACCTATATGTTGGTCCCAATGGAGATTGACCAACATTGTGCTTACTGGAAGATTTTTAACTGATTATTTTGACTGGAGTCATCGTATAGAATTTATCTGCTGGAGTGCTGCAAATGGAATGATCAGAATAATGTTTTCAGGACGCATGACATGAAATGAAGGCCTCATGGGATTTCCCATCATAATAAAACCTCATTTCTTTATTTCAGCACTGGAGTGGTAGCCTCAGGTGGCAGAGGCCCTCATAGTTCATAATCCCGTTACAAAGCCATAGAGCAGCCTTTCCGCCAAGTGGCACCTTACTGCAACTACACACTGTTTGAGGAGTACTTCCTCCTCAGGTAGCTGGTGCTGTCAAATGACATAAGTGCATCAAGTACTACACAGCCTAAAAGTTATCCATGCTCTTGTCTCCTTGCATTGACTATTGACAAGGAGAACCTTTTGGAGTCTGATCCTGCAAATGCTATTAGGTGTAATGCTTTCGACCATGAGTGACTCCCATTTAGTTCAAAGGGACTACCCCAGGCAATAAGCACTAGGGCTAGAATTTTCAAAAAAGCTCAGCATCCATATTGGAGCCATATAGTCAGAAGAATTCAGCATGTTGGGTGTTGTGCTCTCTTGAAAATCTGTCCTTTATATGTGTGTTCATATGGGGGCTCATCTCTTTTGACAGCCTGGCCCCACGCGTCGTAGTGTTTTCAGGGTCGAGCCCTCATTGAACAGTCCTTTAGCAGGGGTTAGAGTTGAGGATTACAGCCCAGTGTGGAAATAAACTGGGGTGTAGGCAATGGCTGCAATGACATGTTACTTAGGAGAAGTGGGTGGGAACTATAGAGGTGCTGGAAATCAGAAGCAGTGGTTTAGAAGGCAAGAGCAGAATACTGTGGTGGAGATGGTGGAGCAGGACTGGATGAGAGGATGCAAGCAGCCTGAGCAATATTTTCTGAGCAGCTCCCAAATTCTGAGCCCCTTCAGTTTGCCAGTATCAGTGGACCCTGGGCCGCCAGCTATAGAGTTGATCTGGCACTAGTTGTTGAGTGAGCTGTTGACTCTCTACCATGGCATCTGTATGGTGAATGTCAGGACACAGCAGGGTGTGCCTCTGTCTCCACATTGCATTCAGAGGTCCTGGGGTAGGACAGAAGCAAATGAGGCAGGTGGTCAAGCAAACCAAAATAAGTTCTTATGTGCAAATAGCCATTATGTGCCATAGATATCCTGTAACCGCTTCAGGAATCTGTGCTGGGCATTCTGGGAAAGGTGAAAAAATGCACATAGTTTAGAACACTTGCTGTGAGGGGACTCTGTGCACTGCGAGCACCCAAACCAGAACACTCAGGGTAAGTATTCTGCACCATTGCAGAATGCACCGCTCCAGTCTCACTTGCTAACCTAGTGAGGAGGGCTTTAAACTAGGTTCGCCTGGGGATGGTGACCTAAGCCCGGAGGTAAGTGGGATACTGGGAGGAAACACAAGGAGGAGGGTGCAAAACGGGAGGCCTCCTGATACATACTGAGAAAGTAGGGCAATCGGTTAGTTATCTTAGGTGCTTGTACATGAATGCAAGAAGCCTGGGAAACAAGCAGGAAGAATTGGAAGTCCTGGCACAGTCAAGGAACTATGATGTGATTGGAATAACAGAGACTTGGTGGGGTAACTCACATGACTGGAGCACTGTCATGGATGTGTATAAACTGTTCAGGAAGGACAGGCGGGGGAGAAAAGGTGGAGGAGTTGCACTGTCTGTAGAGAGTGGTATGATTGCTCAGAGCTCCAGTATGAAACTGGAGAAAAGCCTGTTGAGAGTCTTTGGTTAAGTTTAGAGGTGAGAGCAACAAGGGTAATGTCATGGTGGGCGTCTGCTATAGACCTCCAGACCAGGAGGATGAGGTAGATGCGGCTTTCTTCATACAACTAACAGAAGTTTCCAGATCACAGGCCCTGGTTCTCATGGGGGACTTTAATCATCCTGACATCTGCTGGGAAAGCAATACAGCTGTGCATAAATAATCCAGGAAGTTTTTGGAAAGTGTTGGGGACAACTTCCTGGGGCAAGTGCTGGAGGAACCAACTATGGGCCGTGCTCCTCTTGACCTGCTGCTCACAAACAGGGAAGAATTGGTAGGGGAAATAGAAGTGGGTGGCAACGTGGGCAGCAGTGACCATGAGATGGTTGAGTTCAGGATCCTGACACAAAGAAGAAAGGAGAGCAGCAGAATACAGACCCTGGACTTCAGAAAAGCAGACTTTGACTCCCTCAGGGAACTGATGGGCAGGAACCCCTGGGAGGCTACTATGAGAGGAAAGGAGTTCAGGAAAGCTGGCTGTATTTTAAAGAAGCCTTATTGAGGACGCAGGAACAAACTATCCCGATGTGAAGAAAGAATAACAAATATGGCAGGCGACCAGCTTGGCTTAACAGAAATCTTCGGTGGGCTTAAACACAAAAAGGAAGCTTACAAGAAGTGGAAACTTGGACAGATGGCTAGGGAGGAGTATAAAAATATTGCTCGAGCATGCAGGAGTGTAATCAGGAAGGCCAAAAAAGCACAATTGGAGTTGCAGCTAGCAAGGGATGTGAAGGGTAACAAGAAGGGTTTCTAAAGGTATGTTAGCAACAAGAAGAAGGTCAGGGAAAGTGTGGGAGCCTTAATGAATCGGGGAGGTAACCTAGTGACAGATGATGTGGGAAAAGCTGAAGTACTCAATGCTTTTTTTGCCTCGGTCTTCACAGACAAGGTCAGCTCCCAGACTGCTGCTCTGGGCAGCACAGTATGGGGAGGAGGTGAGCAGCCCTCAGTGGTGAAAGAACGGGTTAAGGATTATTTAAAAAAGCTGGACATGCACAATTCTATGGGGCCACATCTAATGCATCTGAGGGTGCTGAGGGAATTGACTGATGTGATTGCAGAGTCATTGGCCATTATATTTGAAAACTCGTGGTGATCAGGGGAGGTCCCAGACAATTGGAAAAAGGCAAATATAATGCCAATCATTAAAAAGGGAAGAAGGAGAATCTGGGGAACTACAGACCAGTCAGCCTCACTTCAGTCTCTGGAAAAAACATGGAGTAGGTCCTCAAGGAATTCATTTTGAAGCACTTGGAGGAGAGGAAGGTGATCAGGAACAGTCAACATGGATTCACCAAGGGCAAGTCATGCCTGACCAACCTGATTGCCTTCTATGATGAGATAATTGGCTCTGTGGATATGGGGAAAGCGGTGGACGTGATATATCTTGACTTTTGATACAGCCTTCCACAGTATTTTTGCCAGCAAGTTAAAAAAGTATGGATTGGATGAATGGACTATAAGGTGGATAGAAAGCTGGCTAGATTGTCAGGCTCAACAGGTAGTGATCAACGGTTTGATGTCTAATTGGCAGCCGGTATCTAGCGGAGTGCCCCAGGGGTCTGTCCTGGGGCTGGTTTTGTTCAACATCTTCATTAATGATTTGCATGATGGGATGGATTGCACCCTCAGCAAGTTTGCAGATGACCCTAAGCTGGGGGGAGAGGTAGATACGCTGGAGGGTAGGGATAGGATCCAGAGTAACCTAGACAAATTGGAGGATTGGGCTAAAAGAAATTTGATGAGGTTCAACAAGGACAAGTGCAGAGTCCTGCACTTAGGAAGGAAGAATCCCATGCACTGCTACAGGCTGGGGACTGACTGGCTAAGTGGCAGTTCTGCAGAAAAGGACCCGGGGATTACAGTGGATGAGAAGCTGGATATGAGTCAACAGTGTGCCCTTGTTGCCAAGAAGGCTAACGGCATATTGGGCTGCATTAGTAGGAGCAGTGCCAGCAGATCAAGGGAAGTGATTATTCCCCTCTATTTGACACTGGTGAGGCCACATCTGGAGTATTGTGTCCAGTTTTGGGCCCCTTACTACAGAAAGGATGTGGACAAATTGGAAAGAGTCCAGCGGAGGGCAACGGAAATGATTAGGGGGCTGGGGCACATGACTTATGAGGAGAGGCTGAGGGAGCTGAGTTTATTTAGTCTGCAGAAGAGAAGAGTGAGGAAGGATTTGATAGCAGCCTTCAACTACCTGAAGGGAGGTTCCAAAGAGGATGGAGCTAGGCTGTTCTCAGTGGTGGAAGATGACAGAACAAGGAGCAATGGTCTCAAGTTGCAGTGGGGGATGTCTAGGTTGGATATTAGGAAAAACTATTTCACTAGGAGTGTGGTGAAGCACTGGAATGGGTTACCTAGGGAGGTGGTGGAGTCTCCATCCATAGAGGTTTTTAAGGCCTGGCTTGAAAAAGCCATGTCTGGGATGATTTAGTTGGGGTTGGTCTTGCTTTGAGCAGGGGGTTGGACTAGATGACCTCCTGAGATCTCTTCCAACCCTGATATTCTATGATTCTATGGTGCAATTTGCAGTGGGGCAATCCTCCAGTGTAGACACAAATCTATTGACTTCCAAAGGGATTGAGGCTGCTCAGCACCAGTCAGGGGGCTCTCCATACCTCGCTCCATTGTTCTTCTATCTAGCTAGTAAACTAGTGGCATAGAATATAATTCATTGACTAAAATCTAGCCATAGCCATAGACCAAAGTGGCCAAAGCTTATTTATATAGGCCCTGATTCAGCAAAGCACAAAAGCATGTGCTTAACTTTACGCACATGTGTAGTCCCATTTAAGTCAATTAGATCACTTACGTGCTTAAAGTTAAGCATGTGCTTAACTGCTTTGCTGAACTGGGATCATACAATCTCCATAAAGCCACTAAAGATAACTGATTCTAGAATATCGCTATCATCACAACATGTGAGTTCTACTCAGAGTGCCCTATTTTTAAGTATAAGCTAACTCATGACTATGAGAGCCAGTGGTTTCTAACATTTGCACACTTTCATCACTTCACATTTTTTAAAATGATTTTTTCCTTCTCTGCGTGACACAAGGAATTTTTTGGCCATTTTCAATCAGACCCAAATTACAGTGGAATAAAATGAATTAAGTTACACAGTATGTATTTTGCATCAAGGAAAGTCTAAATATTATTACACAGAAGATGTGAAATGTAGCTTCACGCTTCCTCCTGACTTTACCAAATAATGTAGTAGCTGTCAGTAAATAGAAGAGAGAAGTGATATTTCATTTATTCATCAAAGAGGTCATTTCCCTGAACTTCAGGGACTAGATCTCAGACACTAATTGCAAAGGGAAAAAAAAGGGAATAATCTCTTGGGTAATGTTTCATACTGTGTGCTCATGTTCAGAACCTTTTACAGGGGTCTGGGCTAGGGCAGCTTTGGAAAGTCTAGCCCTCTTCTGCTATACAGTATGTGGACCAGATGGTGTTAGATGACACCATAGGCTTATTGGCTGAACAGGGTGTTAAAAGTTATATAGCTTTCTTCCCTTCCACACTCTGTTCCCATTTGTATTTTCATACAGGTGCACACGATCAGCCTGGTTATTGTAATCGCTGATCCTTCCCCCCCTGCTCCCCTCCCCACTCCATTTCTGCAGTTGCCCCTCCCACTCCCTGTTACTTGGTGTTGTTTTGCCTCTCTCATGTGTTCATATCTTTGCCTATTGAAATGGAGACCTGAGGGTATGAATGTGAAAGGGCTTCCTTCCTAGAGAGCTGGCTGTGAGCAAATAGCACTGACTGGGGGTTGGCTGACAGCAGCAGAGAAAAGGCTGTAACTTTTGAAAATTAAAAAAAAAAAAGCCAAACTTAGAGTTTGCCTAGTCTTTTTCTCCCATGCCTTCTTGACTATTTTGTCCTCTCTGCAGAGCTGTGCTTGGCATGTTGATGCCTGTCCAGTGTGTGAGCAAACAGGCTGGGTCTGGGTCTGTATTTAGGGGGTTTTCTTTAGTGCCATCTGCCATCGCGAAAATTAAAGCAGGGAAAGGTCATTGGAATAAACCGATTTGCTAAACAAAATGGTTAACAACTCATGAATAAAACCTATGAAAAAACCCACCAAACCCTGAAGGAAGGGGCAAAGTTTGTCACCAACTCCCCCTCCCATAGCCCCTCCCCAGGCCTGCCGGCCTTGTGCTCCATCCATCCCCTTGCCAGTTCATTTCCATCATTATGTGGGACAGAAAGCTCCCCCCCCGCAGTTGTGTGTGTGGAGGAAGGGGGGGAGGTTGCAATCTGTGCCGGGGACATGCCAGCCAGATTCCTAATGGCTTTTCAATGGTAATGTCTGGGGTGGGGGGCGGGGGTGGCTTTGTGACTCTTAGGCCTAGCAGCTCCAACAGCAGCAGCCGCTGCAGTAGCAGCAGAGCCACTTTTGTCCCCTGCTCGCTTCAGTGGTGCCTCCTCCTTCTCCCTCTTTCTGAGCTCCTGCAGGTCACACACAGGAGCAGCAAGCCGGCCCCTCAGTAGCCCAGGGAGAAGAAACAACCTTACACAGACACACAACACAAAATCCCACCTCCTCTTTTTCAGCTCTGAGGATAATCAGGATTAGAGGAGAGGCTTGGTGCTGAAATATGTCCAGCTGGCACTGCCTGCCAGCAGCACCATACCACTCACCGGTAGCTGGCCAGAGAAATGAGCGGGGCACTTGAGAGGAAGAGGAGGTGAAGCAGGCTTTCTAGCCACACACACAGCCCTGCATTTTATTTCTCTCTTCAAGGCTAAATTCTCTGCATTCCCTGCTGGGGCCTGAAAATAGAAAGACAGTGATTGGTTTCAGTGTTTGCTTACAGGTCTATGGGGCTTGCCCTTGGTGTCATGTTCTCAAGGGCTAGATGGAAGAAAAGCTTCAAAAGTTCTCATAACCGGCTGGAGAGCGTGGGGCCCTTCTTTGAGATGATTGTACAGGGCCCCATAAGATCTGCAGCAGTAATTTTCCGATGAGCCTCCATAAAGCTCTTGGAGATCCTCCTGTGAAAAGTGCTATGGTGTTGAACCTGAAAGTCTTCCCATGGCAAGGAGGGTGAGGTTGCTGCTCCCCAGTTCAAGAATGATTAGAGGCCCCATGTGGGCACAAGGAAGGTAAGCATTAGGCACGGTCCTTCGAACTGAGTGGTAGGAACTATCAATCCCTCTGCATGCCTCACAAGAGTGCAGCATAAAAAGGGGGCAGGGAATGGACATGTCTGAAGAGAGATGAGATTAAGTGTGATCCAGTCTCTTAGCGATATGCTCCCCTCTTTGGCTGTACTTTTGCTGCCAAACAGGAACAGATGAGGGCCACTTAGAAGTGCTCTCATTAAAGTAGGGTCATTTCCCCAGCACTCCTTGTCCAGCTTCTTCATTTACCTTGTTCTTATCTGTGCAGCACTCTGCAGCTGCACTGTGAAAGATCAAGCCCTAAATAAGTGCAAAATGTTATTTTTAGTCCAGCACAGTATCCTGGGAACGGTGGGTATTGCTGTTAGCCCTAAAGAGCTGCTGTTGATTCATGGAAAGCTTTAAAATATCTCATGGGAAACAATTCTGCCCTCATGCCGTGGGTCTGGGTCTGCAGTTTGGTGTGAGTAGGGATCTGTTTTTATTTTGATTACCAAAGGACTTCTGTTGCTGAGGAGTTCCTCTGCTCCTCAGGGCCCACACCGCAAAGTCTTACTCATAGGAGTAGCCCCGCTTACCCATTCAGCAGGATTACTCGCGTGTGAGGAAAAAAGGCATATCAGTGTTTTAGGCTGGAGCTCCCGCTGCTACCTTCTGCACTTGACATTAGACACTATGACAGCATGGTTAGCTGTGTGAAAATGAGAGATTGTGGACTCAGGAAATGAGGCCACTGGGCCTCATCCAGCTACCATTGAAGTAATGGGAGTTTTACCATTGACCTCAATGATTGGCCTCATGACTTCTGGTAAGAAATAAGCACTAGCATCAACTTCTGCCTTCCACAAATACAAAGCACCAGTTTCCATGCAAATAACCTTAGTAATAAAGAGCAGGGTCTATGAATTATAGAAAGTACGTGGTATATAAGCAGGATTCTCTCTAAAAAGGATGCTACTGTACCTCCAGATATGATTTACAGTGCCATGGGCTTGACCCTGACCTTACGCAGGCTGAAGTTCCATTGAAATCAAAGGGGAGTTTTGCTGGGAATAAAGACTACAGGATCAGGGTCCATACATGCACTCACTGGAACAGCTAACATGTAAAGTGCTACCTGAGTGCTGCTAAAGGAAACTCATGTAGCAATGTTATGTAAGCTCTTAAACATTACATCTTTTTGGAGCAGTATATTTTAAGAACTGATATAATTTTTCATTTTGGGCCTAATCCAAAGTACATTTAAGTCTCTGGGAAGATTACCATTCAATGCGCGCTTCTATAATTGTTTTGCTGTGCACTCGTGGGTTGTTGTCTTATTTACTTTTAGAATGATTAAAAAGAACAATACTAAGGGAAAATGGAAACCATGGCTGCGAAGACTTAATGGGTGCTGCCTGCTATAGCATTGTATCACTCAGTTGTTCTGGTCAGTGAAAGCAACACATTGTAGATATATTGCAAAAGAAACCCCCTGACCATGCTATTGGCCTTATCAAACTCGTGTGGGCAAAAAGGCGTATTCCATGTTTACATTTAATTTTCTTGTGTAAATGAAGCTGGCCTACATTGCTGGTATGCGCCCATGTCAAACTTATATTTGACTTTATGAATAGTTTATAGATTTCACACTATGAATTTTGCATAAAATAGTTGCAGAAGAAATATGACTGGACTGCATTTGCTTTTTCATGAGAAGGAGGGTGAGAACCTAATGTTTAATTGATTAATAGTGCTAGGTTGTCCAATGTATTTGCTTTCTGAAATATACAGTATAAAAACAAGAGACTTGAACATTTACCTTCAAAATACCTTCAGGAAAAGAATTGCAGGACAGCTACACTTATTAGAAGTTAACTTCAAACAAATGAGTCAACGAAAAACACTATCTCAGGACTAAATATTATTATTATAATTCACCTTCACCAATTTCTACACAAGAGTGCATAACCTCTTGAAGCTGTTTACATGCTGGGGAATCATTTGTGCTGATGAATCATTTTTCCTTTGGAACTAAAAATTGCTCTGAGTTTCTCATAATATGTTATTTACTTGCTCAGATCACTTATAATCACTAATGTGTGCAACAATTTCAATTCTTGGACTTCCTTGATTATATTTAGGAGTATTAACCTGGAAACATCATTCTTCTTTGGGGAGCTGATTGTTGCTGACTTGATCTATTTAGAGTTAGAAAGAATCAAAGAGCCCTACAGGGTTGTGGCAAAGCACTTGAGATAAGTGTTTTTTCCCTCTGTATTACTTATTTATTAAAGCTGGTGGAGCATAACTAAAAGGAAGAAAAAAGACCAAAGAAATATAGAATACAATGGCCTTCAGATTTTAATGGGAGATATGGCTGGAAGCTATTTTTAAATTATTAAATAAATCGATTTTACTCTTGCAGGCACCCCCCAAGGTGTATTTGTCAGCCTTATTATATTTGTCTTTGGTGCTATTCAAAACCACTTGCAGAGAAACATGGTTTCTTCTGGCCACACTTCTTCAGTTATTCTAATTAAACATGAAATTTACATTATGGATGCAGCATTCTGATCTTTTTTCTTCTAATTCTATCAATGTTTGGCTCGCAGGCCCAAATACACGTAAAGAGATTAGGTCAGTTGTCAGACTGAGGTAGCTAGAGATAGCCTTGTTCCCATTTCAAATGCAAGACCTGTTGGTTATAGACAAGTTCTAAGGTAATCTGTTCACACACAGCCCTACATTTCAGCTGGTAGAGTCATACACAATGTGTTAAACAGCATATTTGTGACACAGGCATGGTGGGTAAAAACCTCATCACATGAAGAAACTACAGTATAAAAAAATAAGCTATTAATAAACAGCAGCTTGTAACCAAATCCATTGCTGCACTGAAAATGTAAGAGGAAGGTAGTAAAGTATTTATTTTCCAAAGAATGACTTTACAATCTCTAGCAATTAAAAATTGATGAAGTAGACACATCTATTTTTCCATAATTTTCAATAGAACTTGGGCCTGTAGTCAGTGCATTGAAGCATAAAAAGAAATTGGGAGCAATTTTCACTGCTCCCTTTATGGAGGGGTGGGACCAAATTCTGCCAGGGATGAACACTTTAAAGCCATAGTGCAGTGCTTGCTTCCTTTTGACCACTGCCTTAACTGGGATCTGTGCTTGAGTACAGGGCTGGAAGAGATCAGTAAATATATGAAGATGTAGTGATCAGAAGCTATGTGAACTTCACTACGCAAGCATATAGGCCTAGGACTGTAATTGTAAACCCACGTGGTAAAAGGAGCTCTGCCTATGTTTGCAAAGGATCTCCCAATATTCTGCTATCTGTATGAATGTCATCTTGTAATAGAGCACAACAGTACTTAAAATAAATTAATACCTCCCTAGAAAAATACCCACACACAGAAGAGTGTTCTTGCAGATGACTTTTGCTCATTGTTTTTGCCAAGATATGTAATTTTTATTAATACACATCAGACTCATAAATAATACACAACTGGAGAAATTCCCAGGCTCAATTAAACAGCTTATTATATCAAGGCTAGAACTATTGCCAAGTGCATAATGGCTGTTGCATTTTACTACCACAATCACTTTATTACTCATTACTTTGGGCTACTGCACATCTGTAGGCACCACCCTGAGCAAAGGGGGTGATGAGTAGCTGCATCCCCTGCAGGATATCCATGGGAGACATTGTGCCTCCGAGACACACTTCCCTGCTTCATCCTTGCTCCTGGAGACAGTAATTTACTGTTAACCTATGGTGGCAGCGAATTACAGCATGCCCTGGTCCATCTCAGCTGTGCTGATCAAGGTGTTTGGGAGCAGAGCCAAAACTCTCTCTATTCTCCACTCCTCCTTGTCCATTCCCTGCCTACCTGCTTTGGGGGCAGAAGGAGGGTTCAGTGCCCATTTATGCCTGTGGGATCAGACCTGAGGACTGGGTAATCCGCACAGGGGCAAAAGGGTGGATGGGAGTTCTTATTCTCCTTTATGCCCCTACAGGGGCATTTAGTCTGTCACAGTCTAGCTCTTGATAAAGATCTAGAGTGCTGTAAGTATGGAAAGAGCTATATGGAACCAAATTCTATTCTAGTCGCATCTCATCCCTCTTGTAACTTCTTCTGAATAATACTTTTGCTAACTGCCCTGGCAGTGGGTGGGAAGGAGACTACTGTAGATCAGGGGTCAGTATCAGGAGGTGGGGAGGTAGGGTGACCAGATAGCAAGTGTGAAAAATTAGCGCAGAGGTGGGGAGTAATAGGCATCTATCTACGACAAAGCCCTGAATATCAGGACTGTCCTTATAAAACTGGGACATATGGTCACCCTATGGCAGTGGTTCCCAACCTTTTCCTTCTGGCGGGCGCCAAAAAAAACCACAACCTGAGCGCTGCCGGCGGAGCAAAAAAAAACAAACAAAAAAACCCCCCGAGGGCTCCGCGGGCGCACTTACACCCCCCGGTGTTGGGGACCCCTGCCCTATGGGGAGGAAGCAGTGGTACTTTTTGTAATTTCCACTCACAGTCCCATCAAATCACATTTCTGCTGAAACATTCAACAGTGAAATAGCTAAGAATGCTGATATTTAAAATTTTCATAAGGCTTCAGCTTTAGCATCCCATTGATATGAATGGAGTGGATCATCTCTCTTTTAAAGCTACAAGGCCAGGTCCGATTGTCAGTTATGTAGGTGAAAAGCCAGACTAACTCAAATGAACTCTGATGTTGCTTTGTAAGTGAAGCCTTCTCTGAGTGAGTAAGTTGCATTGGTTTAACTTGGCTTGGTTTTTAATCTATTTAAGTTAAACGGGTGCAAATTCCTCTGTGGACACTTTTATTTTGGTTTAAGAGCAGTTTATTTTGTTTTAGCTTCAGCTAATTTCTAACCTAATTCCTTAGTTCCAGCACCCCTGGATAAGAAGCACTTGAAGCAAGAGAAGAAACAGCTTGTTTATTCAGGTCATAGTGAATACAAACACTCAGAGGCAGTAGTGCTCATTATGACAACTTTTGCAGAGAAATTACTCATCAACTGGGAGCCTATTAATCAATGCATCATATACACCCTACTAGAAACCAGATCCCTAAAGATGTCAATCATACAGTGCCATGCTCTGACACAGGAACATAGTGATGAGTATAAAGATGAGTTCTACAATTGGCTCCAAAGTATGACTGACAGAATACCAAAACATGACTTACCTCTTGTGATGGGTGACTTTAACGCTAAAGTAGGATGTAACAACCAAAGAATGGAAAGAGCAATGGGGAAGCATGGATAGGGAATCACCAACCAAAATAGTGAGAGATTCATTGAATTGTGCTTGATGTCTAGCCTAGTTCTTGCAAACACTCTGTTCCCTCACAAAGACATACACAAAGAATCATGGAATTTGCCAGATGGCAAAATGAAAAACCAGATCAACCACACCTGCATAGGCTTGAGATTCAGGTCATCCATCCAAGACACAAGGGCATATTGGCCAGCAGGTGTCAGCAGTGACCATAATCTTTGCATTGCTAAACTGAAATTAAAATTGAGAAAGAACAACTTTAAACAGAAAGCGGTAAAGAAAAACAACAGTGCAGAACTGAAAACAAAAGAGTATTGTGAGAATTTGCAACTTGAACTAAGAAACAGATTTGAGGCACTGCCAGAGGCAGAGGAAGGTGAGACACAGACTGGACCTGAAGAAAAATGGACAAGGTCCAAAGATAAAGTGATTCAAGCTGCAACAGTCACAGCTGGAAAGCATCATAGACAGAGCAAGAACTGGATGCGAAGTTACATGGACTCTCATTGAGGAAAGAAAAGTACTGAAAGGAAAACTCCTGAATGCTATGACCAACACAATATTGGGAAAAGAAACAGAGGAATGCAAGAAAGCAGACAAAGCAGTGGCAAGCAATACAAGGAAAGATAAACAGAGATATGTTGAAGACCTAGCAGCTGGAGATGAAGCTGCTGCTATGAGAGGAAACCATGGAGCTGTTTACCCAATGACTAAAACTCTGTATGGAAATTTCAAAACAGGAAATGGGTCAATAAAAAGCAAAGATGGAAAAACTTCAGTACCAGATTTTGATGAAACATCCGAACCCAATCAGCTTCACATTAACATTGGTTCAATAGAGATCTTCTTTTCATCAATTTTTATTGATTTTCAAAAGGCATTTGACAGCCTCCACAGACATACATTGTGGAATGTTCTTCATTCCTACCAAATCCCAACTAAAGTTATCAACATCATCAAGGCCAAGTAGAGAGGTATAAAGTGCTCTGTAAGGGTGAACAACCAGACAACGTAGACACTAGTGTGAAACATGGCTGCATTTTACCCCTCCTGTTATTTGGCCTTGCCATAGACAGGATAATGAAGAAGTGTATTTTCAGTACAAACTCTTGTATAGCATGGGTAAATGGAAAATGCCTTGAAGACCTAGACTTCGCTGATGATATTGTGCTACTGAATAACACCCCTGAATAATCACAAACACACACAGACAACTTGGCAAAAACAGCAGGCCAAGCAGAGCTCAAAATTCTTTATACTAAAACAAATATCCTTGAAACCCAACATCAAGCAGTAACATCACATTAGAAGGCAAAAATATTATGCAAGTAGAACAGTTCACCAACTTGGGCAGCACCATATTAGCCAATGAAGACCGCAAGAACGAAGTGACGTCAAGGGTCGGAAAGGCATCCACAGCATTTACTAAACTCAGCAACATATGGAAATCAACAATACACAGCCCCAGAACAAAACAGAGAATTTTCAATTCAAATGTAACCTCAGAGCTAACATAGGCTGCAAGAGTTGGAGATCTACTAAAATATTAGACAGAAAACTAGACACTTTTGAAAATAAATGCCTGTGAAAGATTCTGGTCATTGGTTGGAAAGACTTCATCACCAACTAAGAGATCTAAGAAATCACCAACAGCTTGTTTTCACCAGAATCAGAAGGAAGCACTGGACATATTTAGAGCAGGTACTCCAGATGCCAACACACAGACTCCGACATGAAACTGTCACGTGGAAAGCACATGGTGTGAAGAAATGAGTAGCCCGAAGAGAAACCCTGGATAAGAACTCTTAGTAGAACAGTCCATCTCAGCATCACAGAGCAGATAGAAGCAGCAGCAAATGACAGAAAGGAATGGAAGAGATAGTTTCCATCCTCTGCTCTGACACTGGTGCAGGAAGAATGTAATGTAAGAAAGGCAAAATTGCAAAGGTTTTACAGATGGCCACTGTATATGCGTTTTATGCATTTTGACTGAGATTTTTCACAGCCATGTAGGCAATCCAATTTTCATTAATTTTTAAGCCACCAGAGGAGGTTTTAAAAATCTCAGCTTTTACATGCTATCCAAGAAGAGGGAAAGAGTGATTTTTACATTGAGGAAACTTTTAGTAAAGTACTATTAACAGATTATAGTAATTTCCATAATATCGCACAGAAAAATCAGCCTCTTATTAGAGGTATTGTGTATGAATTTCTTTTCTTATTGACCTAACATGAACATCAAGGCAGTTGAAGGTTATAGTTGACTGAGTGGTCAACATTACATTAGGAGTAAGATTCTTGAATGCCTGTCTTCCCTTCTGTTTCCCTCCTGGGGAAGGTTGGTTGGGTTGTCTTTAGTCTTCACAACAGACTTTCATCTAGATTGGATAGGGAAAGGGCCTCCTATGTTCAAGGACCTCATCTAGAGAATTCCTTCCCTCAGGATGACCTTCATTGTCCTTTGGTAGCTCTCTTTAAGTTTTGGTGAAAGGTCTTTCTATTCAGATCAGTTCAGCATTGATCATTTTTGTCCTCTCTTTTCACTACTATTCCTTTCTGGCATTAATTTTTCTTTGCTCTTCTTTTGACAGAGTAGAGTTGGGCAAATCATTTGTAATGAATAATTTATTCAACGAATTTTGCCCTTTTTTCTGTAGGTGAATTATCCTCAAATAGACTGGAGTTTTTATGAACTGCTTTGAATTATTAGACGAATGTTTGGTGTGAATATATTTTAGTCTTTGGATAGCTCATGAGCTGTTTTCTGGCAGTATCACTTCAGGTATTTGATGTAAAGAATATGCTATTTGAGTTGCTTTGATTGTACATAGAGTCTGAAATCCTGGCTCCACTGAAGTAAATAACAATTCACTCAGCTCTGGGACAAAGTTGTTGCTTGGGCACTTTTTTCTGGGCCATTGGACTTGGGTTTAATTTAATTTAATAATTATTGCATTTATCTTTTGTACAGCACCCAGATACATGATGCTGAGCTCTACAAAAAGAAATAAAAATAAAATAAGTGTGTAAATATATAGGGAATACATGGAAAATTATCACTTGTGATTATCTATCTATCTATCTATCTATCTATGTAAGTTTACAGATTTGTTCTTAAATTAGATATTACATACAGTATTTTGTGATAATTGATAAAATAATCTATCTTTGTCTCTAGGCATTTATTCAACTCTCAGCACTGCCATATCTGAGTGCCTACTGCCACTTTACATTTATAAGGCCTTTTATCCATAGAACTCAAAGTGCTTTATAATAGGGGGTAGCATTTTATCCCCATTCTACATATGAGTAAATTGAGGCACAGAGAGGGTACATGACTAACCTAAGGTCAGCAGCAGGTCATTTTAAGAGTTGGCACTAGAATTCAGGTCTGTTGACTCCCAGCCCTATACTTTTGCCATTACATCAGATCTAAGGGTTTTCTGCATGGATTGTGGTATACAGAAAGCAACAGTTATTAACATTTATATTTTAGTAACAGCCACAGGCCTCAACAGCTCTGGTCCATATTGTGCTGGAAACTGTACTGATATATAGTAAGTGACAGTCCATAAGATTTGGAAGACGGAAGCAGTGCAGATACAGTAGGTCTAGAGAGAAGGTTTACTGAGAATGTACTGCATGTTATTGTAAGTAAAGAAGTGTCCAGACCAAAACCAGATATCCAAACAACCTCTTCCTCTGGGAGAAGTTTGGACTGGAATTGAAATGTGAATTGTGTGGCTCAGGTCTGTCTGTGGCTTGCTGAAGAATATATCTCTTGCTTAAAAGTAAACGTATTCCTCAGAATATCTAACAGTAAACATTGCGAATCAGACTCTTCCCTGTCGTAAGTCCAGTGAGTTACACTTGGGATGAATTTGGCCCAGAATTTTCTAGGGAGCAGAATAACATAATGCAATAATTATTAAATACTTTGTTTTCAAAAATAGAATATGTAATTCAATGTGTGTGTTACAGTAGTTTAGGCTTTTGCCTACATTTCCAAAGCACTTGATGTCTGATAAAATCCCTTCAGAACTCCTTGTCATTAATACACAACTCGAGAAAGAGTTAAGGCTACAGTGTTGGAATCTAAATGAAGCAATAAGCTATCCACTTGTGGTCCCCACATTACCCACCACCTAAAGTAGGCTAGAGCTAAAGTAAACAGACTTCCTTGAAATGATTATTAATGCATGCTAGGCTAGTGCTGCTAGGAGGACCCCTGTGAAACAATTGAATTTTGGAACATTTTGTTTTGTCAAAAACCTGAAGGCATTTTCCCTGTAGAATTAAATCTTCATTTAGGGTTTTTTTTTTTTTTAATTACTTATTCTGTATGTTTAACTAAGTGCCTTTACTGAGCTATTATTACATTTTGTTCATTAAGTATTGCACTGTGTCACATCCTACGGAGGAATCAGAAAACTCATGTGCTGTCCTGGAGAACCGAAAAATGTAAATAGTGGTGTTATTCCCAAGGGAAGAGCTTTGTTAATTGTGGAGCATTGCATCAGAAATCCTGGAAATTGTATGTCCTCATTGTTTAGTTAGAGAAGAGTGCTTAGTGTGGGATTTAAACCATATGTCACTTGAATTCCAAAATTAGTCTTTTCAGTCAGCTGGGCTCTATCGTCTGCTATTGATCATGGATAATATGCTTTGCAAATTAGGGGTGGTTACAGTGCTTTTGTTCATAATAGATGTTGTCATTCATTTACAACAGCCTGAATGTAAAGAACATTTTAAATGGGGGTTAGAACCTCTATAGTCATCATTAATGAATTTTATAATGCTTTCTGGATTCCATAATCTTGTGAAGATCAGTAGTTATTACAGTATAATATAAATAAACAGAGAAGCCATTAGAAATGGAAAGATTGTGCTGAAACATTTTACTTCTGTCCTTCTGTAACAGCACATTAGCTATTACCAGTGCAAAATTGACTAATCGAGTGTACAAAATATAGTCTGAATGAGAGGGTGATTCGTGAAAGTGAGGCTATTGCTGAAAGAAGTACCTTTTGTAAGTGAAATGTGTGACAGTGTACCCCATAAGGCTTTATGGGTGTGTGTGCTTATAAACGTACCTTTATGGGGGGTGTGTGCTTATAAATGTATGTATGATATAACTGGAATAGGGTTTTGCTACATATGCCATGTAACATATCTATGTAAAGGTTATGGTCTACTGGTTATGTTCATCCTAGTTGTATGCAGGCACCATTCGTGTGTTTAAAGTTATGTACACTTGCTTGATTTCTAAGTAAGCTTTGTGAGGCATTTGGTGAGCTTCTTTAGGAAGGAATTCGCAAGGTTAAGTACCCGATCAGGAAGCATTTGGGGAACAATGCATCTTGGAATACTCCAATCCACATAAGACCTGCAAAGACTGAGTCATGCATGGACATGTGACTTGCCCAGGTGACTCCAGAACTCCATCTTGGAGCTGGACTTTGCATAGGAATGAGGAGGGGGGTCTCCACCCACAAGAGAAAGTCTATTTAAACCCATGGGAGACCCCTCCATTTTGTCTTCAGCTGGCTAAAGAAGGAGCCTCTCCACCGCCCCAGGATACTTGAAGGAAACTGGAACAAAGGACAGTAACTACAGGGGGTGTGAGTGATTGCTGGACCCAGGCTAAAAGGAGATTAGCCTGTAAAAGGGAGCATTATGGAACTGGTGAGGATCTTATCTGTATTTAGTTTGATTAGACATAGATTTGCGCATTTTACTTTGTTTTGCTTGGTAACTTACTTTGTTCTGTCTGTTACTACTTGGAACCACTTAAATCCTACTTTCTGTATTTAATAAAATCACTTTCTACTTATTAATTAATTCAGAGTATGTATTAATACTTGGGGGAGCAAACAACTGTGCATATCTCTCTATCAGTGTTATAGAGGGCGAACAATTTATGAATTTACCCTGTATAAGTTTTATACAGGGTAAAACAGATTTATTTGGGTTTAGGCCCCATTGGGAGTTGGGCATCTGAGTGCTAAAGACAAGCACACTTCTGTGAGATGTTTTCAGGTAAACCTGCAGCTTTGGGGCAAGTAATTCAGACCCTGGGTCTGTGTTGGAGCAGACGGGAGTGTCTGGCTCAGCAAGACAGGGTGCTGGAGCCACTGAGCTGGCAGGGAAAACAGGAATAGAAGTAGTCTTGGTACATTAGGTGGCAGCTCCCAAGGGGGTTTCTGTGATCCAACCCGTCACAAAATGAATTTGAACAAATTTAGCTGCAATAAGAAGATCCCATTTCTATAATGCTATGCTGCATAGGAATATTTATATCCCAGGCATTCACAGAATAGTGAAATCACAAAGGGAGAAATGGTGCTAGCTTTGTTATTATTGTTATTTATCATTTATGTTGAGGTAGCACTTGGAGACCTCAACCCATTGTGTTAGGCACTGTAGAACATATAATAAATGACAGCCCTTGCTCCAAAAAATGTACAGTCTAAATCACAAGGCATACTAGTTGGAAGTGTACAAAAAGGTGAGGGAGCGGGGGAAGAGAGAATGGAATGACAAGGATAGTAGTGGACCAGAGCCTCAGTTGTGTAAAGCCCCATTCACCCAGGATGTTTTAGCATGGACTGGCTGGGTGCACAGCTCAGAGCCATTTGATGGTGGTGAATACAGCAATTATACCTTTAATACATCATTTAATTGTTGAATTGTGTGCACTGTCTCTTGGAAAATAGATGTATGTTGTACTCCTGAGTCTTTCAGCAGAAATCTCCAGAACTGGGTGTGATCCTGGCAAACCAGGTGCCAGTTTCTGCCAAGGTCCCCAGGCCTCACTTGTATACTGACAAAAACATAGTCTGGATCACCTGTGTGACAGTAGTGTTACAATAGGTATTGGAGTTATAAAAATGTGCTTAGTGTTTAGACTTTGTTGAATGCTTGTAAGTTGCTGCCTGCATTAATCTCACTTATAACATCTATATCCCATATAGTAAGATAATATCTGAGCATTTGCATTGTAAACTTCTGTAGCTGTGTAAATCACCAGACAGGTGAGAGACATTAATTAATGTGAAATGCTGGCCTACAACAAAAAGTTTTGTGTTCTGCCCCACAGAGAAGGCCCATCAACACGAGATGAACTATTGTGCAACATCAAAGAAGACAAAAGACTTCATTCATTGCTCCCTGTCCCCCATGAACAGGAGATGTGCCAGTGAATTCCTCCCATCAGCTGAGCTGGCAGCTCAGAGAAGGGTGAAAGGGAATAAAAATCCCTGACAAGGGGGAAATTATATGCTGATTGGACTCTTGAGGGCAAGTTGGCTAGGCATAAGCAAGGGATCCTCAACTGTTTAGGACAGTAAAAGGACAGATAGAGCTTGCTTATTATAGAAGCTTCTATTCTCTTTTGAAACTTAAGACTGTAACTCATTTGTGTGTCTATGTTTACCTGCGTTAACCTTGTAAATAACTCTCTGATTTTCTTTTCCTCGTTAATAAATCTTTAGATAGTTTATTATAGGATTGGCTACAAGTGTTGCCTTTAGTATGAGATCTAAGATGCAATTGACCTGGGGTAAGTGACTGGTCTTTTGCGACTAGGAGTATTGTTGTGATTTTTGGTATAAGGGACCATCCATCCCAAGGACAAGCTTGCCTAGATGACAAGATAGCTCCGAGTACATAGGGGTACACTGTCTGTGATTCCCTGATTAGGCTGTTATTCCATGATTAGGCTGAGGACTTTATACTTGATGCTTGGTTGGTGACATGTAAGTATAAAGCTCACAGCCAATTTGAGGTTTGTGCTTTGCTTCTTAACAGCCTGCTCTGAGACTGGTACTCAAGCTCTTGAACCGCTGAAGGACAATTTGACATTGGGCACTGGACAATGTCAGTTTAAAAAAAATAATCTTTGATATTGTGTCCTGGGTGCAATTTTTTAATTTCTTACCAGCACCAATAATTCAATGATTCTATTAAAAAAAGAGCTGTCCATCAGAAAGAAAATATCCAACCCATTGGGTATCTGGCCCAGTGAAAAGATGACCACTGTTATGTTTTCCCATACACAAAGGGCAAACCATGTGCTTTTGCATCCAGCTGACCTCAATTTCACATTTAAAACATTATCAAGGACAGCACGAATATCAAGCCTTCACGTGAGGGACAACTCATTCTGTAAGATTCTGCATCTGAAATCAAACCCAATTCAGCAGTTGCTTCACATTGGCCCTGCAGAAGGCAGGGAGCGCCTCTATATCTAAAGTTGTATTACACAGAAACACAGAAGCTATGCTCACACTAGACTCTATTTTCCTTTACATTTCTCACTGGCGGTACCTTCGGTAGAGCTCCACCAGTGGTAGCAATGCCGGGAGAGACAGTGTAGAACAGCTGCTGAATTTTTAACCACTGTTTCACCCAACCCTGCTGAGAGCAGGTCTGGACAACATGGTGATTAAATTAGTGTTGGTGCCATGTCTGCACTAGAGCTCTCACTGTTGCTTCAACCAGTGGAACTGCAGTAGAGGTAGCAAACATGGGAAATTTGAGGCAGATAAGGCCACAATGACACCAGGGGAGATTTTCAAAGGCACCAATGGCAGTTAGGCACCTAGTTCCCACTGGATGTGGGATTTGGGTACTTAATTGGCATTTGTACCTTTGCAGATCTGCCCCACACCTCCTTTCAGTTACATAGGAAATAAATGAAATTAGGAATACCTGAAAGGCCAGATGGAGTGGAGCCCATCTAGAGGTGGGAGGAGCATTCTGTGGTGGTGCCTCTCCCTCCTTTCTATGAAGTTGGGAAACTTTCTACTCCAACTGGCACTCCTTTGCTTCCATCTGCATGGTATGGCAGAGGAGAACATTTAGCTTAAACTTCATTGGACCCAGATTGCAATTTCCAGCATTTCCCCACATTACACAGTGAGTAGCTGATGGTAACACAGGGCAGAAATTAGGCACATTCCCGGCACCCTGGTAACACACCCACATTAGAGTACTGTTAGGCTGTTCCCAGATCTCTGCAGTGTGGAGACCCTGGGAGCGGATGTCCTTCAGATCACTATTAAACAATCATGGGGTTGAACCCGGTGGTCCTTACACTTACAATGTTCAGTGTGCCCAAAGCTTCCATTCTTTTTTGACCGAATAAAGATTTGCAGAATTGGCCCCCAAATATTTATTTCCCCTGACATTCAAAGCCTGGTTTCTCCTTCTGTGTACATCAGGAATAATTTAACTGAAGTCAATGAATTACACCAGTGTAAAAGTGGTGCAAGAGGAAAATTAGGCCCAAAGCTTCCTACTTCTGCTGCTTTCAATGACTAAGATCCTGATTCATCAATTCTTCTGTAACTGTTGTGGCTTCTTCCACCTATCTTGTTGCCCCTTCATTCTGTCATGTGTCATTTGGACTATAATCTCTTTGGGGCAGAGATTGTATATTTTATATCTGTCTCTATCACGATCATAATACACATGTTGTCCTTTGTGAGGTTGCACCGCTGACTTCAAAGGGACTAAAGGGACTACTGCCTTTAATAAAGATTACTCTGCGGAAGTAAGATTTGGAGCATCAGGCTCTTATTTTGAACCCACTTTGGGTTGGTGGTCAGATGATGGTACGACCCACAAATATCAAATAGTCACTATTACATTTCATGGCTATTTTCTGTTTTATAATATTTTCTAGCTATTATTTTCACTGTTTGTAAATGTGGGTTTTAAACATTAACAGGGTGGGGTTTGGGTAGGGACAACCTTCACTATCAAATAGAGTCCATAGTGTGAGTTCAGTTTCTCTGGGAATGGCGCAAGGATAATCAGTACTTTATGAATATTTACTGAAGTGTAAACAGGCACATTGCTCACACGCTATTCTGAATTCTAATTTGCCCAGGAATGCAAATTGGTGCTATTTGAAATAGAGAGCACTGCTCCTAAGATAACGTCTAATTGAAAGATGTTTGTACACCGTGTCTGGTAGTTAGTAAACAGAGCCACAAATTCAAAAGTTCTTCTGCAGAGATCTTGAAAAAAAGGCTAAACCCTTATTTTCTGGAGTGTGCAGAAATAACTTATTACGTGAGAGAGGCTGTGACTACTGCATCACTGGGCAGAATTAGTTTTCAGATTACATCAAGGTCTTTCATAATGTGATCTTCTTAAAACCTCAAATCAAGGCCTTTAAAAGTGTTTCTTGTACTTCAGCCACAGATATGCAGTAGCTGGATCAATAGATCTACTCGATAGACCCAGGGCTAGAGAGATACTTTGGGAAACACCTTCATCTTTCTTTTAAACTGGCAGATGGTTTCAATCGTCTGTACCGCCTGCTGTTGTTTTCAGTGAAGGAGTGCTACCTTTCTGGATTCATGAAAGCCTCTCAATCAAAGCTAAAATGGCAGGCTGGTGTGGTGAATCAATAAAATCTCTACTTTCAGCTGGAGTGTCGGAGAGTAATTCTTCTCGTGTCACTGCCTGGTTAAACAGTCATACTCCTGCTAAAAGCCCTATAACACATAATAGATTCATGTGGAGTTGGTCTATTGTACTGCATTTACCCAGAAAAAGGGAGAGAGGTTACTGTTTCACACTAAAACAAACCAGACACTGATGCATTGTGTATCAAAATGTATTCACCCATTTCGATCTGCCTCATTAGAGCAGAGGGAACTTCTTTTCTTACCTCTTGTGGAGCAATGTTCAGACATCTGACATGTCCAATGCAAATCCTTGTTTAAGGATGATTTAAACATCAAATCCCAAATGATTTTATATGCTGGTTTCTGGTTTTCCATTACAACAGTTATGCACATGCTTTCTCTTTGTTAAACTGTATAAAGATGCACAAATTAACTGCACTAGGATTTTTGTCCAAGGGACTTTAGAAAACATGAACAAATGTCTCAGAACGGTGAAGGCTGCTTTATTACAATAGTGGAAAAGTAGCCTGATGCATCTGATTTCAATCCTTCTAAACATTTCATGTTTTAGTTGAAAATTTACATTGGGCAAAGGTGTCATTCAAAATGGATTTGTGTGTTAAATATTAAGGCACAGACCCTGGAATGTGGTGTGGCCACCCTGTGCCACCCTGTTAGAGGATTCAGCTGGTTTATCACTCCAGCACCTCCTATACTACCCCTTCCTGGGTGCTGAGTTTGCACCAGGGAACTGACTTAATGCACAGCCTAGGAATGGTGCTGTGTGTGTGAGAAATGTAGCTTGAATCCTGTTTGCAAGCCCCCTACTCGTTTGAGCTTCATTATGCATTTCTCAGCCACAGGTATGAGTGTGGGCCAGTGTCTTCAGAGAGGCTCACGGTAAGGGCATAGGACCAGAGCCTACTTCCACTGAGGCCAATGGCAGAACATCCACTGGAAGTTCAGTGAGGGAAGTTCATTCCACAAATTCTGCTCACTTTATTCATGCCAGATGGCCATGCACTTCAACAGAAGTTTTGCTTGAGTAAGGCAAGCAGGATTTTGGTTTAATTATTCAAGATGACTGACCCCTAGTTAAACATATAGGCATGCTCACACACACACGGATACAGACTACAGGTGGCAGCCAATGAGTATATCAAACAAAATCCTGTGGTCTCTTTCTAACTCAAAGGGGATGTGCAGGCTCTTTACATGTGGCGAGACCGACATACTGCATTATCTCATCACCTGGACAGATCAAGAAATGATGTATTTCCCATTAGTCGTAATAACATCCACCATGCCCTCAGAGCACAGTGAGGTGCTACCATGGAAATGTTTCTTCCACCATGTACGTTATTCCCTTTTGAAAATCTGCTGAACTTGCTCATACTGTACAATCTTAAATATGCCTCTGTGTTGTTAGGTCAGATATGACACTTGCTACGAAAAAAGGGGCAGATTGCAGAACAGAGGAAATACTGAGGGTTCCCTGCTCCCCCCCTTCTAAGGCACCCCGAAGCAGATGTAGACAAGATTTTAATAGCTACATGAAGAGAAATGCATGACAACCTCATTAGGAGAACTATAATAGCCTGTCAGAATATCTCCAAGAGGACAATATATCAATGTCTATTTGTTACAGCGCTGCTAACTATGGTAGTTTGCCCTTCTCATAATCTTTCATTCATCTTCTATTGGCCTGGTTTCCAATAATACTTCACCACCACATGCATCCAGTCTCCTTTTCAGCCGCTTCACAATTACTGACATAACTCTTTAAGTACAGAAGAATTGGAGCTGGTAAGTGACAGTAATAAAAAAGCAGTTAGTGGTCCACCCCACTGCTAGCCCTGATACGGTACATTAGGAGGGTTTTCTTTCTTTTTTTCCATGGTCCTGAGGACCATTTTGTCCCATCCCCACATCTGCAGGAGGTCAAAGCACAGGGAGCCTGGGGATTTCAAACCATCTGCCATGAAAAAAGAGGGAAAGGAAGGACCTAAATGGTGCTCTAAAGAGCGATTGAAAGTTATTTATCACTGTAATGGCAAACCAATCATTATTAATTGCAGCCGCCTATTGTCTTTCATGTACTTTGAAAGGCCTGTGGACATTATTAAAATAGATTTAAATCACTGCAGCTGGAGCTCCCCCCTCCCCCATTTTGGAAGTTAAAAGGATTTTAAGTGATCCTCTGTTCTTTCTTTGATACTGAACCCAGCACACCCATACTGCTGAAAAATTCAACATTCCTCTAAACCATAGTGGTCTGTAAAGGTCACAAGCCAGCTAATATGAAGCAGGCTCTGGAGCTTGCTGCAGCAGTAGTAACTGCTCTGGGAGCTAGTCCGAATGCGTAGTCAGAGGAACAGGGGAGAGGCTCCTTCAGATTGTTTTCTACTGCATATTTAAAGAGTTGTGTTCCACCTGGCTAGGAAACATCAGTCCTCATTGAAAGGCGAGAAAGAGGCTGTGGATTTCTAGCCCTTTCTGTTCATTTATGTGTGTAAATAGCATTTTTGTTGAGCCCGATATTGCAGCCAGGGGTACAATAATGTGTCCTAAATGAAAAGTGCCATTTGGAGGAAATCATCAACTCATTTTTATTATTGCTAACAACTGAAATCAGGGCCGGCCCACAACATTTTGGCACCTGAGGCGGGAAGCTCAAATGATGCCCCCATGCCCCCTCGCTTCGGCCAAAACTTTGAAAGGTCTCAATTCTGCCTTCTTCCTATTCTACTCCTTTCATGGTACTGCTCTGCTACCTACCCCAATAAAGGAGAACTAACAAGTTAAAATGCCTTGTTCAAAAATTTTAAGTTACACTTAACTTTCAAACGCCTGAACAGCAAATGTAACTTTTCTTGTCTGCATAGTAACCCCTGGCATTTTTATCTGTTTCAATAATCAAAGTGGTGCTTTCCGTGCCTTCTTGGTTGCAAAGATTGGAACTGCTTCCTGAAGGTCCACAGTCTGGGCCAGCTCTTGCTCTATTGAGATGGTTGCAAGGCCGACCAGCCTCTCCTATGTCATTGTGGGGCGTAGATGTGTTTTTATTAACTTCTGCTTGGAGAAGCTGCGTTCTCCACTGGCAACTGTTACAGGAAGTGTTAGAAGTATGCACAGAGCAACAAAAGCATTTGGAAAGAGGGTGGTCATCTTATTTGTGCACATATATTCCAGAACAGCCTTTGGAGTTGATCCTGCTGAAATGTATCTTGAAAGGGCTTTCAGTTCATCACCTAAATCACTCGCATCAATATCGCGCATGTCATCACGTGTCAACACTGTCTCTAGTGCCCTGCATTGCTGGTGTAGGTCTTCTTCAGGTATAGTGAGGAGTTTTGGAATATCATACAACATCCCAGATATACTGCTGTGTTCCTTGAGCTGCATGAAACGTTCTTCAACTGACTGTATTGCACAATCTAGCACTTGGTTAAATAATTCAACTTTGAATTGTTGTTTGGGGTCTCTTATGGGATTATCCCGTGCCTCGTAATCAAAATGTCTTCTTCTTGTATTCTTGAATGGGTGGGAAAATAGCTTCAGTGTGAAGTTCCTCTGCCAACTTCTGTGCACTCTTCAGAACATTTTGAAATCCCTCATCTGACCGGTAAAACTGTAGATATGACTTTGCTTTGTCCAGTTTTTCCATTGCTCCAGATATATCAAGGTCAACACCTTGGAGTCTCTTGCCACACAGAAATGTGAAGTTATGTATGTTTCTGGTGATTCCATTTCCCTCTGCCACTGTTCTCCCATGAACAGTTCCTGTCATAGCATTATCCTCCATAATGACAACTATGGCATCATCTATCTTCCCAATTTGGTGTTTGATAGGCTTTATTGCCTCCACTCGACTTTCCCATCCTGTGGCACTCAGTGGTTTCAGTGTCAGAGAGGATGTTCCCAGATGTTGCTTCAAAATTTGCCATCGATGAGTTGATGCAGAGAAAAATACATAGATGCTTTGAATTACATAAAAAAATTCAGCAGCCTCACTAGAAGCTGATGCTGCATCACTGACCACCAAGTTCAATGAATGAGAACTGCATGGGACAAAAAAAGCTCGAGGGTTTAACTCTCAGATCCATGTCTGCACTCCTTTGTTCTTTCCTCTCATGTTGGCACCATTATCGTAGCCCTGACCTCTCATGTCAGCTATCGCAATTCCCGTATCTTCCAGCTTTTTAAGAAGCACATTTGTCATACCAGCTCCTGTAGTATCATCAATGTCAATAAATTCTAGAAAATGCTCTCTGACAGTCACCATTGCAGGGACATTTTCACTAGATTCTGTTGTTGTTACAAAATGCACCATTAAAGTCATTTGTTGCGTATGGCTGATGTCAGGTGTGCAGTCCAGAATAACAGAGTAATATCTTGCTGACTTCAGATCTGCCACAATCTTCAGTTTGACTTTTGTTGCCAGTAACTGTCTGATCTCATTTTGAATTGTTTTTCCAAGGTAGTGGTGTGTGTACATTTCTTGGGTGGTGACTCTTCTTAGATGCTCCTGGAGTACAGCATCAAACTCAGCCATCAGCTCCACAATTTTAAGGAAGTTTCCATTGTTTGGCACATACAGCTAATCTGAAGTGCCATGCAGTGCTAGGTTTTGGGTAGCAAGCAGTCTCACAATGGCAATGAGCCTTTTCAGAACATTTTGCCAGTAAAGAGACTCTGATGCAATCTTCTCTTGATGCTGATCATCTATGGTGGCCTTTAACCTTAGTCCCATCTCAAACTCTTTCCACCTATGGAATGCTCTCTGGTGATTTGCTGCCTTCTCATGGCATGCCAGATTTCTAGCCAGATTTTTCCAGTCCTTTGTTCCTGCAGACCCCAATGTGGCTGGAACATTAGACTTGAAGAGTTTGCAACAAAAACAGTATGCAGTATTCTGAGTTTTTGAGTACATAAGCCATGGCCTCTCCACTTTGTCACCATTGGGGATTTCACGCCAGTAATGTGTCGGATGGAAACTTCTATTTTCATTGTCTATGGGGAACATGAAGTTTTTCACTTGCTGTGGCCCATGCAGTGCAAGGAAGTCCCTCAGGCTACTGCTCAAGTGGGTTCACAGTCCTGGATCATCTAGACTTAAGGAACTAAACTCTGCAGCAGCTGTTTCTTGTGCCTCCACCACACTCTTCTCTGATCTACCCTTTTCTTCAGGAATGTGCATGGTTACATCCATTTGAGATGGAGATATGGATGCTGCAGTAGCTGCCAGGTCACCTGCACTCTGACTAACTGGAAGATTATGCATCTCGCATCCTCACTGGGGCCGGAGGCTCACCGTGAACATGTGTGTCTATGTATCTTAGGAGAGCTCCTTCCTGCTTAGATAGAAAAGCTTCCTTTGCTTTCTTTCTTGTTCTGAATGCTGCCCCAGAGGGGCGTTTTCTTCTTTCACTCATGACTGCTGTTCTGTGCCAGTTATAGTGGCTCTCAACACTCAGTTGAAGGAGACAATTAAGCAGGCTGGTAGCAGGGCCTGAGTGAGGGAAGATATCAGCGTCTTAAGGGCCTAACTGGCTCCTACTACTTCAGTTGACTGCCTGTTCTCCTCAAGTGGGTTCAGGGAAGCAGCAGGAAACAGGAAGATCCCTGAGAAGCTGGTGTTAATCACTCCAGGCTCCTGGGGTGATAGAGAGATACATAAGAGGCTCCTCCTCCTCTCTCTCCCTGAAGCTCCTGCTGCTTTCTGTTATTCCCTCTCACCTTTTATCCTGCCTGCCTGTTATGTCTCTTGTGCCCTCCTTCCTCCAGCACAGCACTCCACCATCTCTGTGCATCTAGAGCAGAGAGAATACATATGCACCAGCAGCAGACACAATTTTCTACACTCTGGGTCCTAGTGGTGCTCCCCACCCCACAGTCTGGCACCTGAGGCGGCCGCCTCAGTTCGCCTCATGGTAAGGCCAGCCCTGACTGAAATACACACGTTTCCAACAGCCTAGGAGGCAAGGTTGGGGAAAAAAAAAGAAGTGTTCCTAAGGCAGAGGTGGGCAAACTACGGCCCGCGGGCCACATCCAGCCCACGGGACCCTCCTGCCTGGCCACTGAGCTCCTGGCCCGGGACGCTCGCCCCCGGCCCCTCCACTGCTGTTCCCCCTCCCCCGCAGCCTCAGCTCACTGCACCGCCAGCGCAATGCTCTGGGTGGCGGGGCTGTGAGCTCTTGCCGGGCAGCGCAGCTGCAGAGCCGCGGCCTGACCCAGTGCTCTGTGCTGCGCGGTGGCATCGCTGGCTCCAGCCGGGCGGCGCAGCTGCCTGTCCTGGTGCTCTGGGTGGTGCAGCTGTAGCGCCACCAGCCACTGGTGCTCCAGGCAGCGCGGTAAGGGGGCAGGGAGCAGGGGGGGTTGGATAGAGGGCAGGGGAGTTCGGGGTGGTGGTTGGGGGGCGGGTATGGATAGGGATCGGGGCGGTCAGAGGGTGGGGAACAGGGGGGTTGAATAGGGGCGGGGCCCTGGGGGGGGAAGTCAAGAAGGAGGGGGGGATTGGATGGGGTGGCGGGGGGCGGTCAGGGGCAGGGGATCTGGGGGTGGTCAGGGAGAAGGGGTGGTTGGATGGGGCAGGGGTCCTGGGGGTGCAGTCAGGAATGAGAGGAGGGGTCCAGGGGTGGTCAGGGGACAGGGAGGGGTGGATGGGGCAGGGGTCCCGGGGGGGGCCGTCAGGGGACAGGGAACATGGGGGGTTGGATGGGGCAGGAGTCCCGGGGGGGCTGTCAGGGGGTGAGAAGCAGGTGGGGTCGGATAGGGGGCAGGGGCCAGGCCACGCCTGACTGGGGAGGCATGGCCTCCCCTAACCTGCCCTCCATACAATTTTGGAAACCCAATGTGGCCCTCAGGCCAAAAAGTTTGCCTGCCCCTGTCCTAAGGATTTGTATAGTAAAAACCAGTCTGAAGCAAACCTGAAATAATTATAGTGACAAAGTCCAATTCTGCTCCTGTTGAAGTCAATGGCAAAACTCCCTCTGACTTCAGTTGGCTCAGGATCCAGCCCTATGAGATGATAGACCTAGGGCAGGGGTAGGCAACCTATGGCACGTGTGCCGAAGGCGGCACGCGAGCTGATTTTCAGTGGCACTCACACTGCCCAGGTCCTGGCCACCAGTCTGGGGGGCTCTGCATTTTAATTTAATTTTAAATGAAGCTTCTTAAACATTTTTAAAACCTTATTTACTTTACATACAACAATAGTTTAGTTATATATTATAGACTTATAGAAAGAGACCTTCTAAAAACATTAAAATGTATTACAGGCACATGAAATCTTAAATTAGAGTGAATTCTGAAAAGCTGCCGACCCCTGACCTAGGGTGTCTGTTATAAATGGTGATCTTCACAGCCGGTCCGAGTTGTATTGTTACATGTGGCATGCCCTGCACTATGGCTGCCAAAGCACTGGGCATCAATGTGGCAGTGATAAAGTTTTCTTTGCTTTAAACATAGGAAGCTGTGAGAGGCGGGAATACTGGGGCAGGAGTAAGTGAGAGGAGCCTCACTGAGGCTGCGGGAGGAGGGCTGAAGAAACTAATGTCCCAGTGCAACTCAGACTTCTCTACAACCATGTAAGACTGACCCTGCTGATCAATGAGGAATGTTTTAACCTCAAGTTCCTGTTCAGTTCAAATGGCTTGCCTGCCACTGCTGAAATACACAGCCAGAGCACTAAAAACCATGCAGAGAAGTTACTTAACACAGGCTATTCATATGGCCCTATTGCATTTATGTCTAATTTTTGGTAGGGCTTGAAACGGAGTGTGTTTTGGTGCCGAGCAATTGGTTTGATCTGCTGTTTCAGCACTTTAAATCCGTGGTGTATTTTGAATAGTTTGTGCACCTAGAGAGCATTAAATAGGTCTTTGCCCTCGTTTGAGTGAGGTTTCATTAATATATTTTAACACAAAACATTCACAAAGTGTTTTGTAAACATTAATTAATCATCACACTGAGGTAGGAAAGAAAGAACTCTTATCTCCATTTTATAGACTGAGAAAGGGAACCAGAGATTAAGGGTGTGGGGACAATGATTTGCAGAGGTGCTGAGCAACCACAACTCTGACAGAAGTTAAAACCAGTAACTTCTATTTTGGTGACCCAGTGCTATGTGGGGCACTTAACACAGCGATTCTCAAACCTTGCCCAGCTGGGCATGAACTGGCATGCGCACCATTAATCAAATGAGATGCACCAGAAGAGATGATCACGCTCTTAGCAAATAGCATTGAGTACTCACAAGTAAATGATGAGTAGGGGAATGGCAGATGAATAATATTGTGACACAAAATGGTGCCTAGTGTTTTCAACCAATGCAGTTGGCTGAAATAGTGTGCACTGTGAATGTGATGGGGGGAAATATACAGCAGTGCCTCAAAACCCCCTGGCCAGAATCCTGGCGTTCAGGCAATTAGATAAGCTGGACAAAGATCTGGCCCCAGCATTTTTGATCTCACACACGTGCCATGCACAGTTACTTTTGAATGTGATAGAAGAAGTTAGAATGAACAGTCCGATAGATATAGGGTTGCCAATTTTGGTTGGACATATTCCTGGAGATTTAATCACATGACATAATCTTTAATTAAAGATTAATCTCTAATTCCTGGAGACTCCAGGCCAGTCCTGGAGGGTTGGCAACCCTAGATAGATAGCCAGCCAGTAAATCTGGCCTTTATGTTTGCCTTTCCTTTATTCAGAAAGGAGTCCATCTATTTTAAAATCTTGAATCCATTCAAGTAGCCAAATATCATGTCTTTGTTTTTGCAAAAAGAGACAAGAAAAGATCTTAAATGTCTTAAAATTGCCTAAATCTCTCTCTCTCTCTCATTCTGCCCTCCGTGATTTTTCAGACAATCTTCTTATTTATATAAGTTAGATCATCCAATTAAAGAACAGAAACCACACTAGGTGACTACGGCTTTGTTTACACTAGCACTTTTGTCGGCAAAACTTTTGTTGGTCAGGGGTGTGAAAAAACACGCCCCTGATCCATAGGCGCCAACTTTCTCTGGCGCCGGTGGGTGCCCGCGCCCCCTCGCCCCTTTCCTCCCCCCGGCCCCACCCCTACTCCACCCCATCCCCGCCCCTGGCCCCGCCCCCATTCCAACTCCATCCCCAAAGTCCCCGCCCTAACTCCGCCCCCTCCCTGCCCCTATTGGATCCCTTCCCCAAATACCCGCCCGGCCCCGCCTCTTCCCCCAGGATGCCGCATTCCCCCTCTTCCCCCTCCCTCCCTGCCCCGCAAATCAGCTGTTTCACGGCGCAAGCACTGGGAGGGAGGGGGGGGGGAGAAGCAGGACACGGCAGCGTGCTTGCGGAGGAGGCGGAGGTGAGCTGGAGCAGGGGGGTGGGGCAGGGCCACGGGGAGCTGCCGGTGGGTGCTGCGCACCCACCAATTTTTTTCCGTGGGTGCTCCAGCCCCAGAGCACCCACGGAGTCGGCGCCTATGCCCTGATCGACATAAGTTTCATCGACAAAAGTGTTGGTGTGGACAGCGCTATGTTGGCAGGTGAGGTGTTCCTGCCAACATAGCTAACGCTGCTCGTTCAGGACAGGGCTGGCTCCAGGCACCAGCTAAGGAAGCAGGTGCTTGGGGCGGCCAATACAAAGGGGCGGCATGTCCGGATCTTCGACAGGAATTCGGCGGCGGGTCCCTCAGTCCCTCTCTTCCTCTTTGAGCTGCCGCCGAAGTGCCACCAAAGAGGAAGAGAGGGAGTGAAGGACCAGCCGCCGAACTGCCGCCGAAGAATGGAGCGGCGCGATTGAGCTGCCGCCGAAGTGCCACCGATCGGCTTTTTTTTTTTTTTTTCCCCTCGCTGCTTGGGGCGGCAGAAAACCTGGAGCCGGCCCTGGTTCGGGGTGGTTTAATTATGCCGGCAGGAGAGCTCTCTCCTGCCGGAAAGGGTGGCTACAGTGGAGACCTTACAGCGGCAGAGCTGTAGTGGTAGAACTGTGCTGCTGTAGGGTCTGTACTGTAGACATAACCTTAGGTGACTGCCCACAAATTGGATTTGGAATATTGAATAACCTGAGGCAGTAACAGTACAACACCCTTTGCACTGAGTAAAAGGGGCAGAGTGGTGTGAAGGGGCCCTGGTGAAGGAGCTGGGGAAGGAATCCCGCAGTGCAGGCACTGAGGGAGGCGCAGACAGCCTGCCAAGGACCTCTGCCTGCCAAGGTTGTGGGAGCAGGAAGGGATGTCTGGAGGGGGGCTGCCACATGCAGTGCTGGAGAGATTCCCAGCTGTGCTGCGGCTCATAGGGCAGCCTAGGGAGTCTGCTATAATGGATACGGGCACTCAGGGCTCTTTAAATTATGCTGAGGGCCTCTGCAGCCTCTAAAACAATCCAGGATTGGGTGGTCAACAAAGGTGTCTTAAAGACCCCATAGTTTCCCCTGCCTCTGGGCCTATTAGAAGCACAGCACAGAATCTCACCCAGTATTATTTTAAAGGCTATATTAATGATTTTATTTATCATTTCATCCGACGTGACCCATCTTTCCTCAATTAGTTCAGTTGCAGATCTAATATAGGGAACAAGCTGTTCCATTTCTGTTCATTCTTCTGTTCTTGGCGACCTCCTTTCTATAGTTGGCACTTCTTTCTGCAACCATAGTGCTGCTGGAGTTACGATCCTCCCGAATTCTATTGCATACAAACGTACTAAAACTTTGCAACCTAAAGATTGTAAGCACCAGGATATGGTGGGGTTAAGAAGAATATCTACTGACGCTGTGAAAGATACACTGTAACAAAGAAACCTGTTTTCTACAGATACTAATTAGACAGGTACATAATTAAGTATCCTAAATAATGAAATATATACTCTGTACATGGCTAAAAATATCAAGCTGTAAATTAATCATTGAAAGCTCTATTAATAAATCAACTCTAGATGTCAGCTCACAAAGATTTCAGCTCTACTTTGGACCATCAGTAAGTTAATGACAAACGTATAAAAGTACAAATGCCTGCTGTTATGGTAGCAGCATTATTCACTTGCAGGCCTTTTCTTTTCTTTATGCATATAGGAAACTGCACCTATGAATGTTAATGGGATCTATGTGCACTTGGACTTGATCTTGTATTTCTTGGGCTTCAACTGAAGTCAAGAAATGAAGGATTAGGCCCATGTGCCTTGGCATTCTGGAGTTGAGTATATGACACGGCCTAGCTGGAGAGGACATATCACTCTTTATTGAACCGAGGTGGGAGGGGTACTCCTCAGTATACAGCCTGGGGCAGGACGGGATTATTCTTGGTGTACAGTTAGGAATGTGTTTGTAAAATTCTATTTAAATCCCTTTAGAAAAATGATTGAACTAATATCCTGACAAAGGCCATTAGCTGAAATATCAATTACCTGTCCCGAAAGGTGGCACTTAAGTAAGATGAACCAATTTTTAGTGGGATAGACTCGCTAAATTATCTCATTATAAAGAGTGTGGTCTGGAGCACATGACTGGGAGTCATGAGATGAAATCCTGCCCCGTTGCAGTCAATAGGACTTTTGCCACTGAGGCCAGGTCTACACTACACTCTTTTGCCAGTATAGCTTTGTTGGTCAGTCATGTGATGAGGTGTGAATTGTGGCTGACATAACTGTGCCGGCCACAGGGCCGGCTCCAGGCACCAGCTTAACAAGCAGGTGCTTGGGGTGGCCACTTGGGAGAGGGGCAGCATGTCCAGGTATTCGGCGGCAATTTGGCGGAGGGTCCCTCACTCCCGCTCGGAGCGAAGGACCTCCCGCCGAATTGCCGCCGCAGATCGCGATCGCGGCTTTTTTGTTTGTTTGTTTTTGTTTTTTGGCTGCCTGGGGCGGCAAAAACCCTGGAGCCGGCGCTGGCCGGCCAAGTCCCTAGTGTTGATGCAATTATACTTGCAAAACTATGATTTAGCTTGTATACCTTATTTTGCTTGGAGGGGCTGGAATAAGCTATACTGGCAAACATGAAGTTTTGCTGGTATAAGCTATGTCCACATGAGGAGTATTTTGCTGGCACAGCATAGTGATATAGCTATACGAGCAATACCTTCCAAGTGTAAGCCTGGCTTGACTTCAGGAGGGGCCAGGATTTCATCCCTGGAGGCTGAGGTCTAATCCCAGCACCACTCTGTTACAGATGTGTTATTCACTCTTGGGTAAGTCACCTCGCTGCTTCATTTTCCTGATTTATAAACAGGGGATAATAACACCTACCCTCCTAGGGTATTGTGAGGATTGTCTAATTAATATTCATACCCTACCTTGAAGATCTAAAGTGCCACATAAGGTAAGTGGTAGTATTAAGATTTGTTTAGGTTTAAATGACAGAAATGGGCAAATTGATTTGGGAACAAAAAAGACACTCCTTTCATCCACTGCTCCTTTGCTCATTTTCAGGGCATAATCCCAACCAATATTCCTGAAGGTTCTGAAATGCTCAGCTAACTTCCTTTTTTTTTTGTTTTCTATGTACCTCTGCACTTCTGCATTGTGGTCAGTATCTAGCTGAACACAAAGATAAGGGAAAAAAAATCTGTTCTCACGCTACTTTCATCCCACCCAAAAGTTAGAAGTGCAGTAAATCTCATGAGACAGCCTGCTCTTGAAACCTTGAAACTTGCTGATTGCACACCTAGCTAGTCTATGCAACCACTTACATCCTCTTACTGTTGTCCCAGTTCCTCCTATCTCCTTCAAAAGCTGGTTACATCCAGTGTTGCATCTTGTCTTACTTTGGATTGGGGTAGTGACTGCCTCTTCTCTGTATTTGTCCAGAACCCTGATCCTGAGCGGGATCTCTGGGGACTATCGGAATACAAATAATAATGCTATTATTATTGCAAGATTTCCAGTGAAGACTTGAAATGTTTTATATAAATGTAGATAGTGTGGATAAGCTTGGAAAGGCACCCAGATTTGAGATCTGAAGTGAACCCCAGCTTCCCAAATCATATGGAATTGGCCCATCATTAACATAAATTAGCATGTCCATTTGTTCATCTAGTTAATTAGAAATAAATTAGTTACTAAGAGGTGCAAGTTGAATCCAACCAAGAATATAAGAAAAGATTCATGTTCTGAATTTTCAGGCGACTGGATAGGTAGCACCCCATGATGCCTGACTGTGCAAATCTTATTTACACTGGTGAGCATTTACTTATATGAGTATCGCCTTTGATTTCATTAACATTACCCTAGTAAGGTAAGTAAGTATGATCATCTCTGTTGAACACATAACAGCCATACTGTTCAGAAGGGTACTGAGCAGTACAAGATGCATGCTTCTGGGGAAGAATTTGTGGATGTTGCCCAGTATGTAGTTCATGAGTGACTGGTCAGAGTGCTTACGTATTTAGCTGGGAGTGAATTTGCATGCTGCAGGCTGTGTGAGCAGGCCAGGAGTGGATGTTCAGACAGCAAAGCAGTGTAAAAGGCACCGCAGGCTAGAGAATTAAGGGGACGCAGCTGTTCAACAGTCCAGATTGTACCCTGGGGGATATCACAGTCTACAACACAAGCTAGGGTTGTGAGTCCCCAGCTTGTGTACCCATACTTGAGCTAGTTTGATGACATGGCTCAGTCGTGCCTCTGCTGCCACTACCCACGCTACTGCAGCGACATTGCTATTTATACTCAGGCTAGCTTGCTGGGGGTTAGTGTGAGTATGTGTACACAAGCGGGGGACTCACACCCCGAGCTTGTCGTGTAGATGTAGACGAAGGGGTATGGAAGATTAAGCCTGAGGTGGGCAGCAGTTCATTTAGGTTTATACTCTTGGTTTAGGATTTATTGGGGGGATTTGAAGGGAGAGCCCTGTGCGTCCTGGCCCTGAAAGAAGGGTGAACATAGAGAGGCTGTGGAAGAGGCCTGCTGACAGGCTACAGTAGGAAAAAGTCCAGGGAGGCAGCAGCAAGGAATCTTAAGGAGTAGATCTTGTCTGCTCGTCCATGGATTGGAACCCATTATAGAGGGCAGGCCTGGGTTCCCCCACCAGCCTCTGGTAATGGGGAGTGAGACCCTGAGTAGGGTACAGGTATGGCAGAGAGCCCTGGGAGAGGGGGTGTGATGACCATGGGATGCAGAGTTAGGGCTAGACCTTTTGGAAGGACATTTGGACTTTTAATTGTTGGACTTTGTTACCCCAAAAGGCCTGGGACTAAACATGAGCTGGCTGGAGGGCCAAGTCATGAGACGAGGCCGACCACCAAGGCCTGGAGCAACTGTGGACGGGGTGTTAGAGAGGAGACAGCCTGTTATGCCACATGCAGCCACAAGGGAGCATTCCAGCAGTGAGTCTATCATTTATTTGTATTAGGGTTCTAAGTGAGATTGAGACCCCATTGTGATAGGCACTGTTCAATCACATAATTCCTGCCCTGAAGAGTTTACAGTCTAACAGGCAAAGAGTGGGAGTAGGAAGTACTACTCTCCATTTCACAGAGGGGGAACTGGGGTACAGAAAGAGAGTAGATGACTTTCCCAGGGAGTCTGAGTCCTAGTTCAGTGCCTTAACCACAAGACCATCCTTCCTCTCAAGTATGCGAATACATTTATAAGTTTGTTTACCATCACATGACACAGGTTGTGTTTGTCCAATGAGTTAATATGCCAAAGGGGAATAGGATGCATAATTAATTTTTGCTTGTGGAACTAGGACGTGAGCCATACGATATGCATATTACCCCATCATTCCTGACTACAAAGCAGAATTGCATCTTTCCTGCCAAACAAAGATGAATGCATGCTAGTTGCTGTACTAAACTTTTAATTGAAAAGTAACTCTATGCTTTTAAAAGATCTGGGGTAATAATTAGGGTCTGATTTTTTTCATGCCTTACTCAGGCAAAATTCCCAGTTGCTCCATTAACTTCAAAGGGAATTTTGCCTGAATCAGTGTGAAGGATCAGTCCCATAATGTTTTTGATTCCTTTTAACAAGTTTTTGCAATCATTCTTTGAAACTAAAATGATAGTGAAGTTTGCAGCTCTCTATTGCCTATCTCTGAGCTTTTAGAGCAAAAACATTCCAGGGGAAGTACAAGACAGTGGATGTTTTCTTCATAGCATAATTCTCAGAAGCTGGAAAAAGGCACTTTTGCCACGGACACCTCAGATTTTCACTTCATTTCAACAAGTGAGTCACATAAGACTCAACCATTTCAGTTACGCAAAATCAATATGTTACCATCCATGAATATGAGGACATTTCAAGGACAGTTTGTTACATGGAGGGGGCAAGAGTGGGTGGGAAATGCATACAGACAGTTGGCACTAACCCAAAAGAGCCAGTTGTACATACAAATAGCACAAAACTACCCAGTGGTGCACGGTTTATATAGGGATAATCAAATCCAGAAGAAATAGGGGTTTACCAACTAATCTTGATAGCCATGAAACTTCATGCAGTGGAATCTTCTTTGTCACACAACATTGCCGCGATAGGTGGAAGTACACAGTACCCAGAACTGATATGAGCATATTGTGATGCATTGAAATAGTTCAGGATTTTCCTTCTCCTTTGTTACAGAGTTGCACTGCATTTGAGTTCACTGTCAGCAGGTTATATTGCAAATGTGAATGCAAAATATTGAATTGCATTCCAGATAACTGTATGTGTTGTTCAAAATGTCAGGGTACATTCAGATGAACAGTAGGCCATGGAGACCTAAGTAGCTCAGTGCTCACTTGTTAACTAAACCAGCAATTTCCTTGAACTGCTACTTCAAGATTTTGTGACTGGTAATCTAGGCTCCTCCTCTACGTAAATGGTGAATCATTACAGCCCACCATGCATAAAATGGTACACACTCTAGCAATACTGGAGCTTGGACGACTCTAGTAGTTCGTTTTACCTAGGATGCTTCAAAAGCACAGTGTCCCTAGCACTGTAGTGGGGGCATTGGTTCAATATTGACTCAGAAGGATGAGGGCAACCTACTGTATCGCCAGCAGCTGCATTTTCGTGGGGAGGTTTTCCATCCAAGCACTGGCCTGGCTCACCCCATTACTTCAAAAGTGAAAGAAATCTGTGTTTTAACAAACAGCCTTGTTTCTTCTCTCTTTATTTGTAAAGGGAAAAAAACCCTTTGCTTGAAAGTCTAAGGCTGTGTCTACACTATGGACCTTACAGGGGCACAGCTCTACCACTGCAGCTGTGCGGTCAAGGGGGTGTTTTTTTCACACTTAGACCAACAAAAGTTTTACCGACAAAACAAAGTGTAGACAAAGCCTTCATGACCCCAGCTGTCCTGGCTGGAAATAAGAACGAATCAGTTGCAGGCGGAAGCTCATAGATTTTGTTCAAATCCAATCTGGTCTTTTCTTCAGACACAAAGGACAAATGCACACACAGGATCAGGGAGAAAGGAATAGCAAAAGATAGGAAAATGCAGCTTCTTTCTCAGATGCTCCAGTTTGGTTTTTGGAAGACTACAGGCATAGGACAGAGCAGATGATCTAGGTGTCCTCTGTTGGACCTCAGATTTACTCTCCTGACTTGGCAAGCGTTTGGTGAGGCCACTTTTATTTTCCCTTGGCTGGTCTGAGGCTGGCAAGTTTTCTTTTAGTGAGGCTGAGCAGCTTGGAACCACTTTTACGCTGTCACACCACGGGATTGGAAAATGAGATTGCCATACTCTTATTAGACAGAGGGTAAAAAGAGAGTAGGAAGGAAACAGCAGGAATAAGGTGCAGACAGAAATTGACACACTTGAGTGGTTGGGTGGGTGGGGATAACAGGTGCCTTGGATCCATATGTTGGGAGTTACAGCTGTGGGAATGATGATGGTGTCTGATTGATTCCCTCTTCTCATTTGGTCAGAACATCTTTAGAGAGCAGGAAAAAGAAGACTTGACATGTGATGGTAAATCCTGGAGTTCCAACACACCTGGGAAGGGATTGTAATAGGGATGAGGTTGCTAGTAGATGTGGTGAGGACACTGCTCCCTGCCAGGCTGAACTAATTGCCAAATTGTTGGCTTTTGTTGCTGACCATTAGTTAGATTACAAGTGCTCACCGGAAATGTCCAAAAGGGGCTGGCAACATTCTCCCATCAAAACTGCCCCATCACAACTAATGCCCAATAGTCCGTATGTGGACACTTCCTTCCATTTTAGAAGATTCCAGCCGGTTGCTATAACAACCTCACTAGAAGCCTTGAAAAAATGTATTTATCAATGTCTTTACTCTGGACTTAGTTTGCACTATTTGTTTCTTTCGTCCATTTTGTACTTTCTTTCAGCAGCACTGTTGCGTGCCATGCTAATAGGTTACAATCACCTTTCCACCAAGGCCAGGGTGCAAAACCACAGTTCCCAATTCGTACACACTACTTGACTGCCTAAAAGTTAAAGCTTTTAACTCAGCGAGTTTTAAGTTACATCCTCCTTATTCTGCTTATGCTTGCATGCAGTCAGAAGGAATGTATGCAGTGGCTTGACCCCCTGGTTTTGTTCCCTTCTCTAGGGGCCCTGTCTGTGCCCCACACAGAGAGCCCTGCTATTGCACAGGGATGTGCATATTATAGTGTGTAGGATACTAGCCCACTTGTTCAATGCACATTGCATATCTTTGCTCCATATGCTGTTTTCCTCCATTTAATAGTGCAAAGTTGAGGGAATGTTCAGGTCTGCTGTGCGTTTTGAGATAGCCACTTAACTGATGTCTGGAGAGTTACAGAGAAGGCTTAATGAACCATTAACAGAAGCTCAGAGTTTGAAGGCTAGTTGGTGCACTAAATCTGCAGGCTCTGGAAAATCCACTGGGCATTCAAATCCTGAATAAGACACAAACAAAAAGGAACATGGGTTGTCTTTCCTCAAACTGTGTCCCATGCGTGTTCATCATGAAACCACCACATAATCTGCCAAGACTAGCTGAACCAGAGGAGCTGCCAGACCAGTGGCCCATCTAGTCTAGCATTCTGCCTTTGGCAGTGGCTAGTACCAGGTGCTCCAGCACAAGGTTCAGGAAACCCCATGCTGCCCACTTATGAAACCTGCCCACAGGAGAAGTTTCTTCCTAACCCCTGTCTGGCCTATGCCCTGAAACATAAAGGCTTTTTAAAAAATCCTTTCTAGTATAATTGTCAAACCCTATTAAAAATCCTACTAAGCTGTTACCCTCAGTGATGCCTTGTGGCAGTGAGTCCCAAGCATTAGTTATACACTGTGTAAAAAGTATCTCCTTTTACCAGGTTTAAATTTGTTGCCTTTCATATTCATTGGCTGATCCCTTGTTCTTATGCTACGAGGAAGGATTAATGCCCAGTTTAGATTATTCTCGATCAGTTATTTGTATACCTTTATAAAGTCACTTCTTATTCACCTCCCCCTCAACTAAACAGTCCCCATTGTTCCATATCTCTTCATGCAGGAGTTTTTCTATGTCCCCAATCATTCTTGTGCCGTGTCTCAGAACCCCTTCTATTTTTCATCTATCCTCTTTAAGACACAGTGACTGGCACTGCATGCAATATTTCAGCTGAGACTGCACTGTTCATTTATGTAATGGCATAATAATATTTTCAGCATCATTCATTCTGCATGCTAACAGTTTGTTTGCTTTTTTGACCCCTGCGGCTGTATATTGAGCTGTCTGCAATGTGCCTAGGTCCTTTTTCACAGTTTTATAGGAGAAGGCCAGGATTTGAATGTCTGGAAATTATAGGTCAGATTGAGGTGTATTGGCAGAGTGATTTGGGTAAGTTTATACATCGCTTGCTAGAACTATTCCTGTGTCAGGCCTATGCTATTAGGGCCTGATCCAATGCCTTGATCCAGTTTTGAATGTTCCAAAAACCAAAGCAAATTCAAATAACTTCCCTTTCCAAATAAACACACTTGTATTATGTACATTCTGCCTGCAAATCCAAAGCTTAAGGCTCTGGTTCCTCCTCTGGTTTGTACTAATGTTCCAAGCAGAGTAAACTGGGACTTTTAAGACTTACTGCAATGGATCCTAACGACACCAGTTAGTTTCTTCTTTGCCCAGAAGTCACTTTTTAATGTAGGACAAGAGAGAACTTTAAGGAAGGGCAAACAGCACCAAAAGGTAAAGGACTGGTTTGCTGCAGGATCCCAGTTGCCAACCATTATTAATTTGCTCATTTCAGGATTTGTCTTTGGGGCTCTCCTCGCGCTGTGACGTTAAAAGTCTTGGCAGATGTGAAAAGTAAACACATTCCCCAACGTTTGTGGCCTCTCTTTAGGGGAGGAAGGTGTGACTGATCTCCGCTTTGCAACCCCTGGATAAAAACAATCAGCATTACCAAGGCACACGGAGAAAAACCAGGCCAGACTGTTAGGAGGTATCTTGGGGGAGCAGGAAAAGAGAGAGAGAGACAGAAGATTTAAGAAGGAACAAGAGATTATGCAAATAGAGGCTGTGAATAGCATCCTGGCAAGACAGCCCCTCCAGAGATATCTTACCACCTGCATTCTCCAGCGGGCACCTCCAACTCAATGAGAATTTGGAGCAGCTTTTGAAGAAAAGGGACGGGGGAGGGGAAATCAGACTCAGAAAGTGCTCTCTAATTCCAGCCACGTTAAACTATAAACACTGCCAAAAAGCAGGTAATAAAATCTAATTCTTTCCGAGGACATGATGATCACTCATCTGCCCGGGAATCAGAGCCTCCTGGGAGCGTTTCTTCCTTTGTGGGGCTCCACAAAGACTTGACCTTGCAGCACTTCATATTTCATAATTGACCTCGATGTCCCCCACGCTTTTAACATCTTCCTAGATTAAAAAAAGGACATTAATCACCCTAGCCTCAAAGCGATGCTGAAAAGAAGTGAGAGGACACAACTCTCAGATTCTAGGAGGCCTAGCTGAATTAGGTGATAAAGTGCATAGAAAAGGGGGAGGAGGGAAGGGAATAACCTGCAGGCACCAATGTTCAAACATTGCAGAAATGTATATGGTCTCCTATTGCCTCATTAAATCAGGCAGAGAGATTGTGGAACGTACCCGAGTACCACACACTCGCAATTTACCTCTAGAGATGGGAAATCAGTTGCTGTTTAGCGGGGTGCTTGCTTGTTATTTATGCATGTTTGTCTTGCTTATTGACTAGAAGGTTTCCATATTTTTGGATACAGCATCGTGGAATGAATGATAAACACAAGAAGCTGCTAAGCGATGGCACAAATAGGTGACATAAAGATGTCACTTGATACTTATGTATTTATGTATGCACTTACGGTTTTGTAGTCGCTATTGTGCGCTAAACCTTTGTATTTATTGTAACGATGGCAAAATGTAGGAATGGGGGAAAAAATGCACCCGAAGAAGCAATAACATCAAGGAGGAGAGAAATGGCCCCTGGTTTTCGAGTGGTTGTGTGTGTGCGGTTTTAAAGACAACTGCGTCGAGGAGTTCAAGATGCTCCAGATGAGAGTGCTTATTAATGAGTGCTTATTAATTTCCTCATTAGCACCTATGTGATAGCAGGGCCTTCCCACCTTTGAGCACCTCTCTGGTATGGGGGTGGGAGTCGGGGTGGAAGGTAGGGACTCCCAGTTACAGTATGGCAGTTCTCATCCCTGGGTCTAACCTCCTCACTGGGGCAATACTGGGACTAGGAGGGAGCAGCGTGCTGAGACCCCAGCCCTTGCATCTCCTGCCTGGGGACAGTGGTGGGATGGAGCCTGAGGATGGGGGTGGCCCATAAGACGAATGGTCAAACAGGATCCAGCTACTGCCTGCCCATCCTTGGCCTGCTCTCCCGGTCTGGGCAGGGGTGGGGACGAGGAAGAAGGAAGCAGCGAGCTGGGATCCTGAGGAGAGGAGAAGGGTGATCCTTGCCCCCCACGTCTGTCTCATTTTCCTGGGTGTGGGGGGAAAGGAGCGGGGGCCTGTGAGGCCCTTCCCCTAGCAGGGGCTGTGAGACAAAGAGCCAGGCACCCAGCGGCAGCAGGTGAGACAAAGGCAGCCCTTTCTGAAGAGCCCTGTGGAGAAATGCCTGATCCCCATGGAGAAAGCTCCTCTCCGCAGCTCCAAGTTGAAAGCAAAGCACTCCCTCCCCGTTATATCCCCCTTGGGGTGTGTGTGTGAATGGCAGCAGGAGCCGGAGCAGAGAAAGCCAGGTCAGAGGAGATAAACCATCACGCTCAATCAGCAGGGACCCAGGCCTGGGGCTGCCCACTGGAGTTGGCCAGTTCCCCTCTCCTGTTCAGCTAGCATGAGTGCCATGGGAAAGGGCCACTGCACAAGCTTGGCCACCCTATACACTGTGCCGTGAGGCAGCCCTCCCCTGACCCCTTCTCTCTCCAGCCGCCCTTGATTGGGTAGCCTGGCTCCACCAACCCTGGAGACCTGGGATTATTGCGACCAATGTAAAATGGTTCCTGCCAGAGCTTCCCAGGGTGTCTCTGGGGTTTTAGAGAGGACCAGCCACTAGCTACCATCTCGAGGGTGCACACTTGGCCTTTCCAGACACTTCTCTGAGGCTCTGGGGCATAAGGTTTAACAGTATAATTCCGGCTGGAAAAGACTTTGGATTAATTCCTCCCCCTCCTTTTTTTACAAGCTTCCAGGAAAAGAAATCAACACCAACCACAAAACTCCTTTGTTGCAGGCTGGCTTCCCACACCAGAGAGGAGACGGGCCTGTTCTCGGGTAGCTGACAAAGTATTAACCATTGGGCTGATCCCCTAGGATAGTGATAGTGACCTCCAGCTGGCCGTGTCTTTGGGGGGCTCAGTTCATTCCTGTACCTAAGGCACTGTGGCGTCCGCTCAGGGAAGGGCCCCTTGTGCAAGCAATGGTGCGTTATGAAAGGGGCTATTAATGCCAGGGCAGTGATGATCAGTTATTTCTAGATGGTTCACAGCTGATGGCACGATTAGCCGGTGTAACTGCAATGCCTCAAGAAATGGGGCCATGTGAAACCAGCCTCTCCTTCCAGAGAGTGAGGTGAAACTCCATCGTTCAGTGCAAGCTCTGGAAGCACTGAGCAGCGTCCTGAGGGGGTGATGGAAATAGACTAAATCCTCCATTTCCCTGCTAAATAACACGGGAAGCAAATGCACGTTTCTCTGAGCACACGGTTAGCAAGACTTTTTTTGCTGCAGGTGCAGGGGGGAGATCTGAACGACATTGGCTCTGAAGTATTTATGGCACTGAAAGGGGGATAAAATGGATGCTAGGTGAAGGGCCAGAAAAGCAATCCATTCACTGCGGACGACGGTGATGTTGTTATTTTGATATCATTTTATGTTTCTGTGTCTCATTTGTGCAGCTCACCTTGATCTCTCTGGGCCAAATCTGCAGGTCTCCCTCAGGCAAAACTGGCATTAAAGTCAAGGTACTGAACAAAAACTTCCAGATTCATCCCTAACACTAACAGAGATGGGACGACTAAAGCATCAGGATCAGAGAGACCCTGGGTATTCTGAAGGGCACAGCAGACAATGCATTGCATGAGCTGGGAGGGAAGTGGAATCAAGCACCTAGGAAATGGTTGATATGAACCAGAAAAGTTTTTCTCCCTCAGTTCTGCAGTTCATCTCTCAGGCTGTCCCTGGCTCTGCTTTGTTCCTGCCCCAGGACTCAGCTGCAGGTGTCTCTTCAGGCTCGATTTCCTCTCACACAGCCTGGGGTTCCCTCACCATCCACTCCAATTCACACCGCTGCGCTCCCCTAGGGAGTTGAAGGGGCGTGAAGGAGATTTCAGGCCGGGTTAGCGCAAATCTTAGTGAGCGATGACTGATAGGCAAAGCGGGGGGAAGGGGGGCACCACATTTTCAGCTCCAGTTCCTTGCAGGGTTGTTGTGAGTTTCATTTGGGTGGTGGGGTGGTCCTGCCACCAACACGGCTACAAATTGCCATGAATCCTATTCCAATGTAAACCATTGAGGTTTTGGGGGTTTCTCTTTCCGCTAGGTTGATCCAGTGACCTTTGGGAGAATTGTGCAGCCGAGAGAGCGCTGAAGCGAAAATGGGACAAAAGTGGTCAATGCTAATGCTGCTGTTGGGAGATTGTGTGTGTGCATCTCCCTGGGTTTGTATGTGAGGAGGGGGCAGAGCTGAAATCCTTTACAACTTCAAGACACAGACCCTCTTAAATCATCATTGAAAAGTCATTAGAAATCTGCCGAAGGAGCAGGGCACAGATTGCCAAGGGATGACTCAAACCTCCCTTTGCTTTCCACAATACCTGTAATGAACTGGAAGGGATGGGGTGGAGCTGGGAAACAGATTTCCTGCCATAACTAAAGTGTCCTTTCAGCCTGCTTTGCAACAGTTTTACGATGTGTTAGAATTTACATTCCCGTGTTGTTAACCATTCTTCAGCGCAATGAAACGTTTTATCTGTCTGACCTCCACCTTTGCCATATGGTGGTGCAAACTGTTCAGTTTAAGCCCAGACAAGTAAAAAAGGAGGGTCCAAGAAGATCATTTCTCTGCTCTCAGTCCTGATGGCTGCCTCCTTGTGTATCTTCCACAGAGACATTTGGAAAGCCAATTAAAAAAAGATCCAAATAGATAAACTAATAGCAGCTCAGAACATGCATCTTTCCCACTGTTTAGCCAATTTGCATATGCTGCTACACGGCTGCCATTTCCTTTTATGGTGTGCAGAGGTACTGATGAAACTCCATTATACATGTTAGGGCTAAGAGTATAGAATGTATTTAATGCTGATCAAAATCTATTTTATATTGTCATTATTGCTTTATCCTAATCCCCCTAACCTTGATAACTTTTCCAGCCAGGATCACTTGAAAAAAGAGGATTAGTAAATCACTGCTCTCATTTTGTAAAATAACCTGGTAATTCAGAATATAAAAGACCCAATTCTGCTCTTTTGAAGCTCTGGCTTGTTAACTTGCAAATGTCACTAGATCTCTCCTAGTGACCCGGGCAGTGGAATTTACCCCAGTTGCTGCTATATGATTTCCCTGAAAGGATAGTTGTGGATCTGGCAGTGGGTTTCCAGATCTAATCTCTGCCAAATGTGGTTACTGTTTAACCCATGCCAATGTCCGTATATGGTCTGTGTTTAAATGTTATTCTATCCAACTTCTGCCTTGCCATGGCTGTCCAATCCAGAGCAGGCTTCCTAATCATTAGGGCCCTACCAAATTCAATTTCAGTCATAGGATTAAAAAAATTGTAAATGCCATAATTTCAGCTATTTAAATCTGAAATTTCACAGTGTTGTAATTGTAGGGGTCCTGACCAAAAAAGGAGTTGTGGGGTGGTCTCAAGGTTATATTGTGTTTATGCGGGGGGGAGGGGGGGTTGTGGTACTGCTACCCTTTCTTCTGTGCTGCTGCTGGTGGCAGCGCTGCCTTCAGAGGGCAGCTGGAGAGTGGCAGCTGCCATCTGGGAGCCCAGCTCTGAAGGCAGAGCCACTGTCAGCAGCAGCGCAGAAGTAAGGATGACATGGTATAGTATTGCCACCCTTACTTCTGCACTGATGCCTGCAGAGCTGGGCCCTCAGTCAGCAGCAGACACTCTCCGGCCACCCAGCTCTGAAGGCAGCAACGCAGAAGTAAGGAGGCATGGTATGGCATTGCCACCCTCACTTCTGCGCTACTCCTGGCGGGTGCTGCCTTCAGAGCTGGGCACCTGGCCAACAGCTGCCGCTTTCCACCACCCAGCTCTGAAGGCAGCGCAGAAGCAAGGGTGGCAATATCATGACCCCCCTATAATAACCTTGTGACCCCCCCCTGAAAACTCCCTTTTGGGTCAGGACTCCCAGTTTGAGAAACACTGGTCTCCCCTGTGAAATCTGTATAGAATAGGGTAAAAGCACACAAAAGACCAGATTTCACAGTCTGCAACACATTTTTCATGGCCGTGAATTTGATAGGGTCCTACTACTGATTTATTTGCTGGAGATAACGTAGAACAGCATAGTGACTGTGATCAGTTTTATATGGTGAAAGACAATGCTTGTTGGAAACAACAGTGTTCATGAAGCCTACATATGCTCAAGAGATATAATGAGGATGGACTTACAGCTAAAGCACTGGACTGGCCCTCAGGAATCTGGCTTCAATTCCTGGTTCTGCCACAGATTTCCTAGGGACCCTGGTCAAGTGGCTTAGGGCCAGATTTACAAAGGTATTTAGTCCTCATGTTCCTAGCTGTAAAATGAAGATAGTAATACTTCAATATCATTGTGGGGTGTTCAGTTACAATGGTTATGGGGTCCAGATAAGTACAGAGATCATATATAGGTAGCATAATTGTCAATGAATTGTGACTTACAATTGCGAACTACATATAGCCCATCAATACTATAAACTGGACCAACATATATTGCAGCATCTTGCAGTCCATATTGCTGCATTTCATGTAGCATGTCTCTCAGTGAAGTGAAAATCACGGTTGCTCACACTGAAATTCTGCCATCCACTCTCACATTTTTATAAGCAATTTCCATTCTGTTATGGTCTATTACACAGTGTGTTTTGGAAGGGTTAAGCAAAATGAAGACCACTATCAATATTTTATTTGTCACAGATGAAAAGCTACATTTATGGGTCAGTTCAGTGTAAGCCATTCAGTGGTTTCGGTACCCAGAGCCCTTCAGGGAGTGTTGCCAATCCACAGGATGTTTGAGTGTTAGATTTTGCATTGAGATTTTTGATAAAGCTGAAAGGTGTGTAAGAACTCCTGTAAGACTATGGACCTGATTCACCACTGCATTATTCCAGTTTTATGTTGGTGTTAATGCTAGTGATTTTCATTGTCTGGCACTTAGACATAGTTCTTGCTTTTGTTCCCTTTGTCTTTAGTAAGTGCATGGTCAGGCTCATAACTGGAAATTATTATGGGTATGTCTACACTACCCGCCAGATCGGTGGGTAGTGATCGATCTATCAGGAATCGATTTATTGCGTCTAGTGTAGATGCGATAAAAATCGATCCCCGATCGCTCTGCCGTCGACTCTGGAACTCCACCGCGGCGAGAGGCGGAAGTGGAGTCAACGGTGGAGTGGCAGCGGTCGACTCGCCACCATCCTCACGGCCAGGTAAATCGCTATTCGTGTAGCTGAAGTTGCGTATCTTAGGTCGACCCCCCCCCTCCAGTGTAGGCCTAGCCTATGATGTGTATCAGTAAGGTGCTTAAACATATGCCTAACTTTAAACAGCTGAGTAGTCATATTAACGTCATTAGGGCTATTTTGGTGCTTAAAGTGCTTAAGTCCCTTACTGAACAGAGGGCAAATGGATATGGCCCAAAGAGGTTATCATGCTCAGCTCAAAGGGGTAATAGGAGTCTTTCAATTCACTTTAGTGGACTTTGGATACAGGTCTTAAGGAGATCTAAGAAGACTCAAGAACTCGATGGTATTTTCTGCTCTGAGTTACATGTATGCAATTCCATTTGCTTCAATGAGGTTGCATGCACATAACTGTGGGCAGAATTTGAGAAAGGTCACTTATAATTTACATTCACTGACCCATACCCCATGCCTTTCAGAAAGCAGAGTGATATATTTGTTTTGTAATAGTTTTGCCCAACCTGGCTGCATTTAAGAGATCTGCCACCTCAAATGGGCACTGAAGGTTCACCTCTTTTGGTTCAGTCCGTCCTTCAGACAAACTTTCCAAATTGACAGGGTTTTTAGAAGACAATTTAGCTCAATGGTAAGTATACGGAAAACAGAGGACACAAAAGTGAGCAAAATCTGTGACAGTTACGTACATCTGATTAGAACATTAGTTGAAAGTGGGATAAAAAAGCAAAACAGTCATGTCACTGTGTCTGGCATGGGTCACAACTGAGAGGGCCAGTGTCAGGTCAGACTGTTAAACTGGGCCAACATTCCCACACTGGTTGTATATCCTTTAATACAGTGGTGGGGAAACTGCGCCCCATCAGGGTAATGCGCTGACGGGCCACGAGACAGTTTGTTTACATTGATCATCCACAGGCATGGCCCCCTGCAGCTCCCAGTGGCTGTGGTTTGCCATTCCCGGCCAATGAGAGCTGCGGAAAGTGGTGGCTAGCACGTCCTGTGGCCCGTGTCACTTCCCGCAGCTCCCATTGGCCGGGAACGGCGAACTGCGGTCACTGGGAGCTGCGGGGGGGTCATGCCTGTGGACGATCAATGTAAACAAACTATCTCGCGTCCTGCCAGCGGATTACCCTGGCAGCCCGCGTGCAGCCCGTGGGCCGCAGGTTGCCCACCACTGCTCTAATAGATTTAACCAACCCAGCAACAAAGGTGTGCTCCTGGATCATTATACTAGCTTACCGTGGAGCCACAGACAGTCCCCTTAGATCAGTGGTTCCCAACCTGTGGCCCAGTCAGCACAGAGTTGTGGCCCATGTGACATCCTCAGGGCCAGATAGGTAGTATTGGATGTGGCCCACATAACACAATGTGGGCCGCATGTGGCTCACAATGGTAAATAGGTTAAAAACCACTGCCTGAGACACTCCAGCCTATATTACCACTCAGACAAACTGGACTTTGATGATGAAAGGTTATTAAAACAAAAAATCACCAGCCCCAAAGGGCCAGGCATTTACTCCAGATTAATGGATGCTCAGGATCTCACACCAAAGACAAAGCTGACAGCCAATTTCTTTGGTAAACTAACTAAAGATTTATTAGCTAAGAGAAAGAAATTAGAGTTATTCAGAGGTTAAAGGAGGTAAAACATGTTACAGGTGAATTAGAGCTTGTAAATCCAAAACGATAGCAGGGATGTTAAATCTGCTAGTTTTCTACACGTCTCTCTGGATTGCCCAAATAATTTCTTGGGGACTTCAGTCCTTTGTCAAAATTTCCCCTCTCAGAATTCATTAGTCCTGAGATGGGGTAGGAAAGAAGTGGCCAGGGGCCTTAGTTCTCCCTTTTTAATATACTGACCCTTCTTGCTGGAAAAATCCTTGATGTGTCATGGGGTCAAGCAGTTCCAGGGCACACATTCTTTGCCATCAGTTCTTCATATGGATTGTAAATTTTTGCTTGCACCTTCTGCGTATGTGCCATTTGAGGTGTCTTCGGGCATGACATGGGGAAGCTCATTTACAGTTCCTTTGTTATTCCTGAAGAGCTAACATGTGGGTGCTTCTTAGACTCATAACATGTTTGAGTTACAAACATAGCAAAATGTCATTACTTCACACACAATGTTGATACATACATTATAACAAAATAACAATACTCAGCAGATTATAACTTTTCCAATGATACCTCACAAGGCATACTTTGTACAAGATTTATCACAGTTTTGTAAAAGTGGTGACCATATTAGTGTAGACAGTAACCTTCTCCTTTAGACAACATCACAAGTCAACACATCAGAAGGGGAAGCAAGTCTAAGGGGAAAAACAGTTCAAGAGAATTGACAGTTTTTCAGAAAGACATTATTAAGGGCACAAGAGCAAACTATCGCACTGCATAGGAAAGAAAGAAAGTATGGCTTAACCGGGAGATCGTCAATGATCTGAAACTGAAAAGAGTTCTACAAAAAATGGAAACTAGGTCAAGTTACAAAGGATGAATATAAACAAATAACACAAGTATGTAGGGACAAAATTAGAAAGGACAAGGCACAAAAGGAGATTAAACTAGCTAGAGGCATAAAGTGTAGCAAGAAAACATTCTACAAATACCATTAGAAGCAAGAGGAAGACCAAGGACAGGGTAGTCCTGTTACTCAATGCAGGAGGGGGGCTGAACAACAGAAAATATAGAAATGGCAGAAGTGCTGAATGCAATTTTTTGTTTCAGTTTTCAGCAAAAAGGTTAGTAGCAATTGGATGTTTAACATAGTGAATGCCAGTGAAAATGAGTTCGGATCAGAGGCTAAAATAGGGAAAGAACAAGTTAAAAATTACTTAGACAAGTTAGATGTCTTCAAGTCACCAGGGCCTGATGAAATACAGCCTAGAATACTCAAGGAGCTGACTGAGGAGATCTGAGTCATTAGCAATCATCATCAAAAAGTCATGGAAGACAGTTTAACTTCTGTACCTGGAAAGATAATGGAGCAAATAATCAAGAAATCAAATTTGCAAAAACCTAGAAGATAATAAGGTGATAAGTAACAGTCAGCATGGATTTGTCAAGAAAAAATCATATCAAAGCAACCTAATAGATTTTTTTGACAGGATAACAAGCCTTGTGGATGGGGGGAAGCAGTAGATGAGGTATATCTTGACTTTAGTAAGGTTTTTGATACTGTCTTGCATAGGAACATACAACCTACATTCAGCTACTAGAAGGTGGGGGCATAACTGGTTGGAAAACTATTCCCAGAGAGTACTTATGAGTGGTTCACAGTCAAGATGGAAGGGCATATTAAGTGGGGTCCCACAGGGATCAGTTCTAGGTATGGTTCTGTTCAATATCTTCATCAATGATTTAGATAATGACAGAGTACACTTAAAGTTTGTGGATGATACCAAGCTGGGAAGGGTTACAAGTGCTTTGGAGGACAGGATTAAAATTCAAAATGAACTCGACAAACTGGAGAAATGGTCTGAAGTAAATAGGATGAAATTGAATAAGGACAAATGCAAAGTACTCCACTTAGGCAGGAATAATCAGTTGCACACATACAAAATGGGAAATGACTGCTTAGGAAGAAGTGCTTCAGAAAGAGATCTGGGGGGTCATAGTGGATTGTAAGCTAAATATGAGTCAGTGTAACACTGTTGCAAAAAAAGCAAACATCATTCTGGGATGTATTAGCAGGAATGTTGTAAGCAAGACACAAGTAGTAATTCTTCCACTCTACTCTGCGCTGATTAGGCCTCAACTGGAGTATTGTGTCCAATTCTGGGCATCACATTTCAGGAAAGATGTAGTCAAACTGGAGAAAGTCCAGAGAAGAGCAACAAAAATGAGTAAAGGTCTAGAAAACATGACCTATGAGGGAAGATTGAAAAAACTGGGTTTATTTGGTCTAGAGAAGAGAAGACTGAGGGGGGACATGATAACAGAATTCAAGAACATAAAAGTCTGTTACAAGGAGGAGGGAGGTAAATTGTTCTCCTTAACCTCTCAGGATAGGACAAGAAGCAATGGGTTTCAATTGCAGCAAGGGTGGTTTGGGTTGGACATTAGGAAAAACTTTCAAACTGTTAGGGTGGTTAAGCACTGGAATAAATTGCCTAGGGAGGTTGTGGAATCTCAATCATTGGAGATTTTTAAGAGCAAGTAAAATATATAAAGTGCCCACAAGAATAACCTGCATTTGTGTGAGTGTTAATCCTTCATTTGAAAATGCCTCCGCCTAATTTTTAAAATATTTTTGTTCCCAAAGTCATTAAAAGACAAAGTAAGGGGAAAAAAAGTTAGGGAAGGTAGTGATAGGTCAGAAGTAAAAAATAGACAAAGGAATCTTTGGGATTTTTGCCTGTAATGTGATGTAGCAAGTGTCAAAATGCTTTTTTGCAGTAAAATTTTCAAAAGCACCTCAGAGACTTAGAACTCTAAATCCCATTGAAAGTTAATGGGACTTAGGTGCTTTTGAAAACGGTAACTAGGTCACTAGGATAATGGCAGAAAGGTGTATGGGACTCTTTCATGTAGAGATGGGCAAAAAACTAACATTCTTGCATCTAAAAATCTACTGATTCACTTAGCTGTTTTTTGTGACCCCTTTCATTCACTTATTTATAAGAATATTCACAAAAAACAAAAGAATACTAGTGCAAATATTTTGCCACAGTATTTGCATTGGAAGCACTTTCATGGCCATTTTGATAAAGCTCTTATTATTTGCACTTAGATTTACTGACCAATTCAGAATGTTCACCATAAAAAGGATGTCTCCTGTTTATGAAATGTAGGGCATCCAATCAGGGAACAGAAACAATACCATGTGACTCAGGTGACCAATTATATGTTGTGAAGCACAAATGATACATAGCAAATGGTGAGCATGATCGGTTTGTGAACAAATTACAAACTAACATTTGTTTGCACTAATTATTTTTGAACAATTACAAATAAAGAACAAATCTGTAAAAACAATCTGCCTATGGATAATTTATAACTAGAAAAATAACTAAATTCCTCACATTTTGAGGAACAATGAACTATTTGACCAGCTCTGTGTGAATCAGTCATAACAGACAGACCCTTTTGACTTCTCCTGGACAGCTTTCACATGAAAAGGCCCATATCCTGCAAACATTTAATATGTGGATAATTTAACTCAAGTTACTCGCCTCTGAACCCTTGGACCCACTGAAGTCAATGGAAGTTGTCATTGACTTCAATCGGGACATGATTTCAACCACTCACATGGGGACTACTTACATGAATAAACTTATGCACACTGTTAAATGTTTGCAGGAGCTGGACTATAGTTATTTCTATGGCTAGTTCTGGCTCTATATAATGAAAGCCTCTGTTGACTTTGACTAACCTATTAAGATCCCAACTTTGGCATATTTAAATCTTTAATTTACTCTCTTGTTTACTAGGTGGGTTTTGTAGCTCAAGAATATTGCTGCCTCACCATATTTCTTGGTGTGCTGCTTACTGTATCTGTTGGGAACAAAAAAGTAAAAAATAGTTGCCACCACAAAGACTTATTTTTCTCTCCTGCTGACAACTGATCACTCTCCTTATAATGTGTATGGTAACATCCATTGTTTCATGTGTGTGTGTGTATATATATATATATATATATATATATATCTTCCTTCTGTATTTTCCACTACATGCATCCGATGAAGTGAGCTGTAGCCCACGAAAGCTTATGCTACAATAAATTTGTTAGTCTCTAAGGTGCCACAAGTACTCCTATTCTTTTTAGAGAAAATAATGAATTTTCTAGATAATTTTGGTGGAGTGGATAGAGGGGGATGTGATTTGACTTCAGATCAGAGCCCACAAAAGTGTTGGGCAAAGTGCAAAATGAAATGCTTTCCCTTTCTTCTGTGAAATGAAATTAAAAGGAAATATAGAAGCACTTTTGCACTATTTACTTTGCTTCCATCACTGTCCCTTTAGTGGAGGGTAGCAGAATGCAAAGCAAAAAATAAATGATTTCAAGATTTCTCAGTTTGGAGGCACTCAATAACTGTAGTGTTTTCTCCCTTCTCTTGCGTCTCATTCACCTTCTATTGAAATGCTTCAGGGAGTGCAGTGAAATTAACCCATTCACGGCATGTCAGCTCGTAATTAGAATTCCTATTCAGCCATTGATATTAGTCATGGGCCTGATTTTCAGGTCCACTGCATAGTGCACTGGAGAGGAAAAGAGTTTAAGTTGTATAAAATGCTATGGAAAACAGTAAAAAGTAAACTGAATGGGAGTGTTGTTATGCTCCTTTTGAGAGCAGGGATGAGTACTGCCTGTTACACATGGCATGCACTGAGGTTTTGTGCCCCCTCGGTAAGTTGAGCATAGTTATGAAAAACAGAGGCATAGTCAGGGGGAGAGGGGCTGTCATGCGTTTTGCTCTCTTAGGGCTGGTCTAACTAAAACTGGATTTAGTTAAAAGTTGGTGCCGCCCTGTATGGACACACTTAAATTGGTTTATATCAATTCAGTTAGCTACGAGGGGAAGCTAAATTGATATAAGGTCATCTGTAAACTGACGTAAGGCTGCACAATCGTAGCGCTAAATCAACTTAAAAACCAATGTTAGTTTTGTCACATGCTGCTGGGGATACCTAGAATTGTGGGTCACTGTGTTACCTTTGCCTTAGCAAGAGTGAGCTTCAATGGAGATTCAACTGTGTGTCAGCTCCCAGGCACGCCAGTCTGCCTTCCTCACCAGCAAACTCTGAGATTTTATTAGTGAGCTGCATCCTCCTAGCTCCTCAGATGTTTCTCTGCAATGCACAGCACTTATCACTGTACATTCACAGGAGATACTAAGTTTGTTGCTCTTTTAAAAAGTCAGCACATTACCCCAGTTGAGTAAATAGGCTGCAAACACACCCTTCCCTGGGTGCTTTAGAGTAACAATAAAGCCAGTTTATTAACAAAAGGACATAGGATAAGTGATACCAAGTAGAAGGAATAAAGATAGAAATGGTTACAAACACACAAAAGTATAAATATGCTTTCTAATGGCTAAGACCTAAGTTAACAAGCTATTATCTTTGTTCAAAGGTAGCTTCCTCACCAATCTTCCTTTCCCAGCATTAGCTGGCTAACTCTTAGCCGGGATCCTCACAGAGTTCAAGGCAAACTGGTTTTCCTTGTCTCCTCAGGTGAAGGATCATCCAAAGTCTGTGTGTGTGTCCTTATATCTCAATTCTACCATTGTTTCAAGGCAGAAATTGAATCTCTGGCTTCAGTCTCCTGTCTCCTTTGGGGGGAGGGAGGGAGGGGGTCGGAGGGGACTGACTCCATCATGATTAAGGTGTTCACTTGTGTATTCCAATGTGATGCTTCCTGCTTCAAATTTTACAATGTAAATGTTCTCTTCCTGCAGCCTCCAATATCAATGAATATCCCATTGAATTTGGCTGCATCTGGTTTGAGGTGTTGGCCTCTTTCCTTAGTCTTGAGAAAACCTGTTCGCCATCCCCCTTTGATGTGCCTGGTTTAAACACCTTTTGGTTATGGACTTTAAAGCATATCAGTGAGTATCCATAATGGCACACACAGCATTGTCACATACATTTCACAGTGATATTATTGACCAGTGTGTTATTAGTTTTCAGATGTCTTACAGGGCATATTTTGTACAAATAACATTGCAGTAGTGGGTAGGGTGTGAACACAGGGTACCTAGGATTACAAGGTAGACTGGTGCAGGTTGTGTGTGCAGACAAAGCCTCAGTGATGTATAAAGAACTGCCATTAGTAGAGCACAAACCTTTTGAAGGATGCTTGTAAGAGCATCTTTTCCGGTCCAAGCCAGCGCCCAATGAGCAAACAGGAGCAGAGATTCAAAGCCATCAGTCAAGCATTATACTGTGGTGGCGCATGCAAGACTGATCATGGCTGATGAGACTGATTGGTATGGGTGTGGTCATGACATGATTCAACTTCCAGAGGCAGACCTTAATGACATAGGGTACAATAGCTCCACAGCGGTTGGATGGTGGTCAACCTGCTAGATCCTAAGCCAGCGTTTCTCAAATGCAGCCACCCGGGACTTTTCTTGTGGCCACAGCCTCCTGGGCTGGAGGAGAGGGGGCAAAGTAGTGGCCCCTCCCTGTTGCTCCTGGATGTACTGCCTTGGTGTTGGTTGCTGGGGCTGCCAGCAGTGGTTGGGCCCTGCCCCCCTTTGGAGATACCTGGGGCACAATGCTGTAGGAGCAGGCACCCAGTGAGTTCCCACCTTCCCAGGGGTGGTGGGGCTCAGGCTTTGGGGTTCAGCCCTGGAGTAGCGGGGCGGCAGGCTCTGGCCATGGGCTTCGGGCTCTAGTCCCGGGCTCCAGCTGCACGGCACCAGGCCCCAGGATCCAGCCCCCTGATGACTCCCCTGGCCCCCCATCCAGGGATTAATTTGTCCCCAGGCTTGGCAGGGCTGAGTAAGTCTGCTGTGAAAAGTGATACTTGTATGTTTGTTAATATCACTTTTCACAATGGACTTACTAGCTAGCAAATAAATAAATGACAATGATTTGGACGTGTATATGTGCATATTTATTTGTTTTTCCTAAAGCTAATTAAGTGTTTTAGGAAAAAGTGTGAGAGTGGCCACCAGCAAAAGTTGGTGACCGCACTCTGAGGCCACCAAAAAATGTGTCCCAAGAACCCCTGTCCTAAGCTGTATTGTTCTGTTCAGTAACGCTCTCCATACTAGACAACAAGTGTCACTGTCACTGGTGATAGGATGACCACACACTGATGCACCTACTATTTCAGACCAGTATCAGCGCTGTGGCTGACCCCTGCAGCCAGAGATCAGGTTGGTAGCCCTTAAGGGTGAGCCCTGACCAGCATAATGTTACGGCACTGCTACTTCTAGTTATCCTGGGAGCTGCCGTCAGCTGATTATATGGCAGTGTTGACACTTGCCTTCACTCTTTTTAGGCCATAGAGACTTGCTCTTAAACATGCCCAAGGCAGCCTTCATATATAGTCTAAGAAGCATAGTTTGGGGGACTAGTCAGCTGCAAGAGGCATTACTCTCTTTCAATGAGTTTTTATGGGTTTCCTTTTCTTTGCAGGTATTTTTTGGCTAAGGGGACTATCTGGGCCCATAAATGAACACCTTCTCATCAGGAAAGCAAGAGCCAATGCTTCTCTGTGTGTGTTTTGATGTCAAACATACATACATTTGTCCAGCCTGCAAATTGGAGTCCCGGGGATAGGTCCTGACTCCCAGCTTGGTTATAATGTCCTCCCTTAACATTCAATTTCACAAACTAATGCTCACATCAAAAACAGTCAAATAATAAATCTGAAGTTTAAACCCCATATTTACTAAGGCTGTGATCCTAACAAACACCCATTTAAGCACAAGTAGTCCAATTGACTTAATAGGATCACACATGAAAATAAAGCTAAGCATGTATGCCTGTTTGCAGGATCAGGTCCTAAAATAGTAAATATTTTCTGTAAGTCAGAAGTCGTTTGAAATGCTATTCCTTCTTATTTTCTGCAATTCTTATTAGTTTAATTAATCACCATGCTCTTTTAAAATTAAAGAGTCCAAAATATTCTGCTTGTACTCTAGGGTGGAGCAAAATAAATACATGCAGTGAATTTGTTTCTTGTGAGCTGAATTTGGGAGAAGTAGAGTCAAATTATGCACAAATATATATGCAGAATAAATCAGTATATTAAAACCAGCAATATATTTGTATAGTGATAACTTGTGGATGCGTATAGCATTGTAATGTCCTGATAATGGAAACAATTTGTTTTAGAAACAGTCCAGAGGTTGCTAATTTCCAAATAATAGGAAATGGTTTGCCTGCTAGGTTCTCTTTTTTCAGTACTTCTACTGCATATAGAGTGGAAATATACAAAGGATCAGAGGAAAAAGCAGTGTGAAAAGTTCAAGATCTCCAACAGCTATGGCGACCCCTGCTGTACAATTGCAAGAGCAGATTCTATAGCAAAGTGATAAGGACTGTGTTCTTTAGGTTATCAGTGTTTGACTAAATAGCTAGATGTCTCTCACTGTGCAGGAGTACAGAAATGTTTAACAATGAATGTATGTGTGGGCAAACAAGCATGCACGCTGAAAAGCAGGGCCTTCATTATTTTCCTATGATTATACTGTCTGAACACATTTGAAAAAATTACATTTGCACTGATTAATTTAGGAGATCTAGTGGACCTTCTTCTACCAGTTTATTTCCTCCTTTTTCTATTTCACTCCATGGCCAGGGCATATGAGACACGATGATGAAGGGGGTGATTATTATTAATCCAGCACAATGTGTGTATGGCACTTTCTACACAAAGCCAACCAGGTTCCCACCCTGGATGCATTGAGAGTTGAAAGTTCTCATAATCTCACAGGACTTCATAAGCTAGGACAGTAAGCAAAAGCTTGGTGAGATGGGATAGGCAGATGAGGGCTAGCGGTAGAGAGCATGAGCTATGCTTGTTACATATGCCTCTGGTTAGTTGCTCTTAGAGGTTTTGTTAAAATTAGTTTAATGCATTAAAATGCTGCAGCAGCGTCTAGGATGAAGAGTGGGGCACTTTTACCAATGGAATTTGATTATGGAGATGAAAGGATTAGCCTAGGTCTTACCTAGTTCTTGCAGGAGTTGGGTGTGGGACAGGCAGGCATCCCTGCAGGCTAACATGGCTGAAGCAGAGTATTTTTTCTGGGACTCTTTGCCATCTTATACTCCCCTAGGAACAGGGCATAAGGAAGAAATGTGTTTCCTCTAGTACTTGATGCAATTAAGTTATATAAGCAGTAGGTCACGTCTATGGGAAAGCCCTATGGAATTTAATAGATGAACCAACCTATGTAATTTACTGGAGAATGATAGCCATTTTATAGGTCTTTTGAACCATCCCATCAAATTTGATAGCAATGATCTAATTCTTGATTAAATTCTATTGGATGCTTCAAATCCCTATGCAAAGGATATCATGTTTTCTTAAATCCTGTAGGCTTTTAGAATAATGTCTACAGACACTCCTAAAACGTTATAGGCCCTTGGTTTTATCCCCCTATAGGAGTTTTGGATATGGGAAAGCTAGGAAGGCATGGAAAAAAAGGAGGCGTTATCCACAGGTCCACAGCTCCTGGACTGCGGCAAGGAGGGGAATGGAGAACCTACCCCAGCAGCAAGCAGGCTTGCATTTACTTAGCTTACATTAGGCTAAAACAAAGGGAAAATAGCTAAACAGCCAAGAAAAACGATCTAGAGTTAAAGAACAGTCAAAAGACACATTTCAATAATAGAAGAGGATAAGAGCAAACTAGACGAGAACTTACCACAGACATGCCTCTTGTGGGTGGAGTAGCTGCTCTCTCCCTCTAGGGCTCCCTGCTGACAGCTGCTCCAGTGATCTTCCTCTTCTCATGTCTCAGCCCCCCTGGCCAGGTCCCATTTTAATCCCACACCCTCCAGGGAAAGAGCCAGTGTCGAATACCCTTACAAAAGGCCTTTGGCCCCAACTCCGGTCTCCACATGCTTCTCTGAAGGGCTCTGAGTCATCCGTATCCCATTCTCAGGGGTCTTCTGCTACCTTCCCCAGGGGCTGGTAGGGGAACCCAGGCCCTTCCACTACACAGGATTCCAATCCAGAGACCCTATAACTGGCACCCAATGTCTGCTCTGTCAGACTCCTTGCTGCTCCTTCCCCAGACTTCTTTCTACCATAACCTCTTTTTCAGGCCTTCTTCCTACAACCTCTCTAGGTCCACCCTTCTTTCAGGGATAGGACTTGAAGGGCTCTCTCCTGGAAATCCCCCCAACAAAACCCAAATTAAAAGTACAATCAATCCACTGCTGCCCTTCTCAGAACTGACCTTTCACCCCTTCTGTCTCTCAGTTGAACCCCTTCCCCCAACTCTCTCTCTTTGGAAGCCCAGAGCCTGCTCTGTCATCTGGGTTCAGCACCAGAGCTTGTTCCACCTTGGTGGCTGTGCTCAGTGTGCTGTGTCTCTCCTGGCATCCTGCCAGACTTAGCTACTCAGGAGAGGATCCCTGGGCCAACTGTCCCCCAGGGCTTCCTCTTTGACCCTGCCAGGCTCTCAGCTCTTTAACACCAAAGCAAAGACTGCAGCATTCTTTCTATCTCTCCCCACAGCCCCCTTCAAATCTGTGCTTCCTTTCTTTATAGTCCCCCCCCCCCCCCAGCTGGGCTTCATCTTTCAATAAGCCTAGCTCACCCTCCAGGTGCAGTCAGTTGGGTTAATTGGCCTCTCAGACCCACATTAACCCTTTCTGAGTGAGTCTGAGGTATATACCCCATCACAGCCCATAAGTAAGGGTTACAAATTGTACATGAGAAAAAGAAAAGAAATTTAAAAAATCTTATCATGTGATATCGTCTCTTTCTCTCCCACCTTAGTAACTGCCCTTTGCCTTGTTGTCTCTTGAGACTGTAAACTCTTTGGGGGAAAGCATCTGTCATCTTACATGTCTGTGAAGTGCTTTGCACACTTTTGAGTGACTAACAATCATTCTTCAATGTGTCCTAGATGGGACCAAATGAAAGTGAAATAAAAATGTGTCTGGATTTTAGCCAAACAGATACTGAGAAATAGCCTTCCTTGGCAAAGTGTTTGCACCAGGGGAAAACTTCAAGTGCCTGATCATTTCCCCGGCCCTCCCTCTGGGAAAATCATGTCACTGTGTCAGCTCCTTTGGCTTCTTAAGCAATGTAAAGAGCAGACACAGCCTAACAATCCAGCACCAGGAGGGAAACAATTTGCAACCTCTCCCCCTTCTTGCCACTAATATAATAATATACGTTGGAAACACTGTCAGGATAATCTGAAAACAGCAATGCTGATGGATCTGATAATGTACACAGCTTATCTGTGACTCTTGGAATGAGTATTCATCACATTTTCACATCTAGCTGATGCACTGCTAGACTGATGTGCAGTGAAATGGGGTCCCTGTGTATACACTGTATAGCTTGTGTATTATCTATTGTATTGTTTTGCAAAGAGCTCCTTTGTGTTATAAGTCTTGTCACTAGTGCAGCCCAGCTGGGATTTGCTGGAAATGTATTTGGTCTGGCAACACCTCTTACTGAGTGGTTGAATCCCTAAAAGCTTTCTTTCAAATGATGAAATGAAAACAAAGGAGACATAATTAGCTGGTGTGTAATAATAGAAATGCTTGTACCCAGCTACTATAGAAGCCATTTAATGAAGGATAATCTGTACGGAAGCCTGCACACAACTGCTGTAAAATATTTAAGTCTTTTAATGAGAGAAGGGATATCCAGAGGAGGGTTTGCTAAAGCGATTAAGAGAAATGCCTTTCATAACTGTTTTATGTGGGGTTCATGATTCCTAAACTGAGGTTTGTAGCTTTCTTGAAGCCATAGTAGCAATAAAACTTTTATACACCACTGATACTTAAAAGCTAAATACAGCACATTAATTTTATATGTCTGAGTGAGAACATAAATGTACCGTTTTCGATGTTCAGAAAATCCTATATTTGCTTTTGAGAAGCATCTCCAGCTTTTTCCATTGTGGTAGATTGTTGAGGGTCTATGGGTGAGCAGTTATTAATCTTAAACAACAGTACATTTATTTCTAGGGCTTGCCTTTCCTTCCTTCCTCCCAAATGAGCATAGACAATTATTTGAGTTCATCCACAAGTTACTGGGCTGGAAGGAGGAATCACTTGGTGAAATTCTATGGCCTGTGTGACACAGGAGATCAGACTAGGTGATCATAGTGGTCCCATCTGGCCTTAAACATCTATTAAACATTTATCCTTTCTTTAGGAAAATTCTGGCCAAATGTAAGAACATCAGGACACGTGTGCGTAGAGGCTTCCCCACAGACTCTGTGCCTCCCCAGTAATGCAACATGGTTTTTCTGACGAGCTGTCATTCAGCCCGATTCAGCTGTTCTGCTTTTCATATTTGATATCCTTCTCATTTCAAAACTTCATGAATTGTGCACATTGCAAATATAGCAGGTTAGGATGATTTTTTATTACTATTCCCATAGGTGCAGGACCTAGGAGTACGAGGGGGTGCTGCAGCATCCCCAGCTTTTACGTGGGTCCCGGCTGCCAGCCCTGTGCCAGGGGTCCCAGCTGCCGGCCCCAGCCTTGGCCTCCTTATCCCTGTCCGGGTCCCCCCCTCCTGGAGACACGACCCTGCTCCCTGCCCCAGCTCGGGGGAGTGGGGTGGGAGTGGACAAGGGCAAGGGGGCTGGCTTTCAGCACCCCCACTATTAAAAATGTTCCAGCGCCACTGACTATTTCTGTGTCCTCTCATTGAAATGATTCCTCATTACTTGGAAATTGTGACAATATTAACTATACTATCGAATTTAACTCAAAGATGTTAATTAGGCATATACATATTATCTATCTATCTATCTATCTATCTATCTATCTATCTATCTATCTATCTATCTATCTCTTTCAAATTCTACAATATGAGAGATGAAAATGATAAATATTCATGTATTTCCCAGTAAAAAGAAATCTGATCTTGTTAATTCAGGGATTGGCAATCTTTGGCCCGCGGCCCGCCAGGGTAAGCCCCCTGGCGGGCTGGGCTGGTTTGTTTACCTGCCGCGTCCACAGGTTCGGCTGATCGTGGCTCCCACTGGCCGCGGTTCGCCGCTCCAGGCCATTGGGGGCTGCGGGAAGTGGTGCGGGCCGAGGGATGTGCTGGCTGCCGCTTCCCGCCACCCCCATTGGACTGGAGCGGCGAACTGCGGCCAGTGGGAGCCGCGATTGGCCGAACCTGTGGATGCGGCAGGTAAACAAACTTGCAAAGGAATGTACGGGGTGGGGATGATGGTTGGTCACCTGACGGCAGCGCAGGGCAGTACAGTTCAAACCAGTGACCAGAGAGGTGAGAACAGGCACTGTGGGACACCTCCTGGAGGCCAATTGCAGTGCTGTAATAGCCATGGTATCTACACTGGCACCGCAGCGCTGTAGCCCCAGCGCAGAAAGCTGTACGCCTCTCGTTGGGGTGGTTTTTTTAGAGCACTACAACTGCGCAGATTCTGGTAGCAACAATGATCTACGTGGTCATATTTTAATAAGATAACGTCACATCATTTAAGTGGAAGAACATGTTTCTTGTTTCAAGGATAGTTAGAGTGACAACTTTGAGGTGTTTTGGATTTGGGGAATTTTTGATACTGAAAATTTGCAGCTGGTCCCTATCACGAGCATAGGGCCAACCAAAAGCATAGAACCAGATTCCACTGAATTTTGGGAAATTTGGATCTGGGTCTGAACTTTGAGATGTGGGCTCATCTCGGCACAGAACATTCATATAAAATTTGGTATAACTATATAAAACTGGGGATTTTGGTCCAGAAAAGCATAATGTTTAGACTGAAAGTAAGGTTCATAATTTCCAGTACAGTCAAGAAGATATTTAAGAGCAGCACAGCCATATACCATACCATAGTGACATTAGGTGTAGCTGATTTTTTTTTTCTTTTTAAAATGTAAAAAATATTTGTGGATAATTTGTGTCTATAAAAGCAAAGGTCTAGAACAGAGACAGGAATAGTAAAGGCAGGCTCTGTGTAGGTTTCTCCAGATCCATCTACTGCAACACCTGTACTATGAAAAGCTTGAACGTATTCCAAAGAATCAAAGAAAACCCCTCACTGTCTTCAAAGGGAGCAAGTTTGGATTCCAAGAGTGAAATCCTGGCCCCATTTAACTCAATGAGAGCTTTACAATTGATTTCAGTGGGGCCAGGATTTCACCCAAGGTCTGTATCTTCTGAGTAGAGATTACCAATTGTGCCCAAGTGTGTGATGGTTTTGTGTCCTGAACATATTCCCACTTGGGAATAGGGTGAAGATTCATTTAAGTCTAGAATATTATTATCATTGCACTTGTGACCTAACTGACTTCGGATGTAGCTCTCTAGATGAAAACACTAGTGAACCACCTTGTCGTAGTTTATAAAAGGAAGGATTTTATGCCAGTGATGAACACAAAGTAAGTACAGAAGCAAAGATGTAAACATACTTCTCTATTGTCCATGAAGCAATTGCTGAAAAAAAGCAATTTTCTGAAAATGTCTCATGCCATTAACCAGATTCTGCTCTTAAATAGTCCGGTGCTGTTCCCATAGACTTAAATGGGAGATGAACCAATGTAACTGAAAGCAAAATTGGCCCTATGTTTTTTTAAGCACATTAGTTTCCTGGTCCAGTACCAGCTTAATGAATCGTGGCCAGATCCGGTGAATTAAACCAGCAAATTGACTTGCTGTTGATTTCAGTGGGAGCAAGATCATGCCACAATGATCAATTACTGGTTTTAGAATCAATGTATTTGTCCAATAGTGGTATATTTTGTAGTGTCTTTTATTTTTAAATAGTCTTAACTAAGAAAGCAAAAATCAACACGACAAAGATGACATTCCTGTTACCTCGACAACCTAACTGAATTCCAAAATAATAATAGCATCAACCATAAGAAAACACCGATTCCTACCTCGAAAAGAAAACTCAAACAAAACAAGGACATGATATAAGACTATATTGTCATATGTAGTTGGAATCACTTACCATACTGCCCATTAGCCATAAGAGGCATCATACAAATGGTTGTTGGAATTATTCCTATTTTTATTCTACATTATCCACATAAAACTGTAAGTACTGGGAGTGATCCTAAAACACTGTAGTAGATTTCCCATATGACAACCTGACTCCTGGTCCTAACAAGTACAAAAATGAATGAAGCTTGAACCTCTACAAGATAAAATGACCTTTGAGTGTAAGGGGGTTAAAAAGACCAGATGCTCAGAACTGACTTCATTGTAGTTTCAAAGTACTTAGAGCTCAAAACTGAAAGAATAAGCTTTGGCTTTTCTTATTTGAAGTTGCAGGTCATTGAGGTTACATGCTCTAACTATGCAAGGGCCATATGAATGTAGAATATGAAGACCTCTTCTCTTTCATCCTACTGCTTGACAGTGGAATCCCTCATTGTTGCCATAAATTTGCAATTTTGTTTTCAAAAGGCTGAAAAGGCAAGAAGAACTAAATATAAAACACTGATTTCAAAAACGCAGTTTCAAGCCCACAGATATAAGAACCACTGGCATTGTATTTATCTGATGTTAGATGGCATTCAATAAAAAACATCAATTTGGGTGGTGAACTGGACACTCACCAGGTTTAAGCATAAAATATAAGCATGCCTTTCATTCTGTTTCCCTGTCAACCACTGAAATAAGTTTAGAAAGGGTGTTCACTATTAGAGGTGGTGAAAAATATTGCCTGTTTTCACATTCACAAAATTAGAGCAGTTTATCAACATTTGTAAGACTTTCAACACAATTTTGTGTGATTTTTGTTGTTGTTGATTGCGTTAAGATGACGGGAAAAATATCACTGCAATTTTTTTTATTTCCCTTTTCCAATTTTGAGATGGGTTGTTATTTGATTGGTTTGGTCATGTAGAACTGGTTCTTGTCACATAATCCACAAGGGATTGATTCTGATTCACTAATTGGCAGAACCAGCTCAAGATGGTTAATATAAGCTATATTGAATAATATTTCCACAGGATGTGGATGTGTTTTGTGTGCTTTCTCTGAGACAGTCCAAAAAGTAGCTGTTAGTAGCAGCAGGAGGGAGTGATTCTGGTTTTTATTTGCTATTACTTCTCCCTACTGCAATGGTGGGGGAAGGCTGCTTATGATTCCCCATCTAATACCATCCAGAGTTTGAAGGGTCAATGGTCCTAACTGATGATGCCTCGAATACACTGGAAAGGGAGAACAGGCTATCTACCAAAGATGGCTGAGAGAGAAAACAGGTCACTGATCCTTCCTAGCAAGAAGACAACACAAGGTAGGTGTTGACAGCTCATGATGAGTGGTTGTCAGGGAGTAATTGGAAGTTAGTTAATTTTGTTGACGAGGAGATGATGTACAGCCAGAAGAGAATCCAGCTCAGTCTCTCAGAACTGTTCTGTCATACAGTTTGTTGGAGGGAATTGAACTGTATAAAAACAGAGGGATGTTTGACATGGGGGGGGGTCCTCCACTGGTTCAGATATTTTAGATAAGCATCTAATCTCTGAACCTTCTGAGGTCACCTTGTAAGTTGATTTGTGTGTTGTATTGCTGTGAGGAATCTGCTTCACAGCATGTGTTTACATGTAGTTTTACTACAGAGAGGTGAGCTTACTGTGTGATCTTATATGTAGATCTGCTGTATTAATGCTGGAGTTTGCATGTTTATTTTATTGCCCCTGTAGTTAAAGTGTACATATCATAAGAATGAGAGATGCCTTTCAAATGTCGTGGACTCTTATCTGCTGCTAAATCTGTGCCTCAGTAACCTCTTAGGGCCAATTGGCAAGGGGCACCACTGGGAATGCATAAGAGTTACAGGGATCTCCTGGGTGTGGTATGTACATTCTAGTTCACCAAAGAGTGTTGTGTGAAGTCTCAAATGAATGCTGGTGTCACATTGGCCATCAATATCATTGCAAAACACATGTACAGATGTTGTGTAAGGAGTTATGTCTATACACTGAAAATTATATAAAAGGTCTGTGTTTAGGGACTGGTCACTAGCAAAGGTGAAAAGCAGGTTTTCTGTCAGCAGGGCCGGCTCCAGGCACCAGCATAGCAAGCAGGTGCCTGGGGTGGCCAATGAAGAGGGGGGCGGCACGTCCGGCCCTTTGGCGGCAATTCGGCGGCGGGGCCCTCACTCCCTCTCGGAGCAAAGGACCAGCCGCCGAATTGCCGCCGTAGAATGAAGCGGCGGTAGAGCTGCCGCCGATCGCGGCTTTTTTTTTTTTTTTTTTCTGCTTGGGGCGGCAAAAATGCTAGAGCCGGCCCTGTCTGTCAGACAGAAATGTTTATCTATCTGGCTGTTTACATGTAAATGAAATATTGTATGATTCACAGTGGGTCTTCTCTCACCAGTCTGAACTGAATGCTAATGAAGGATTGTGAAAACTTTAAAGAGAGAAAAGTACCAGGAGAAAGTAAGTTGAGGGGTTGGGGACACATGTAAGATTTGCTCTAGTATATTTGGGTAACAAAGAAGACACCCTGTCATCCTTTGCCTAGGAAGTAAATGGACAGCAAGTTTGTTTCATGAAAGAGGGGTCTGAGCCAGGCTTGGCTGAAAACACTGAAGAGAACTTTGGGTGAGATAAGCTTCCTTAGACAAGAGGTTAACTCCTTAGTTGAGCTTAGTCTCTAGAAAGCATGTTATGATTTTGTTGTATATGTAAACATTTGTATTTCAATATTCTTACTCACAATCTATATAACTGTATCTTTATTTTCACTATAAATATATTGAAGGGTATGTCTACACTGCGATAAAAACCCCACAGCACTGAGTCTCAGAGCCCAGGTTGGAGCCTTGCTGGGTTTCAGAGTCTGGGCTCCAGCCCAAGTCCAAACATCTACACTACAATTTTATAGCCCCAGCAACCTGGGTCAGCTGCGACCATGCCGCGGGTCTTTTATTGTAGTATAGACGTACTCTAATTACTATGGTGGTCCTGAGCTGAATCTTACAAGCTGATGTGCACTGTTCCTTTTGGAAAGGCTAGCCTGGTAATGCTGTGAGTGTTCAGTGGATAAGGGGCTGGACAGTACAGGGACTGCTTGGAGGAACTGGGGGTTGGTGTATGCGAGAGCAAGGCCTGTGAAAGCCTGGAAGGTAGTGTTCATGTTGCCAGAGGCTGGTGGTTTGAGGGAGCTTATCCACAGCAGTCCCAGACAAGACTTCCTCATGCTAAGGGCAGGTAGCGGTGAGACGCCTGACAAACCTGGGCACCCTTGGGGAACATCACAATACCATAACAACCACCATTATGGCCATCTCCTCAAATGTGCCTCTTTTACCCTGGCTTTCCCAAACTCCAGTTGAAGTCACATATCTTCTTGATTGACCTCCCTTTTTTGGGAGCCTGCTACATACTCATGGACTGAAGAGGCAGGAAGGGAAGAAGACCAGTTGTAGGGCTCGGGGGGGGGGGGAAGGGTGAGACAGCATGGAGATGCCCATATCAGCTGCCTCCACATCATGTGAACTCCAGCCAGCTTCATCTCCACTTTCGGAACATCACCTAGATCCTGATGGTCTAGAGTTGATCCAGTACCCATAGACTCGGCTCATCTAGGACCTGTTCAAGTACCTAGTCATGTTGAGTGAGAGCAGCCTCAATGCAAAACGAGTTGGCTCTCCTCTGGGCCATTGTCGCTCCCACATAGGGTACGTCTACACTACAATAAAACACCTACAGCTGGCCCATGTCAGCTGACTCGGGCTTGTGGGGCTCGGGCTGCGGAGCTATAAAATAGCAGCATAGACATTCAGACTCAAGCTGGAGCCTGAGCCCTGGGACCTCTTGATGAGGGAGAGTCACAGAGCTTGGGCTCCAGCCCAATCCTGAATGTCTACATTGGAATTTTATAGCCTCACACTTGGAGCCCTGCGAGCCTATCAGCTGACACAGGCCAGCTGTGGGTATTTTATTGCAGTGTAGACATACCCGTAGTGGAAAGATCTGGTAGCTGCTCCACTCATCATTGCCAGCACCTTGGAGTCTCATCTTTGCCCTCTGCCTTGGCCAGATGGGAGTGCTTGGGGACACAGGACTTAACAAAGATCCACATGGCACTATTGGATTCATGGAGCCTGATTCATCACAGTTACTCTAGTTTCATGCTGGTGTAATACCATTGAAATCCATTTTTAAAACTTGCACACTTACTTTCTATTGTTTAAATGGAAGCTACATTTGTGGGGTTAAAGTATTTACCAGATGCTGCCATCAGTACTGCATTCCCGGGAAGCTCGTTTTAGACACAGGACGGTATTATTGCTTCCACACTGCAGTTGCATTCACCCTAGGCACAAAGAGAATGGTGTCTCTGTAATATTTAATGATGCCTTTTTTCTTGGAGGACACAGATGAATGTTTTATTGAGGAACAGCCCTGCATGTTGGTGTCCATCTTCCTCTTTGCAAAATGTGCTGTTATTAGCCAGCTATTTCTCGAAGGCCCCTACCATAACCTTTGCAGCATCTCACTAAACTTGATCAATAGTTTTCCATTAGTGCTATTAGATCCTGAGGGAGAAGAATGGATTGCACGTGTCGAGTGGGATGCCAGATACAGAAGGTGGCACAGCAGGGAACGCAACTGGTCATTTACTATTTACTACAGAATGTTAAAAGAGAGGGATTCAACATGAATTTCTGAATTGCTAAACATATTTATTAAGTTGCAGTGACTTACTTTCTCAGGGGCTCTCTCCTGCTTCTGCTGAATTCAGTGGAAGTTTTGCTGGTGACTTCAGTCGGAGTAGGAAAAAGGAGTTTGTAAAATGGGGGTGCCTAATGTTAGGTGTCTAAATCTATATTTAGGCACTTAAATCAATGGCTGAGCAGCACAGCTTCCTTTGAAGTCAATTGGGGTTATAGTGTGATCAGCACCTTTGAATGTCAGGCCACTGATTGCAGTATCTATCTAACTTTAAGCACTTTAAACCATAAAATGTTGGCCAGTGTGCTCATATCTGATTATAGGGCCACAAGGGTTATCTTCCTTCCTTTCAGCGGGTAAAAGAAAAAAAAATATCTGTCTAGAAAGATCTCCATTGGAGAAACACAAAGAGCAACCCAGTGTGAGTAACTTGTGTTTTAACATCTGTTCCAGTCTTTAATATATTTAGGATGTAAAGAACTGCAGGAGAAAAAGAAGAGAAGAGAAGAAAAGAAGGAAGACTATTTCCTAGACTTGATGCAGGTTGCTCGACACTAACTATTGAAAGTATATAATACTATACAAAAAAGGATAATACATTTTTTAGGATTGAGTTCAGTAGAAAATGTTCAAAAGCCACTGTTGATTTGGCTTCCGAATCTGGGTAAGCAAACACAGCTGGGCCATGGAATCTCATTTGCCCTAGTGGTGATGGAGAAAAGGACGTAAAGATTTAGAAAGACATAAATCTGACCCCACATACCAATGGATTCCATTTTACAAGGTCAGCAGTTAATCCAGCAATAGATTGAATTCATTTTCCCCGGTACCCACTGATAGCCAGCTGGGCTCCTGAGTGCTATATATTTTTAACATCCCTTTTACCGAAGTCAAGGTCTTCCTGTCTTTGTTCTATGGCGATATAGCCTATCATTCAACTTTTTCAATTATCTTTCTTTTCTTTTTTAAAGTAGAGCCTTTTTCTTTCTTGTCTTCTCACTTATCTAGAAAGCACCGTATCTTTTTTCTTGCCTTTAAAGCACCATGCACACCAATAGAACTATGTAAATAATAAATGATAATGCAGTTTATCATCTAAATTGCTGCTGCTTAGAAACCTTCTCTCTTATTTTTCTAACACAAATCTATCTAAGCCTCCCTCATGATACTTTTAGACCAACATTTTCAAAGCTGGATGCCTAAAGTTAGACATCTAAATTTATATTTAGGAATGAAATTAAATTACCTGAGAGGTTCTAGTCACTTATTTTGGTGCATAAATAGGGATTTAAGGGCTTCTGGAGATGCTCAAATTTGAAAATGTGAACAATTTTTTTCTGTGCACAACCTGGCCATCACATTGCCTGGGGAATGGAATTACCAATGAATTGTAATGATAACATTAAATTGACCAGTTTATTCTGCTTACACGATGGGGTATGATTATTCCATGCACAAGCTGTGTGATGGAGTCTGATTTATATAGAAAAATGTATGTATTTTTCCCATTTCACATCAACACAATGGTCAGTTTTTATAGATTAAAAAGCCACATGCTCTAGTAGTTTTTTGAAGAGAACATGCAATCTAAAGACATTTAGATCTTTTAAGAAACAAAACCCAGTTTTGGGTTCTTTTGTAGCTGTTTTTTAAAAACTGAAAACTACACATTACATTGCTATTTATTGTAAAACATGCTTCTCAGAAAACATTAAGAACTGTATGCTGACATTAGAGCTGTACTGTGCTTCTTTGAAACATGGGTACGTTTATATTTTAAGGACCTGATACATCAATGCACTTAAGCAAATGGGGCTTAAGCACATGCTCAATGTTAAGCGTGTGCTTGAATTAGGGTGACCAGATAGCAAGTGTGAAAAATCAGGACGGGGGTGGGGGTAATAGGAGCCTATATAAGAAAAAGCCCCGAATATCGGGACTGTCCCTATAAAATCAGGACATCTGGTCACCCTAGCTTGAATGCTTTGCTGAATACAGGCATAATAGCCAGATTCTGTTACACCTAACCCACCTGAGTAGAACCTTACGTTGGCTTCAGTAGGTTGATTTGCAGAATAAAGGGCTATTGAATTTAAGTAAGAGTGGCAGAATCTAGACTTAAAAATGGTATCAGATCTGTTCCACCATGTATTTTTACATAGAACTCCTACTGAGATCAATGAGAATTCCACACAAAGAATGGGAGGCGGAGTATCACTTAACACTAAGGATCCACTGGTAAGATTTCAGTATCTTAAAAGGACTGTTTTTAAAGGCCTTGATCCAATGGTGGAAAGACTCCCATGAACTTCAGTGGGAATGGGATCACACCCTAGATCTACATGTACATGGAATTTGTACTGAAAGAGTCTTTCAGGATTACAGTTGACCAGAAGTGTGTTGAATCAGCCTCATGCAACACCACATGGTATTGTGTCAACAGAAGAAGGTGAATGTGGAGGGAAATTTCTGAGTATAAGTTAATGATGACTTTAGCTGGATAAAACATGCTCTCTTCAACATCAGCAGCTGTGTAGTCACTAGGGAGCTGTCTGGTTACATGTGTTTTTTCACATCCGTCAGCTTAACTGAATCAGAGATCCAAATGAACAATGTAGCACACAGGAACATTATGTGGATTTATGACAGTTGAAATACATAGTCCCTGGCAGACTTGGGGTCCATGAAGCAATGAATGAAATGATTTTAATCTGTGGTAGATATAATCTGGCTCCATTGTTCTTCAAGTTGTGTACAGAAAAACTGTACCCATTTACAGCTGAGTGAATAATTTATATTTTTTGGTTTGGTGGCCGAACCAGAAAGTCTGAAAAAAATAAATAAAACCCAAACCCAACCTGGTTTGTTTTGAATCAAAACTGAATTCATTTTGCTTTTCTTGCCCTAACAAAAAATAGAAAAAAATTGTTTGGGTCAAATGAAACAGTTTGAATGTCATTTGGAAACAAAAATTTGTTTTGAAGCCAAATGTTGAAATAAAATATTGACTAGAAATGACATTTTGAAACAAGACTGTTCATCTGGAAATGAAATGCTGAAATGGTTCATTTAGAAAATGTCAAAATGAAACATTTCAAATTAAAAAAAAACCCAAAACCTATTTTTTTATTTGACCAAAACTATTTGCCAAATTCAACATGAATTTGTGAATAATTTCAGTAACTGCAAAACTGCATTTTTTTGGCGAATTTACTATTCAAGTCAAAATTTTGCCCAGCTCTATACCCATGGTCTTCAGACAAATCTTTTGAAATTTCAGAAAGAGAAAAAAGGAATGGAAGAGAAATATATATACACATATAATAACTATATTGGCCTTTTAAAGCCATATTTCTGAGATGAACAAAACAGGTACAGTAATTCTTTGAATTAGTTGATAATGGGCATGAGCAAGCACAACAGAAGGGAAGTTGTTTCTATCAAATATATGATAGAGTAAAAACATTTGGTGTCACGTGTATCATGGAAATGGGAGCCATATCACACAGCGTGCTTTTCTACTTGTAGTATGACACCCAGGTTGTGCTGTGTGGCAACTTGCAGTGTTTTGATGGCACAGTCTTGGTGATTTACCAGATTTCATGATAACTGACAGGAATGCCATAGGGATTCCACAAGATACAAAATGGACCTGATCCTACAAATGCTCCTTATGTGGAACTGCTACTCCTGGGGGAATTCTGTGCCACTGCGCATGTGCAGAATATATGGCCCCACAGATTTCTTTGCTTCCCCACAGAAAAATGACTTTCTGAATGGGAAGCAAAGGGAAGCCACAAAAGCGGTCATGTGACCCTCCCAAGCAGTATGTTTCGGGTGCCCATGGCATATGGTAGAGAGTTAAATCACCCTGAGGTAGGGGGCAGGACTGGGGAAGACCCGGCTGATGGCTCCTACCCTGCTCTGGGCTCAGCTGTTAGTCCTGGCTGGGCTGGGGATGACGGAACTTCCTCTTCCCCTGCACGGCATCTGGGGCCGTGTCAGACCCACCCCCAGATTTCTCCCCCGGCTGTAGAAAGCTCTGCAAACTCAGTCGCCCGCACCCAGATTGCCCCACACCGAAACCTTTCAACCCATACCTGGATTCCCCCACACTAAGCCCCTTCACACATGGATCCTGCCTTGCTGAGCCTGCCTGCCCACACCTGGTGCACCTGGCATGGAGGGCCAGAGCCCTAGGATGTTTGTGGGGCAGGCCTGGTCCTTGCGCTGTGTCAGGGTTGGGTGCAGCCTCACCGCTGAGTCCGTGTCCTGGGGGTTAGGGGAGTGTGGAGCTACACGGTGATTTTTAAAATGTGTGCAGAATTTTTATTTTTTTGGCTCAGAATTTTTCATTTCTTGGCGCAGAAATGCCCTCAGGAGTAAACTGCCACTGAAATCATTGGGTCTGGCTGAATTCACAATTCAATTGGGTTTGGTCCCCAGTAGAACTTAGAACACCATCAGGACTGCTCCAATTTGTACCAGGAATCACTGGAACACAGCAGAATTCCAGCTATTCCCCCTTCCCAAGACATGTATCTGAATACACGCCTTACATCCTGTGGATCAGGAGGGAGTGGCATAGAGGCAGGTAGATTAGCTCTACAGTTTGGATTCACTCCCCGCCCCAGGCCACGAGAACCTTCACCTGTTCACTTAGACACCTTTATACCTCATTTGTGTCTCCTTTACAAGTCTGGAGCAGCACAAAGGGGCTAGAATGGGGGCCATGGTCAGGCTCCTAGTGTTCATACATGACAGGTCTTGTTAGGCTGCTGTCAGAAGTTAGGTCGGTGAGCTACATAATACACTGTTTGGAATCATCCTAATTATCTGATGTTGAAAAGACTGAATGAGCACTCAATTGCTTTTAGGAAAAAAAGTCTGTGCAAGTCTGTGACAGCCCGAGGTATACAACATCATGATGTCCATAGTATTTTGCTGCCACAGGCTTTTCCATTACATATTTTTGGCCCATGTGTGTGATATGTGACATATTTGCTAAATTCTGTCAGGCATGATCCATCATGGAACAATCTTTCACATTTTCAGTCAGGAATCTAGTCTTTCAGCATAAACACAAATGCACTTTAGCAAATGCTATTCTCTATTAGGAAGATGACCAGTCTACCCTCTGGTAAGAAAATTGCTAGACAGCCCAGGGACTTAAATCTAGATAAAGGAGTTTAAAAACAAGTTACAGTGCATTAGAATTAAAGTTTAAATCTGGTCCCCAGATATTGTGATGATGAGCACATTGAATGGCTGGACAGATAGATAATTTTTAGATGAAAAATGATCATGTGTTTCTGAAATGCAGAAGTGTGATCACCTTCTTTTGATTCATAACTAGAGGTACAAACTGAGATCTGTATTTATGAAAGGGTCAAAGCTGATAGAAGAGCTGATGCTCTTCTAGGGCTTAGAGCAATGCAGTGAGAGACTTTGGTGAAAAAGGGAATGCAGAGACTGAGGCCATGTCCACACTAGCACTTATGTTGGCAAAACTTTTGTTGCTCAGGGATGTGAAAAAAACCCCTCCATGAGCGACATAAGTTTTGTTGGCATAAGTGCTCGTGTGCACAGCACTATGTGGGTGGGAGACGCTCTCCTGCCGACGTAGCTACCGTCGCTTGTTGAGCTGGTTTAATTATGTCGATGGGAGACTCTCTCACATCGGCATAACGCAGCTACACGAGTGCTCTTACAGCGGCACAGCTGTACCGGTACAGCTGTGCTGCTGTAAGCTTGTAAGTATAGACATGCAGGGACGGANGGTAGCTGCAGAGAGGGGGGGCTCCCCGGGTGGCGGGCGGGGTTAGCTGCCGCGAAGGGGGCCTCCCCGGGCAGGGGTAGCTGCAGAGCGGGGGGGCTCCCCGGGTGGGGTGGTGGTGGGCGGGGTTAGCTGCCGCAGGGGGGGCTCCTCTGGTGGGAGGGCGGGAGGGCGGGGTTAGCTGGGGGGGGGCGCAAGGTGGAAGTTTCGCCTAGGGCGCGAAACTTCCTTGCACCGGCCCTGTAGACATGGCCTGAGCAATAGTGTGCAGAAATCCACTCACATGTTTAGTTTAAGAGTACTAGTCTTCCAGCATCTGGTTCTTAAATTGCACACAGTTTGTTTACAGAATAAGCAACACATCGTGCAGAGTTTGCACTAGAGCAAATACCTGCTAAACATATAAACCTCTTAAAAGATTACAATCTGGGTACAACTGCATTTGTTAGTTACTAGGATGAATAGAGGAACATGTAAATAGACACTGAGTAGAACATTGCTGCCTTAGGACTGCACTATTTGTATTTCTAACAATGACTTATTGTGTTTCATGTTGTAGATAGTGGGCCTGATTGTCACTCACCAAATTTACACTAGTTTAATTCCATTGACCTACTTGGAATTACTCTGATATAGACTGGTATAAGTGAGAGGAGAGTCTGGTCTGGAAAGGTACTAAATGAAAGGTGTCAAACAAATGGTTCATCCCCTTTGTTAGCTGACCCAGGGCCCAACCTTTTTCCCATTGAAGTCAGAACTCATGACTCAAAACTTGCATTGTCTTTTAATGGGAACAGGAACAAGCCCTAAGCTTTCATTGTGATTTATATAACATAATATGTTAGAGAGGGGACTTTATTATTTGAAGAGAGAATTAAACAGAAATATTAGATGGGGCGGGAAGGGAGAGATCATATTTGACTAGAATGGCAATGCACCAATATTAAAAGTACCAGTAAAGCTTAATAAAACCAGTAGAACAATGCATGATTATTATAAATGAATGTGTTGAATCAATCTCTGCAATGTGTTTATTCATTTATTTGTAAGAAAACTGGATGAAGTTGATTGTCCCTATCTAGTGAATTTGTTTGGGAACAATACCACTTCTCATTAATTCAGGCTTAAAGTGGCTTCTTAATAACAGCATAAATCACAACAAGTGCAATTGGTGTCATTTTCAGAAGTTTGATCAGGCTGAAACCAGACTGACAGGAAATTTGATAGCAAGAATTAACATCCACTGGTTACGGGAAATGAATTCATGTGTCTGAGAAGATGTTTTAACCAAAGAGGATTATTTCTTAATGATGTGGAGACGCAAATGGGCTCCTGTGCCAAGTTCATAATTGGCACTCTTCAATATTAAATATATAGAACTATGTTTATATAAGAATGAGGTTGTGATGTAACAGACAAGAAAAAAAACCAGGTTCCGCAGGTAGGATTCATGGCAAAACATGCATTTATAGAGCTGTTAGTTGAGATTTTGCACAAAAACAGGTAAGGAAGCCCATGTAGAGTTATTAGCAAAAGGCACACATGGCAATTCAAGTGCTTCTATGTTCATGTTTTCTTCCTATATACCTTTTTTTGGCTATTTGCTGTGGTTGGGTGAAAAGCACAGTCCATACCCAATTATTAATCTTAATCAATTTTAAAGATTTATTGAGACATTTTTTAGGACAAGATATCACCATCTTAATCAAGCATAAAGCATAAATAAAGCAAATAGACCAGGATAGGATAATGATCAGCTCCCAAGTCTTTGGGCACAGGCAGGGGTGTTAGAACAATTTTTTTAGTGGGGGTGCTGAGAGCCATTGAACCAAACTGTAAACCCTGTATATAATGGAAACCACTTCAAGTCAGGGGGTGCTGCAGCACCCCCCGCACCCTTACATCCAGCACCTATGGGCACAGGTAGGCTGCGCCTGTTCAGATCCATACTGATTTGGCTGTGTAGATCCTGTGTTGCTCTCCCTAGGGTTTGTAGCTAGCCCTCCTTTTATACACTTATATAACCCATACATCTTGCATCCTTGCTCTTGCCTGTGTTACCTAGCTGATCACTCATCACTCTTATCCATATTTAGTATATTCCATGCTATATACATCCTATATTTGTCATTCAATGCTCTTTTCTTGAATGGGTGTGTGACAGGGTGTATCAACCCTGTACTGGGCCAATGGGGGCTGACCAATCACTGTGGGCCCAGGAGACCACGCTCCCTCACCCCTGCTGCACATGCTCCAGGTGGAGGAGGCAGATAAAAGGAGGCAGCCCTGCTCAGTTGGGGCTGGCAGAGGAGGAGGAAGGATGTGTGCTGCAGTCTCCTGCAAAGAAACCATCGACTCTCCAGGCTGTAAGGACCATGGATCCAAACTGTGTTGTGGACGACCAGCCAACCATGGAGCCTGACTGGGATCCTGAGCCGCTGCCAGCCGAGGAGATGCCTAAGATGGACTTTTTGGTATGGAGTGACCAAGGGGATGTGTTAGGAGACAATGCCTGGACCCTTGATAGGGAGTTTACCGGCTCCATAGGGCCCTGGGTCGGAACCTGGTGAAGTTGGGTGGGCCCGGGTTCCCCTACCTCCCCACTGCCTCACTTGCCTCTAGGCGTGGCTACCAGGGGCTCCAGCTATAGACTGAGTGCTTTCTCTGACCCACCCCAGGGGCTACAGACTGATTGTTTGCTCTGCCCTGCCCAGAGGGTCAGAGCCCCTTAAATGCTATTGTCTGCTCCAGCCAGGAGGATGAGGGGCTATAGACTGAGTGTTTTCTCTGCCCCGCCCCAGGGGCTGCAGACCACTTGGTGGATCTGCCCCACCAAGGCTCCTGTATCCTGTAATCATGTTTGTTTGACTCAACAGGGAATCCTGACAAATGGGGGTGGCCCCCATGATATGTGGTGGAGAATGCAGGAAATGGTTGGGTCCTGTTAAGAGACTCAACAGGGGGAGAACTACATGATTAAACTCCATAGCCATAATGGATAACGAAAAGGTACTAAAGTGGATGCTGGAAAGCCAGCACAGCAGGCGACCCAACAAATGCAACAACAAGCCGAACCGCAGCAGCAAATGGCTGCGCAACAACAACAGATGGCCCAATACCAAGAACAACAACAGCAGTTGATCAGGGAGTTAGCAGCACAGCACCAAGTCCAACAGGAGCGCCTGGTTCAGCAGATGGCGGTGCTTCTACAACCATCTGGGCTGCCTGGTACCGCCAGGATGGACCAGGGAACAGAGAACATCTTGACAGGGTTACCGGTGAGACTAGCTAAGATGTGGCCTGGGGATGACCCAGAGGCCTTCTTGGTCACATTCGAGCGAGTCACCACTGCGGCTCACTGGCCTCTGCAGCACTGGGCTACCCTAGTGGCCCCATACTTGACTTGGTGCACACAGACTGCCTACCGGAACCTAGACCCTACTGACACAGTTAATTATGCCAAAGCTGTCATCTTGGACCAAGCTTGGTTTAACCCCGAGACATTCTGACTGTGATTTTGATGGGAGAAATACCCGCCCTGGAGCTCGACCTCAGGCTCAGTAACTCCGGGATTACTGCTGGTGGTGGTTGGATCCTGAGAAGCTGATAGGAACCCAAGTGATGGAGGCCATCATTCTGGAACAGTTTTCCTGGGGGGAAGTAGTGGATCTGTCGACACCGTCCAATGACACTTGCCGAAGCGGTATCTTTAATGGAAGATCACTTAGCTGCATAGGGTCCCAGGATATGGACACCTAAACCAGGGAGCCCTGGGAGCTGTAGGAGAGATCCACATGAGAGACAGGACAAATCTGAAGAAGGGGAACCCCAGATTAGATCTGGGCAGCGTGTAGTAGCCCCAAACCTGGGAACCGCCTGGAACCGCAACATGAAAACCTGAGGGGTGAAAACCCCACCTGGTGGGCCTGCACGCTCATGACAGAACTCCACAACAGAAACAATGAGGGACAGATGTTACAAGTGTGGCCAGGAGGGGTACTTCAGACTCAGTTGCTTCTTTATGGATTGTAACTATGGACAAGCCTGGGTGGCAGCCTCATGGGCCTGGAAGAAAGTCCTGCCCAAACTTCTGATCATTATGTGGGTCAATGCACCCCCATAACAGGTCTGGTCAACTCAGGGTGCACCCAGACATCATACAGTCCAACCTAGTGAAGGCACTGGGCCAGATAGAGACTCCTATATATCACCAGTGCATCCATAACCTGGAGTAAACCTGGAGGTTGGCTGTCATGAGGAAACATGATGGATTGGCCTGGATGAGATGCTCGCATACCCCGTGGTCCTGGGATGTGACTGGAGATGGTTCGGGGAGGTTATGCACGAATGGGGAAACTGACTGCAGGCAGAAATGAACCCAAGACCATGGTTGAAGGGGCTCCTAAGCCAAAGGGAGGATGAAGGGCCAGAGGGAGAGCCCCCTGACCATTCGGAAGGCCCTGGACCATGTTGCATAGAGACAGAAGCGCTGGAGGAAGCTGGACACGAGTGGCTGATGGCCGATGGAGATTTCATGAGGGAGCAGAGAGTTGTGCATGGGAACAAGTGACCAACAGTGAGGAGGAGGGGGGCACCAACCAATGGGTACCGCAAAGGCCCCACTTCAAGGTCCACAATGAAAATGTTTAAATGTAAGCAGTCTTTTAAGAAGGCTCCCAGAGAGGAGACTGAGAAATTGGCATTTGTAAAAGATGTTACCCCTTTTAAACAAATCTTGCAAAAATTTGGACACAGCCCTGGATCTGATCAAGTGTTAGCTGATGTCCATACAATTTCAGACCTAGAAGACAAATTGGCTAGGTACTTATTGATATATAAACCCTCAACTCAAATGAAAAAGGAAGCAGCTGCAGTTTGGCTTTACGGAAAACCTGTAATGAGGTATTCCTTCAGTTGGCTGAATGTAAAAATGAAAACAGGAAACTGCACCAAGATTTACAAGCCTCTGCTGCAGAAGTAGAGAAATGGAAATGTATGTCCATTAGTACCCAAACCCAGTTAGATGCACTTAAGGATGGGTACAGAGAGTTAAAGCAGCAGTCTCAAATCTTACAGGAGCATACGAAAGAAAAGGAGAAAATTGAAAAAGAAAATCAGGTATTACAGGGAATGGTCAAAAAGTTAACTTTAGAATAGGGGAGAGCCCCCGCCCCACTGACCATAACTGCTGTAAATCACTCATTAAAGAACTGGAACAAAAATTGGGATTTGCAAATAGACAAATTGCAGCAGTAACATCAGGAGAAGGGACATTTGAGACCCCAGAAGGGGCATACTTTTGGGATCCCTCTGGAGATTGGGAAGGGGATATTTGGGTAGATTCCTCCTCCCAGGGCCAAAATGCCATTGCAACAGTAACAAAGAGAACAGTCACAACCATGAGAGAGGGCGATGGGAGTGAAACAGCAACAACAGTGCCTGTTTCTGCCTCAGATCTCCAGGCCATGGCAAAGTGGCTGGTGATTTTAAAATGGGATTTTTTTTTCTAGATGGAGGGTTAATGCCCTTTTACTGGGAGAAAGGAAGGATTTAAACTCACAAGAAATGCACTGCTTAATGAGCATTTGTGCAGCCCCAAGTACCAGACACACTGTGGAAGAGACCGAGCAGGGTCTGCCGTGGTGGAAGCACTGTGCTAATTTGTTTCTAAGCTTCTATCTTTCAGCCGCCGAACCAGAACATCAGGAGAGCTGGTACCAGCTGAAGAGTTACAGAAATACCATGGTTATAATGTCGCGACAAAGTCTGTGTTCAGTGCTCTGTGTTGCATGTTCTGTGTCTGTCTCTGGTGGGTGTTCTGTGCTAGCATTGGGTCCAGAGGGATACTACACTAGACAGGGTAAATGCCTTTTCCTCTCTCCAATTCCCCCATCTCCAACCAAATTATCAATCACATCCACCTCTGTCCAAAAGACTTTGGTCCCCAATGCATCAGATTTATTTTTTGTTAGGTTCTCTAATAGTCATTTTGTTGTTGATTTTTGTTATTGATACATTTGTATTGTTAGTTACATTTGCTTGTATTGTTAATTCCAGACATTCCTCTATGCACTCTGGTTCTACTTCCCCGAGCCCTGAAGGGTAGTTCATGGGGCCCCATAACCTGTAAGACCTTGGCCCGTGATTGTAGGGCCCCATCTTTCAGATCCTCAGAGACCTCGAGAACAACTGTTAGGAATAGGGGATTCTGCAACATTTTAGCAACCAAATGTTAGTTTAAGTCCAAATCAGCTTAACCTTGCATGACAACTGTGGTACTCCTACAAAATCTTATTTGTTGTGTATGCTTAAGGAGGTCCAGACCTCAGTGACTTTTATTGTTTGATAGCTATTGCAGCATCAAACTTGGACAGCATTTTATTTGTCAATGTACCCAATTATTGTAATGGTGATGGTTTTATTGTATTCCCAATTATTATGATTATGATTGTTTGCATTTGTGTTTATGTTATATCTGGTGTTTAGTCAGTTGTAATAGTTTTAGTTATATTCACCTGGTTATGATTGTTTGGTTTGCCTGCAACAGATCACCTGTGCCCTACAACGACAACTACTGTAATGATCATAGATCAAGGGGCAGAGCGTTGTAGGAGCAGCCCACCTAGTCAGCTGTTCTAAATATAATTTTTCATCCCATCATTGTTCTAGTAGTAATCCTGACTGTTGTTGGTTCTAATGCTCTGCATGTGCTGCTGGATAAAACAGATGTATTCTAAATTGAACCCACAGGCTGAAATCATGACCCAATACATAGCTTTAAAACAGATACAGAAGATTTATATGGTGACCACTCAAGAACTGTTCTTGAGGGGTCAAAAAGGGGGACAATGTAGATAAATCTCTGCATTAAGCATCTTCACATAACTTTCATATGACTTTGTATTATGCCTCTATTTTCATACAACTTTGTATCAGATCCTTATATAGAAAACTTTGTATTGAGCCTTGGTATAATGTTAAAATTTTTTGTTTTTGCTAGGAGTAGAATAAGATCTCTCCCCCTCCTTTTAATCAATTGCCCTGTTGAATGAATGAGGTGTGAATGAGTAAGGCATGGAAGGCAAGCACCTCCAGACAGCTGCAACAGTTGGCGAGGGGATGGAAGCCAGACCCAAGAACAATAAAACTTGTCAAGTGGGCTCACTAAAGATCAGACATATTGATGGCCTTGGGGGTTAGAAGCAAGCACCTTCTTTTGAAAACACCCTCTTTGAACAGCATTGGGACAACACCCAGAAAGAAGCATCACAAGGACCAACGGACACAGATACAGATTTTGAATCTGGTATAGATTTGCATGAGAGGGAAGCTGCTATAAATGTGAGGTGTCTTGCAGAGGACTTGTCTTGTCAACATGGGAGCATCAATCCGGATCTACAGAAGCCCGACTCCACCCCTCCCCCATCTAACTCACCTGGCCAGTGAAGTTAAGGGGAGCAACTAGTTGGTAACAACAACAAGACGGAGTATGCTTGTGTGTGTGTGTGAGTGTAATATATATCATATGCATATGATACAGTGTTGATTGATACATGTATTACCAATAAATGTGGCGCTTTGCCTTATTCCCCCTGAAAAGATCCTGTGCAGTAGTTTAAGTACAACAATTCCTCCACATACTGGTAGTGGTAGACTACGCGACCTGATACACCAAAGCTATCCAGTTGCGTTTGATGACTGCGACTGTCATAGCGGCAGAAGGTGGGAGACTGTCATCGGACACTGCTCGGGAAGATGTGGGGTGTCGTCCGGGAAGAGCTTGAGGTGACGCTGGCGCTGGGGGTCATAGAAGAATCTCGCAGTGAGTGGAGGAGCCCATCGTCATAGTTCCAAAACCTGATGGATCCATGAGGTTCTGCATAGACTTTTGGAAAGTCAGTGTGATCTCCCAATTCAACGCCTACCATATGCCTTGGGTAGAGGAGCTCAGATTAGGGAATGCTGAGTTTATAGCTACACTGGATCTGATGAAAGGGTACTTGCAAATTCCCCTGACCCCAACCCATCCTATCCCAGGAGCAGGATGGGGAAGAACAGCCATTACTCTACCTACGTAGAAAGTTATTTCACCATGAGACAAGATATTCAACAATGGAAAAGGAGGCACTGGCGGTGAAATGGGCCATTGAATCCCCACATCATTATCTGCTGGGGAACCCATTCCAGCTCAACACAGCTCTATGGCCCCTTCAATGGATCCACTCTATGAAGGGCGCTAATGCCAGGATTATGAGGTGGTACCTCTCCCTGCAGCCCTATGAGTTTGAGGTATTTCACCGCCCAGCCGAATGCTGACTTCTTTTCCCAAGTGGGAGGGGAGGAAGACGAGGGAGGTCCTCACTTGAGGGGGAAGGTGTGTGATGAGGTGTATCAACCCGACACTGCTGACCAATCACTCTGGGCCCAGGAGACCACCTCCCCCCTCTTGCCCCTGCTGCTCCAGGTGGTAGAAATAGATAAAAGGAGGCAGCCCAGCTCAGTCAGAGCTGGCAGAGCAGGAGGAAGGATGTGTGCTGCAGGCTCCTGCAGAGGAACTGTAGACTCTCCAGGCTGTAGGGACAGTGGACCTGGACTACACTGCGGACCAGCCAACTGTAGAGACCGACTGGGATGCCAAGCTGCTGTCAGCTGAGGAGATGCCAGAGAAGGGCTTTTTGGTAGGAAGTGACCCAGGGGATGTGTTAGGAGTCGATGTCTGAATCCTTATCGGGAATTTACTGGCTTCATAGGGCCCTGGTTCGGAACTCAGTGGAGTATGATGGGCCTGGCTTCCCCTAATCCCCCACCCCCTCCACACTTGCCACTAGGCGTTGCTACCGGGAGCTCCAGCTATAGACTAATAAATTCATTTGCTCTGCCCCACCCCAGGGGCTACAGACTGTTTGTTTGCTCTGCCCTGTCCTGAGGGTCAGAGCTCTCCCAACTGCCATTGTCTGCCCAGCCAGAAGGCTCAGTGGCCATAGACTGAGTGTTTGCCTTGCTCTGCCCCGCCCCAGGGGCTACAGACCACTTGGTTGCTCTGCCCCTTTGGAGTTCTGGGTCCCCTGATCGTGATTGCTTGACTCAACAGGAAATCTTGACAACCATGCTACAGGGTTTATCAACCCCACACTGGGCAAACAAGGGCGACTCCGCTCGACACGTTGAGGCTCCGTGACAGGGTCAGACTTTCTTAGCATGCCTTTTCATACTTCCCCCTATTCATATTGTTATCTCCATGTCTTTCTTCTTTGGCCTAGGTGTTTTCCAGTTTCTCTATTTTATCCGTCTTTGTGGCCTTATTCATTTGACCTGTCACCCTGACTCACTTGTTTTTCCATACTGTTACCTATAGATAGCTGGCTACTCACACAGTTTCTGTTTACCCAGTTTCTTACATGGGATTCCAATACTTTGATTCTCTTAACACTTTGTTGGCAACTTCTTACCTGTATTCAGTCTGGTTTTCTAGAGATTGCTCAGTAAATGACCATATGTTTTTAAGTACCTTTCTATGCTATTGTTATATTAGATTAGCATATAGATTATATATTAGCATATAGATTTGTCAGGGTTTTGCTGAGAAGTAATGTGGCTAAGAGGCTAAGACTTCGTTCTGCCATACTGGCGACATGAGTTTTATTTATAGTATAGTTCATCTTTAAATAATAAATCAGAGTACATTTATATCCTAATTCTGGTGATTTTTACTTTTTATCCTATTTAATATAACAGTAATCGTTGCTAAATGTAAGAGATTTAAGAAGCTCAATCTCTTTTATTTATAAAAGAGAAGGCTAAGAGGTGACCAGATCATAGTCTATAAGTACTTATACAGGGAGAAGATTTCTGATAGTAGAGGGCTGTTTAATCTAGCAGACAAAGGCATAGCAAGGTCAAAGAGCAGGAAACTAGACAAATTCAAACTGCAAATAAGGTGCATATTTTTATCAGTGAGGTTAAATAACTAATGGAATAACTTCCTGGGGATGGGGTGGATTTGAAGTATTTCAAAAATCAAGATTAGATGTCTTTCTAAAAGATACACTGTAGTTCAACCAGAAGCTATTAGACTTGACACAAGGAGTACTGGGTGAAATTCTATGGCCTGTGCTCTACAGGAGATCTTAATGTTCCATTCTGGCCTTAAAAGCTATGAATCTAGCATCTGAGCATCAGGCAGCGGAAACCATTTCTAAATCCATAATTCCTGGCATTGAGGACATAGCTACCAAAAATAACCCCAGCAACAACAGAATGTAGTATATAATATACTTAACATTGCTAAGCGTTTAACCAAATACAAACAAAATGTAATAAATTAATGGAAGTACATAATATGAAGGCAAGAGGAAAATTGTGTTGGTAGAGAAATTTGTACTATTTATGGGAGTTGTGTAAAATACTATAACCAATTCATTAGGGGATATTAAAAAAGGAAAATAGCCTAACTTTATTAGGAATGAATATTTAGCTAAGTGGTATTGTCCTTAGTGTATAACAAAAACAGTGGTAAACTGGAAAAGTGTTAAATTGTGTGGATAGATCCCCTTTTGGTACCATTCATAATCTGGGGTCAGTGGCACCTCATCCTAATCGAGGCAAATTATTCAAAACAATCTTGCTCAGTGTTTGGTTCCATATATACCAATATTTGATCCTGACACAACAATATTTAACAAGTTAACCTCCTGAATGGACATTAGCTATCTGGAAGACATCATCTACAAGGAACATCTGGATCTACCTCAGCTACTGGTGTATCATGTAGCAATGCAAATCTAAAGAGCGCTGCATGTGGCTTGTTGTGCCAGAAACACTTCTAACATTATAATTTCAGTGGCCACAATGATTCGTTCCAGTATAATGAGACAGAGAAGCTAGCTGCTCCTGTCTCCTGCCTGGTGAAGCTTACCACATGGCGACAGACAGCAGTAAGGGTAACCTATAATACGAATGGACAGTACTGTGTAGTAACCAATTACAAGTGAGATCTCCATATGTAAATTTCTTGTAATGTCACTACTCCAATTTTCTGTTTTCCTCCTCATGTACGTAGCACTGTAGGGTACACTATAATTAATGCCTATCCCAGTTTTTCTACATGAATCTATTGTCCAAAGGGAGTCCCAATGTCAGGGTGAAGTTGAAGCTTATCAGGTTTTAACGTACGTATTAATCCACGTACTTTAAATTTAAAAACATTACTAGATTGGAAAGACACACATGTTAGTCAAATTAGCAATGACTCGCAGAAGGCAAAACTAGCCTTAAATGCCACGATGGGGAACTTAAAATACAGATTTCCCACACTTGGACAGAAGTTGCATTTAAAGCTTTGCTTGTGTTACAAGGTGCATTAATTGTAGCTGTGTTAATTACGTAGTGCTGCTCATGCAGTTTGGTAAAACACTTTAAATTACATATAAAGGTCCTGTCACTGGGGCCACCGCTGCTCCCCAGCTCCAAGCATTCGCTGCCACGCCCAGTCTCAGTCAAAGAGATTTATTCTTTTATGACAAACGTTAAAGAAACAGAACGCAGTCTTTAGTCAATACCTGGCCCCCAGACTTCAGGGCCACTCTTCCCAGGAGTCTCTGGCACACCAGGTCCTGGCAGCTTCCTTGCCTCTGCCAGCTCCGCTCCGCTCTTGGAGCTGCAGTCATAGGGTTGCTTCTTTGAGCCCAGCGGTGGCTCCAGGCACCAGCGCTCCAAGCGCGTGCCTGGGGCGGCAGGCCGTGGGGGGCGCCCTGCTGGTCCCTGGGAGGGCGGCAGTCAGGCTGCCTTTGGTGGCGCGCCTGCGGGAGGTCCGCCGGATTCGGCGGGAATTCGGCAGCGGGTACGCCGAAGCCGCGGGACTGGCGGACCTCCCGCAGGCATGCCGCTGAATTCGTGGGACCGGGGACCTCCCGCAGGCAAGCCGCCGAAGGCAGCCTGCCTGCCAGGCTTGGGGCGGCAAAAAAGCTAGAGCCGCCCCTGTTTGAGCCCCTGGCCCCCTTGCTCCTGGGACCCACCACAGGAATTAGCTCCACTCCAGTGTGGCCTTTGCTGCCCAGGGTTCAGCCTATCTCAGTTCTTCCTCTTCAGCTGCCTACTAGCTGTCCTTTATAGGCCTAGGTGTAGCCCAGGCCTCTTTAACTGGCTGGATTAGGTTCACCTCACCTGCTCCAGTCCAGGGGAGCTGGGCTCAGTCTATCCACAGAGACCAGCTACCCTGTGACAGGCCCTCACCACTGCTCCATATATTAGTCTGGCAAAGGTGTCTCTTTAGCTATAATAATTATCAAGGTGATAAGGTGGGGGCCTGTTGACTAATATATGTTGGTTATCATATATACATATCATATTAATAATATGTATTATCCGCACCATATTTATATTAGCATGCATTAAGCACAAATATTATAGCAGAACATATGGCCTACATTGGCCTATGACTTCTGTATAACCCAGCTCACTTATGCTAAGTAGCCAATAATCCCTTGCATTCACTGAAAGAAGTTTTGGTCTGAGCAAAAAAGGGAAGCTGTCAAGGTTAGGACAGATTAATGCTTTACCATAGAAATAGAAAGGGAGTTACTCTCACAGGCCTGTATAAAAATGTCCCAAAGGAAAAGAACAAGATATATGATTGTTCTACCCTAGTACAAACCTAGGAGGTGCCTTCATGCCCTTTGGCACCTGAAATGCTTGTGTTCAGATAATGGAGATAACATGTACCCCGAGGCACCAGAAAAACAAGGTAGAAAGCTAGTTGGTTAAATCTAGTTTCAGATGCGCATTCAGTACCTTTTACTGTAAACAGGTAGGGTATAAAATAATGGCTTTAGGAGTACACCTTCTGGAAAGGTGAAGGCAACAATGCTGCATAATATGGCTTCCCAGAGATTGGTATCATATAGAACCTTTTTTTGTACGATATTATTATTATTGCGTTATAATAAGAAACCGGATGGACGTTGGTTTGTTTTGAAATATACTCAAGAGACCAAATAACCAAAGTGTAACCAAGTAATTGACTATACATTGCCTATAAATTGCCTATAAAGTGACAATTTATCAACAATCTGCATATTAGAAAGCTGGCTTCTGTTTCTCAGCTCTGCAAGACTGACCTTGTGTAATACTTCAGATATTTCTTCTTCTGTAAAATTTAAGCTTATAACTTGGCTAAATCTGACTGGATCATCTTGGAGACAGCATAAGATACCTGTCTGACCCCAGGACTCTGCCTCTACCACATTTCAAGTTACTGCTCCAACCTACTGAGCTTGTCTAAAATCTGCCAGAAAAAAATTAACAATAGAAAAACTACCTATTTTCCCCTAATCTTATTCTCAAAAATGGTTGTTCTGTTTTTGCTGAATCTTTAAAAAATGAAATTAACCTGAGGCAGTGACTGAGCAAGAAAAATTTCATCCCAGATGGTTACAGTTTGGCAAAATTATAAGCAATTGAAAACAAGGCCTCTGTAATGGGAAATGCTAGGTAGCCTTATCAGTACTTCCTATATCATAGGGTTAAATTCCTCCTTGGTGTAACTTCACTGAAATTGAGGTTGAATTGGGTTCATAAGATCTGGAGACTATAGAGTTGGGCTCATAATGTCTACAGCTGTAACCATAACATTTCCTTAGGGAGTTAGTGAAAATTCAGGTTGTAATGTGGGTACTATTCTAAGAGAAGTTTCTTTTCTCAAGAGCCTCCTGGGGCTGCTGAGCCACTCTGTTTTCTTTTGACTCTATTGCTTCAGTTGTCACAAGGTTCGAAAACTGGCCGGGTAATTCATTCTGAACAGTAACATGATTTGCATAATGACAACTGCGGGGTACATTGAGCCAGCCTGTTCTACTGGAATTCTACATACCACAGGGTGACGTTCAGCCTATCCCATACCAACATTCTCAGGAACCTGACTGGTGCTCCAGTAACAACTCAAATAAATCAGAAAAAAAATTCACAGTCCCACTGACCATGCCCCCATTCCACCTTGATCATATGTCTCCCTGTTGTATGCATAATTCCAGTAGAATAGCTAGTTCAGTGTCACCTGCAGGTGCCATTATGCAAAACATATTACTGGTCAGAATGGATCATCATGCTCATTATTTGACTGGAAGCATGTATATTCCATGGTCTACAGGTAAACCAAAATCCTGCACAATCTAACAACAATAATGTACTTTGTAGCTGAATATATATATTAAAAGGGTAGGGGATTTCTTCATTTAGCTTAAAT
>QXTE01000002.1:33175976-33248946 GCA_003942145.1 Platysternon megacephalum | reverse complement strand
GGGGGGGGGGGGGGGGGGGGGGGGGGGAGGGAGGAGGTGGTGGTGGAAAGGAGGACAGGGAGCTTTCTTTTCACCAATCTCTGACCTCTTCAGCAATGACTGAAACTGAGGATGAAGTCAATGAGACTACTCATGTGAGTAGCTGTTCACTTATTCTAGTCTATTCTGGTTCTTAGCCTTCCTCACTGTAGTATCAGAATGCTTTCCGGTAGTGCATTAAGTGATGTGATTAATGTCTGTCACACGTGGTTCATTCTTTTCCCCTCTACTCTCCAGAGGGAAATTGTGTGCGGGGGAGGGGTTTAACATGTCTTCTTTTAATGAAATGATTTAGTATGTTATATGTACACTGTACCATGTATTTATATTGGAAAGGCTGAAGGAATGCACTTTGCATTTGGAGTAGAAGGTAGTGAAGTCTGTGATGGTTCTTGTGAGAGTTTGTTTTACATTCTCCGACTGCCTCTAAGAATGCTCTGTTTCCTGCTCAGATGAGCTTTAACATTGCTGTAGAAAAATGGGAGAAAGGGATTCACAATCTGATCCTTTGATCTTTGTGGCATGAAGGGATGTTGTGAAATGTCTGTTTGGTATATTCATTTCTGAAGTATAGAGTAGTGGGTTTAGCTCTATGCACGTCACTGGGTCACATCCCTTGCCCAGCTTAGCTGTTTCAATTTCCTCTTTCTTGTGGTAGCTTGTTGAAGATGATCTGTAAGATGACCTATTTCCCTTCATGCCAACTTCAAGAAGAGGGAATGCATAGCTTGGGAAGAGAATACCACTGGCAAGAGGTCACTAATGCTTCTTGTGCCAATGAACTCATTATACTTTAGCTTGCCTACCCAATGCATGCTGGAGAAGAGCCTTTTTCTAGCCAGAAGGTCAGAACTTGTGCTGCTGATGTTACCATTGCTTCTCTAGGTTCCACTTCTGGATCATCAAGATAGCCTTGCGGATGGTTCTCAAAGCAAGTGGGGGAGGGATAGCTCAGTGGTTTGAGCATTGGCCTACTAAACCCAAGGTTGTGAGTTTAATACTTGAGGGGGCCACTTAGTGATCTGTGGCAAAATCAGTACTTGGCTCTGCTAGTGAAGGCAGAGGGCTGGACTCAGTGACCTTTTGGGGTCCCTTCCAGTTCTATGAGCTAGGTATATCTCCATATATATAAGTGGAAATACTGAGAACCATGGAACTGAGGCTGTATGGCACCATTAGGGTGAAACTCATACCACTCCACAAGGGACAGCAAGATGATAAAGGTAGCAGTTTGCCTGGAGTATATGAAATGATACAAGCAGCCTGGAGCCTTCAGTGTGATCAAGGTGGGTATTTATATTCACAAGCCATAGGCACACCTGTAGGGGTGACAGGTCTTTCTCAGGTATCATCACCACCACCATTATTATTATCGTACACTTTAAATTGTTTGTATTGCAACTTCCTGGTGAGATAAGTCATGTCCCCATTTTACAAATGTGGAAAAGGAGGCACAGAGAGGCTAACTGTGTTATCCAAAGCCACATAGTGAGTCAGTGGAAGGGACAGAAAATGAAACTAGGAATCCTGACAGCCTGAACTCACCACTATACCACACTGCTAAACAAACTATGGCTAATATCTGTAGATGATGGCCATTAGCTTATGCTCACTCTTTCCTAATTGTTCCCTGACTATTATCCTTGTGAGTAGACTTCTCTCTATAATGCAATACCCCTAATGCCTTGTTAACTCCATCCTGGTTCCTTTCCCAAGATGGTTTGCACACCATATCCATTATGTACCTTACCCATTAGTATGCCATCTGTCTTTGCTATGTCCCAAGTTATTGATGAGCAGTTTATTCTTCCTTCTTTAAAGGCATTTTCATTTTTGCTTCTCACCTCCTTATCCACTTGCCTAGTCCCACATGTAGCATATTCCTATTACACATTTATTTGTTTTCTAGCAATGGAGAGTCATTTTTAGTCTCATGTTCTCAGATTTGTCTTCTGCCTTTTTTTGTCATGCTGTACAAAGGTATTTCGCTCCCTGCTTTCACTCCCGCTTCTTTTAACTAGCTAGTTTTTTCTTTTTCTTAAGTGTCCTCTCAGTTGGAATTAATTTGCACACTCCTAGCATGTTTCATTATAGCCTGTGACATTATTGTCATTGTTCCATGCATGCACTTACAGTTCCTCTATTAATGCTCTTCATGCATTTTAATGCCTCCTAACAAAGGAGTTATCTTCCATGCTGTCTTTCCTGATCTTCATATAGCCCTCCTGCCTACTGTCTTCATCTCTCTGTGGGTTATCTGTTTTCCTTTGGCTTTGACACTGTTAACAGATCAAGGCTGGTTCCAATGGATGGATCAAGTGCTCTCCAGTTTGCTTAATTTTAACAGCAGGTTATTTTCCTAAGTGCTTGAATCACTTCTCTTTGCTCTGCCTGATGCATGTGTATCAACCCCTCTCTTTCCTCTTATGTTTTCTATGCATCCATCCTTTACAGCTGCCTCTTTCCTGATAATTAGAGCCCTACCAAATTCAGAGCCATGAAAAATGCTTCATGGACCGTGAAATCTGGTCTCCCACACGAAATCTGGTCTTTTTCTACCTTTACCCTACGCTATACAGATTTCACAAGGGAGACCAGTGTTTCTCAAACCAGGGGTCCCAACCCAAAAAGGGGTACCAAGGTTATTGTGGGGAGGGGGGTCACGGTATTGCCACTCTTACTTCTGTGCTGCCTTCAGAGCTGGGTGGCCAGAAAGCGGTGGCTGCTGGCTGGGCATCCAGCTCTGAAGGCAGCACCCCACCAGCAGCAGCACAGAAGTAATGGTGGCAATACCATACCATGCCACCCTTACTTCCAGCCTTCAGAGCTGGGCGGCCAGAGAGTGGCGGCTGCTGGCCAATGGCCCAGCTCTGAAGGCAACAGCTCAGAAGTAAGGATGGCAATACCATACTGTGATGGGTTGGATCACAGAACCCCCCTTGGGAACTGCCAACTGATGTGCCAAGACTACTTCTGCCCCTGCTTTTCCTGCCAGCTTGGGACTCCAGCACCATGTCTTGTTGAGCCAGACACGCCAGTCTGCTCCAACACAGACCCAGGGTCTGAATCACGTGCCCCAAAGCTGCAGACTTAACTGAAAGCAACTTAAGAAGTGTTCCTGTCTTTAACACTCAGATGCCCAACTCCCAATGGGGTCCAAACCCCAAATAAATGCGTTTTACCCTGGATAAAGCTTATGCAGGGTAAACTCATAAATTGTTCACCCTCTATAACACTGATAGAGAGATATGCACAGCTGTTTGCCCCTCCCCAGGTATTAATACATACTCTGGGTTAATTAATAAGTAAAAAGTGATTTTATTAAATACAAAAGGTAGGATTTAAGTGATTCCAAGTAGTGACAGAACAAAGTGAATTACCAAGTAAAATAAAATAAAACACGCAAATCTAAGCCTAATACAGTAATAAAACTGAATACAGATAAACTCTCACCCTCAGAGATATTTCAATAAGTTTCTTTCACAGACTGGACGCCTTCCTAGTCTGGGCACAATCCTTTCCCCTGGTACAGCCCTTGTTCCAGCTCAGGTGGTAGCTAGGGGATTTCTCATGACAGCTGCCTCTTTTGTTCTGTTCCACTCACTTATATATCTTTTGCATAAGGCGGGAATCCTTTGTCCCTCTCTGGGTTCCCACCCCTCCTTCTCAATGGACAAGCACTAGGTTAAAAATGGATTCCAGTTCAGGTGACATGATCACATGTCACTGTAAGACTTCATTACCCACTTGCCAGCACACACGTATACAGGAAGACTTACAAGTAAAACAGAGCCATCTACAGTCAATTGTCCTGGTTAATGGGAGCCATCAAGATTCCAAATCACCATTAATGGCCCACACTTTGCATAATTACAATAGGCCCTCAGAGTTATATTTCATATTTCTAGTTTCAGATACAAGAGTGATACATTTATACAAATAGGGTGACCACACTCAGTAGATTATAAGCTTTGTAATGATACCTTACAAGAGACCTTTTGCATGACGCATATTTTAGTTACATTATGTTCACACTCATCAGCAAACTTTCATAAAATCATATAGAGTGCAACGTCACACATACCATACCATCCTTACTTCTGCGCTCCTACTGGCAGTGGCGCTGCCTTCAGACCTGGGCTCTGGCCCACAGCCGCCGCTCTCTAGCTGCCCAGCTCTGAAGGCAGCGCCACCGCCAGCAGCAGTATAGAAGTATGGGTGGAAATACCATGATCCCCCTACAATAACCTTGCAACCTCCCCCCTCCCCAAACTTCTTTTGGGTCAGGACCCCTACAGTTACAACATTATGAAATTTCAGATTTAAATATCCAAAATGAAAATTTACAGTTTTTAAAATCCTATGACCATGAAATTGACCAAAATGGACCCTGATTTTGGTAGGGCCCTACCTATGATGATCATTAGTGTAAACACCCTGGACCAATTTTTCCTTTTGATCAAGGCAGTTCAATCCATTACATTGTTGGGGTTACATTGTTAAGGCTGAGAAGAGAGTTGTGTCCTCTTTGCAAATACAATGGTGTCCTCTGTGCTCAGTTTCAGCTCATTCTGCCTGCATTAGGCCCCTCCTATTGTAAAAACTCCCTGCTTCCCACAATCTCTGGAACCTAAATCCTTCTTTGCTGGACCAGTTATTTTGTTGGGCATCGTAGGAGATTGAGCACTCACCACCGTGGCGTCTCCTGCTGGTTGCCTCGGGAATTAGCTCTGTCAGCCCTGGAGCGTCTCCAGGTGGCTGGTGTCTCTCCTGCATCAGGCCCCATGACCCTCCTGGACCCCGGTGCCCTTTACCCTGGGGTCCTGCCCCACGGCAGTCCCCCCGCTCTGGGTCTCCCCTCCCAGGGGAACCCCCAACCCTCTATGTCCACCTTGCCTCAGTGGCTACTGCCAGTCATCATCTAGCCCCCTTTCTCTGGGGCAGACTGCAGTCTGTAATGGCCACTCATCACTGGCAAGGGGGTTGGACCAGCTGCCTCTGCCTATCCCCGGGCTACACCTCTGAAGCCCCAGTACCTCCTTAGGCCTTATACAAGGCCTCAGCCTGGGGAGTTGCCAGGCTGGAGCTCCCCAGCTCCTCTTGCCCTTCCCTAGCACTGCTCTGCTTCTGGTACCCTGTGCTCCCAGGCAGCTAGGTCCTTCCCACTCCAAAGCTGGAGTGAGACCGACCCAGCTCCTCTCTTAGCCCTTATATCAGGGGCAGCTGTGGCCTGATTGGGTGTGGTCACAGCTGTGGTTGCCTCTCCAAGCAGCCCACCCCAGCTGCCTTTAACTTTTTCCCCTAGGAGCGGGGTAACTGCCCCTCTACAGCCATTAACATTTCTGCTCTCTCTCATCCTGGGCCTGGCAACATTATGGTGACAAAGAGATTGAGCGAAAGCATTTGCTTAATTTTTTTTTTCCTCTGAAATTTTCTTTTTCAAAAGACTGGCTTCATGGTAATTGACACTGCAGTGTATTTCACAAGCATTTAAATCACTTGATGGGGGAAAAAGAGAAGTAACTAAGTAGAGACAAGGTGGGTGGGGTAATATGTTTTATTGGACCAATTTCTGTTGGTGAAAGAGATAACCTTTGAGTTTACACGAAGGAAAAGGTATTTGGCGTCAGTTGGCGTGCATGTGTGTGTGTTTTCTCTCCGTCCCAGCTCTGAGCAGAAAGCTGGTTCAGCAGACCTCGATAGTACTACCCAGAAAGACCACAGACTTGGTGGCGAAGGCACTTGTCTAGGTTTATTGCTGACGAAGCATGGTCCTACTATCCTGGCTCTGTGGTTACAGGTACACTAACATGCATGCCTGTGACAATGGACTCAGCTCAGTCAGCAGCGGGACTTTCTGCTGCCCCTGAGCTGGACGAAGGTGACCCTCCTATGATTTCTCTTTTATCCATTGACACAAACAAGTTACGTATAACACTCCTGACATGTTCAGTTACTATCCCTACACCTTCTACCTGATGGTTCGAACAAATATCTCCATCCATCCTCCTGTCGTCCTATCCTTGTCTTACTCGGGGTCGGTGTGTTACTGTACCATCTCCCAGGATTGTGTTTATGCCAGAACTCTGTGTTGGGGTGTGACTGTACTGGCCTTCTGGCCATAGGCGCAACTCTGTGGGTGCTCTGGGGCTGGAGTACCCACTGGGAAAAAATGGTGGGTGCTGCACACCCACCGGCAGCCTCCTATCAGCTCTCCCTCTCCCCCCAGCATCTCCCGCCTACCGGTGGGCCCCACCGATCAGCACCTCCCCCTCCCTCCCCACCCCTCCTGCCCGCCACGATCAGCTGTTTTGCGGTCTACAGGAGGCTCTGGGGGAGGAAGGAGGAGGAGCAAGGATGTAGTACACTTGGGGGAGGGGCTGGAAAGGGGCGTGGTATGTGTGGCCTTGGGGGAAGGGTTGGAGTGGGGGCGGGGCCTGGGGTAGAGCTGGGGGTCGAGTACCCCCGGCACACTGACAAGTTGGCACCCATGCTTCTGGCATTTGTTTACATGAATACCTAGTACTTCTCAGAAGTGCTGTGTTTTAGCAATGCCAGCCATGCTTTTTCCAAGTTCATGTACCGGAAAGTTATCTTGTAAGCAAGCTTCTGCTTTATGACAGGGCCTGACTTCTGCTCATAGAATGGCTTTTGCTGACTTTGGTTCAGGCCTCAGGTCTTGCACCAGGCCAGCGCTCTAGGCTCTCTCTCTCTACTAGAGTACTCAGAGAGTAAATAAATAACCAAGTAAGCAGATAACCTAGCAGAACAATGTGCCTTCTGTAATACATGTTGTGAAATAGTGTAGTAACTCTGGTGTGAATTCTTGACTAATGCCTTACTGAGGATATCCTGCCTCCTGGAAATTTCTTATTTTGCAATACATGGATCCTTGTTAGACGCAGATTCTATAATAAAAGAAGCTGACCCGATTAGCTTCAAAAGAAAACATTTTGCAATCATGTTGGATAAGGAAATGTCCTTGCCAAAGCCCTTATATGATTTTTAGTCAATATGATTTAGGAATAATGTTTTCTCGCTAGTTTTTTGGCTTTGGGTCAAAAATACATATTTTTGGGGGGCGTATTTCACAAGCTTTAGACAAGCTTTGTTAAGTCCACAATATACAGTGTACCGGACAAAACACATTGGACGGTTGAATTAATGTTTCTGGGGCTTATCTCTTCTGCAGGCAAAACAGCAGAGCCTTTTTTACATTAGGCTTGCAAAATGTTAAGTACAATGCAATGTACTCTCACACTGAACTATTCTGTCAGGTTAGCACAATTAAATATTACATCCTGGTTTGGGGTATTTATTTAAAAAAAAGTCAAGTCATAAACCTGAGCTGCAGCTGGACTGTGAACACTTCACAAACAATTTGGAAATCTCAGATCAAATAGATTACATGTGTCATTTGACATTGTCTAGCAGGTAGAGCCGAGGCTTAGAAATTATGGGACCTGCATTCTCAGGGCTTAAATTCTCACACACTATTTCCTGGAGCCTCGGGGCTCGGGACTTCTGCCTCACAGGGTGCACCAAGGTTCGGGGGCTTCTGCCTCATGGGGCTTGCTGGAGTTCGGGGCTTCTGCCTCATGGGGCACGCCGGGGCTTGGGGCTTCTGCCCCATGGGTTTGAAAATATTTACAGGAGCTCTTCTCTGGAGGGCTCTAGCTGAATTTAAGCTCTGTCTGCTCTTCATTCTGCCATTAGCCTGCTATATGTCCTTGGGCTAGAGCTGGTGGGAAGTTTTCTGACTAAACTTGGTCCCGATGTTCCAGGATGGGCAACCCAACAGCAGACAGTCTGGCAGCCAGGGGAGCCTTGGCTGGAGCCCAGTCTCTAGGAGCTGTTAGGATTGCCACTCCACAGTAGGCAGCTTCCCAGCCCCCAGAGCCCTGGCTGGAGCTGGGACTCTCAGGGCTGGCTAGGGTCCTTGCTCTGCTGCAGCAGGGACCAAGTCAGCACCGGAGCTGGGGCCCTGAGGCTTCTAGGCTCCCAGCCCTATCAGGCTCCCTGCTGCGGAGTAGGAAGCCTAGAAACCATGAGAATCCTGGTTACATCAACCATTACAGGGCTTCCTGAAAGCCCTGGGAGCCCCAGATCTAGATGGGGCTAGGTTCTCAGCTCTGCAGCAGGAAGCCTGGAAGACATGAAAACCCTGAAAGCCATGAGAACCCCAGGCATGTGGGAAAAGCCCGCATAGGGAATTGGAGACCCCACGAGGAGTTTCCCTCCTTGCGAGGCAACCAGGCCTAGCTTCCCAGGGCAAAAGACAGACAGAATCTTTGCAATATCCATGGATGTCATAGAATCATAGGACTGGAAGGGAACTCGAGAGGTCATCTAGTCCAGTCCCCTGCACTGAAGGCAGGACTAAGTATTATCTAGACCATCCCTGACAGGTGTTTGTCCAACCTGCTCTTAAAAATCCCCATGATGGAGATTCCACAACCTCCCCATCTCAAAAAAGATATATTGGAATTGGGAAAGGTTCAGAAAAGGGCAATAAAAATGATTAGAGGTATGGAACGGCTTCTGTATGAGGAGAGATTAATAAAACTGGGACTTTTCAGCTTGGAAAAGAGATGGCTAAGGGGATATATGATTGAGGTCTATAAAATCATGACTGGTGTAGAGAAAGTAGATAAGGAAGTGTTGTTTACTACTCATAACACAAGAACTAAGGGTCACCAAATGAAATTAATAGGCAGCAGGTTTAAAACAAACAAAAGGAAGTATTTCTTCACACAACGCACAGTCAACCTGTGGAACTCCATGCCAGAGGATGTTGGGAAGGCCAAGACCATAACAGGGTTCAAAAAAGAACTAGATAAATTCATGGAGGATAGATACATCAATAGCTATTAGCCAGGATGGACAGGGATGGTGTCCCTAGCCTCTGTTTGCCAGAAGCTGGAAATCACCTGATGATTACCTGTTCTGTTCATTCCCTCTGGGGCACCTGGCACTGGTCACTGTTGGAAGACAGGATACTGGGCTAGATGGACCTTTGGTCTGACCCAGTAGGGCCATTCTTATGTTCTTATGTTCCCTGGGCAACTTTTTCCAGTGCTTAACCGCTCTGACAGTTAGGAAATTTTTCCTAATGTCCAACCTAAACCGTCCTTGCTGCAATTTAAGCCCATTGCTTCTTGTCCTATCCTCAGAGGTTAAGAAAAACAATTTTTCTCTCTCCTCCGTGTAACAACCTTTTATATACTTGAAAACTTTATCATGTCTCCTCTCAGTCTTCTCTTCTCCAGACTAAACAAACCCATTTTTTTAAATCTTCCCTCATAGGTCATGTTTTCTAGACCTTTAATCATTTTTTGTTGCTCTTCTCTGGACTTTCTCCAATTTGTCCACATCGTTCCTGAAATGTGGTGCCCAGAAATGGACACAATACTCCAGTTGAGGCCTAATCATCGTGGAGTAGAGCGGAAGAATTACTTCTCGTGTCTTGATTACAATACTCCTGCTAATCCATCCCAGAATGATGTTGCTTTTTTTTGCAACAGCGTTACACTGTTGACTCATATTTAGCTTGTGATCCACTATGACCTCCCAATCCCTTTATGCAGTACTCCTTCCTAGGCAGTCATTTCCCATTTTGTATGTGTGCAACTGATTGTTCCTTCCTAAATGGAGTACTTTGCATTTGTCCATATTGAATTTCATCCTATTTACTTCAGATCATTTCTCCGGTTTGTCCAGATCATTTTGAATTTTAATTCTATCCCCCAAAGCACTTGCAACCCCTCCCATCTTGGTATCGTCCACAAACTTTATAAGTGTACTCTCTATGCCATTATCTAAATCATTGATGAAGATATTGAACAGAACTGGACCCAGAACCGATCCCCACGGGACCCCACTCATTATGTCCTTCCAGCATGACTGTGAACCACTGATAACTACTCTCTGGGAACGATTTTCCAACCAATTATGCACCCACCTTATAGTAGCTCCATCTAGGTTGTATTTCCCTAGTTTGTTTATGAGAAGGTCATGTGAGACAGTATCAAAAGCCTTAAAGTCAAGATATACCACATCTACCATTTCACCCCATTCACAAGGCTTGTTACCCTGTCAAAGAAAGCTATCAGGTTGGTTTGACACGATTTGTTCTTGACAATCCATGCTGACTGTTACTTATCACCTCACTATCCTCTAGGTTTTTGCAAATTGATTTCTTAATTATTTGCTCCATTATCTTTCCAGGTACAGAAGTTAAGCTGACTGGTCTGTAATTCCCCAGATTGTTCTTATTTCACTTTTTATAGATGGGCACTATATTTGCCCTTTTCCAGTCTTCTGGAATGTCTCCCGTCTTCCATGACTTTTAAAAGATTATTGCTAATGGCTCAGATATCTCCTCAGTCACCTCCTTGAGTATTCTAGGATGCATTTCCTCAGGCTCTGGTGATTTGAAGACTTGTTTTTTCTCTATTTTAGACTCTGAACCTACCTAATTTTCACTGGCATTCACTATGTTAGATGTCCAATCGCCACCAACCTTCTTGGTGAAAACTGAAACAAAGAAGTCATTAAGCACCTCTGCCATTTCCACATTTTCTGTTATTGTCTTTCTCCCCTCATTGAGTAATGGGCCTATTCTGTCCTTGGTCTTCCTCTTGCTTCTAATGTATTTTTAGAATGTTTTCTTGTTACCTTTTATGTCCCCAGCTAGTTTGATCTCGTTTTGTGCCTTGGATTTTCAAATTTTGTCCCTACATACTTGTGTTATTTGTTTATATTCATCCTTTGTAATTTGACCAAGTTTCCACTTTTTGTAGGACTCGTTTTTGAGTTTTAGATAATTGAAGATGATATGCAAAATATGGCAGGTGACCAGCTTGGCTTAACAGCAAAATCTTCGGTGAGCTTAAACACAAAAAAGAAGCTTACAAGAAGTGGAAGATTGGACAAATGACCAGGGAGGAGTATAAAAATATTGCTTAGGCATGCAGGAGTGAAATCAGGGAGGCCAAATCACACTTGGAGTTGCAGCTAGCAAGGGATGTTAAGAGTAACAAGAAGGGTTTCTACAGGTATGTTAGCAACAAGAAGAAGGTCAGGGAAAATGTGGCCCCCTTACTGAATTGGGGAGGCAAACTAGTCACAGAGGATGTGGAAAAAGCTAATGTACCCAATGCTCTTTTTGCCTCTGTCTTCACGAACCAGGTCAGCTCCCAGACTACTGCAATGGGCAGCACAGCATGGGGAGGAGGTGACCAGCCCTCTGTGGAGAAAGAAGTGGTTCAGGACTATTTAGAAAAGCTGGACGAGCACAAGTCCATGGGGATGATGCACTGCATCTGAGGGCGCTAAAGGAGTTGGTGGTTGTGATTGCAGAGCCATTGGACATTATTTTTGAAAACTCATGGCGATTGGGGGAGGTCCCGGATGACTGGAAAAAAGGCTAATGTAATGCCCATCTTTAAAAAAGGGAAGGAGGATGCGGGGAATTACAGGCCAGTCAGCCTCACCTCAGTCCCTGGAAAAATCATGGAGCAGGTCCTCAAGGAATCAATTTTGAAGCACTTGGAGGAGAGGAAGGTGATCAGGAACAGTCAGCATGGATTCACCAAGGGCAAGTCATGGCTGACTAACCTAATTGCCTTCTATGATGAGATAACTGGCTCTGTGGATGAGGGGAAAGCAGTGGATGTGTTATTCCTTGACTTTAGCAAAGCTTTTGATACGGTCTCCCACAGTATTCTTGCCAGCAAGTTAAAGAAGTATGGGCTGGATGAATGGACTATAAGGTGGATAGAAAGCTGGCTAGATCGTCGGGCTCAACAGGTAGTGATCAATGGCTTGATGTCTAGTTGGCAGCCAGTATCAAGTGGAGTGCCCCAAGGGTCGGTCCTGGGGCCGGTTTTGTTCAATATCTTCATTAATGATCTGGAGGATGGCGTGGACTGCACCTTCAGCAAGTTTGCAGATGACACTAAACTGGGAGGAGTGGTAGATACGCTGGAGGGTAGGGATAGCATACAGAGGGACCTAGACAAATTAGAGGATTGGGCCAAAAGAAATCTGGTGAGGTTCAACAAGGACAAGTGCAGAGTCCTGCACTTAGGATGGAAGAATTCCATCCACTGCTACAGACTAGGGACTGAGTGGCTAGGCAGCAGGTCTACAGAAAAGGACCTAGGGGTTACAGTGGACGAGAAGCTGGATATGAGTCAACAGTGTGTCCTTGTTGCCAAGAAGGCTAACAGCAAGTTGGGCTATATAAGTAGGAGCATTGCCAGCAGATCGAGGGACATGATCATTCCCCTCTATTTGGCATTGGTGAGGCCTCATCTGGAGTATTGCGTCCAATTTTGGTCCCCCCACTACAGAAGGGATGTGAACAAATTGGAGAGAGTTCAGCGAAGGGCAATGAAAATGATTAGGGGGCTGGGGCACATGACTTACGAGGAGAGGCTGAAGGAACTGGGGTTATTTAGTCTGCAGAAGAGAAGAGTGAGGGGGGTTCAAATAGCCTTCAACTACCTGAAGGGGGGTTCCAAAGAGGATGGAGCTAGGCTGTTCACAGTGGTACCAGATGACAGAACAAGGAGCAATGGTCTCAAGTTGCAGTGAGGGAGGTTTAGGTTGGATATTAGGAAACACTATTTCACTAGGAGGGTGGTGAAGCACTGGAATGGGTTACCTAGGGAGGTGGTGGAATCTCTATCCTTAGAGGTTGTTAAGGCCCGGCTTGACAAAGCTTTGGCTGGGATGATTTAGTTAGTGTTGGTCCTGCTTTGAGCAGGGGCTTGGACTAGATGACCTCCTGAGGTCTCTTCCAACCCTGATATTCTATGATTCTATGACTCTATGGTCTCTAGTTAAAGGGAATTGTCTCTTGATGCCAACAAATTGAAGCAGTATGAATACTCCCAAAAGAGGGCACTGGTCCAGGAACTTATAACACTGACCCTGGGTAAAAATGTCACTCTCAAACAGAGCTGAAGAGATTAATAAACATAACAGGAATTAATCATACACAACACAGATATAAATGATCTCACAGGCCTTAATTTTTAGGTTGACTTTGAGTGGAGTAAGAATACTGAACTATAGAACATGTCTTATCACCATAGAAAGCAGTGGTAATGATGACCATACTATTCCGGGGCAGTTAGACCTTGAGGAACTGTCTTTTTAAGGGTTAAAACAGAGCATGATAACTCTGAGAGAATTCCCCTGGATAAAGTCATTATCCTCATGCAGAACGCAAGCCACATCCTGCAAAGGGGGTAGAGAGGTCCAAGAGACCTGCTAAATAAAATGGGACTCTGAATCCTGAGACTGACAAAATATGTTTCAACGGCTTTTACCTTAAGCCGGGAAATTCTAGGGATCCTCCAGTAACACCCCATTGGCAGGAGTGGCTAGATAGGGAATGGGGCTGGAACTGCGACTTTAATGAATGCCTCCCCACAGCTCTCAAGAGGGTCCGGCAGAAGGATGTTACATGCAGTGGATGGGTTGGATCTGTCACTGCCTTTGTGACTCACCAGTGGAACTGGTCAAAACATTTCAAAATACATATTTTTTTGATGAAAAAAGGGACACCTTTTCATGATTTTTTTCCTCCAATTTTCAGCTAGCTCTACTCATCAGGCACATAACAAGACCAATAGGGTGGCCAGAACATTGGACTAGGACATCCACAGAAGGCTTATCTGCCCAGAAACCTAGATGCCAACACAGCTGGTTACAGCCTGTGTTAGATCAAATTCTAGATGCCAGGTGAAGCTTCGGGGACATTACTTATCCTTACACAGAAAGTTTAAGATCTTTACGTATTCATAATAATGAAGTATAATGAATCAAATTGGCACAGGTCACCTTTCCTTCCGTTGTTCCTTCTCAATGTGTTTTCTACCCCCTTCCTCCTCCTTTCTCATCTTCCCTTTGTCAGATCTCTCCAGGCCAGCTACAGGAAAGCACTTAAGCTTTTACTAATTTTAAGCATTTAAGTCACTCTGCTTTTAATTATTTTGTTTCCTGGAGCTCATACTTTGAAACTTCTTCTGCTGGGCTGTCACTTTTACACTTGGGGCTGCTTGGTAGTTTGTGTACTTGTATTTGTGGCTGTCTGATAGGGGCTTTGGTCTTCTTTTCGGTAACTACAGTGTGTATTACAGCCTTCTGGTCCAAGGAAAGCTGGCAACAAAGCTGCTTATTGTATTTTATTTCATTTAAGTAGGGTTATATATATGAGCTGCTGTGTAAATATTAAACAATTAACCTTAGTGTCAGGCTAACCTGCACGCTGGCTTGTCACTAGATTAAAAATGCTTTTGCACCTGTGCTTAGGAGTCATTTTAAAACATCTTGCACCTTCAAATAAAAATATGCTTTCTTGTCAGGGTTTTCCTTCACCTGCTGGTGGCAGCAGGGGTGGCAGAACCGGGGGTGGGGGTGGGAGTGGGAGGGGGTGGGCTGGCATCCCTGCAATGGAAACATTGTGGGGGCTCTGTCCCTAGGTAAACTTACACGTCTGTGGGGGGAGAAAGGGACAGCGGGAGGGAGGCGAGAGCAGGATGCAGAGTGGCTGGAGTGGCTGGCAGGGACCCAGAGGAGCTGGAATGAGCCCAGGAGTAGGTGAGAACACCTGAAACCCTCCTTCCCAGCCTGGAGCCACCTGCCTCTCCCTTCCCCCTGATGAGTCTCAGCACTGCTCCTCACTCCCTCTCCTATCCCTTTGCCCCCTCCCATTCGCAGGGAGCTTCTGCCTCCCCTAGATGCCAGATTCTCTTGGGGATATTCCACAGACTAAAGAGGGTGCGCACAAAAGTTCATACTCACTAGGAGCTTGATTCAAGGCCTGCTGAAGTCAATGAGAGTGTTTGGATGAGGGTTTGGATCAGGCCATAGGTCAATATTCACTTTGGTGAGGATTCCCCTTAGTGCTGGTGTGGGGGATGGTGCATAGACACTATGATTTTCCCACCCTCCTCCAAGCCCTGCTCCCTTATGCCTACCCCTGACAACAGCATGGATCCATGTACCTGTGGAGGGACTACCACGGAGGCTGGGAGAAGGGAAGCTACAAGGCCACAGAGGAAGCACCTCACTGTTCTGCTCTTCTCAGCAAGAGATCCACCAAGTTTTCATTCCTTTCACCCACAAAGACAGATGACACAATAGGGCCCATAATTTTCTCAATTAAAACAGAATCCCGCATATTAAGCAGAACGTTTGGAACACCTTGGGTGGCCTGTTTGTGATTAGAAATGAACCAGCCAAGCAAATATTTCAGTTACCTTGTCCTCCCAATTCCCATGCTGCCAGTTTGTTTGTGTTCCAACTGCTGTCACTCGTCAGATGTTTAGACTGCATAATGTTTTGCACACTAAGTTAAACCAACAGTGTAGCTCTAAATTTGCAATAGAGAGAATCGATACAAAATACACCTGGGTGCTTATTCAAAGTCAACAATAGAAGGTAAACATAGAAATCTGACAGATTTTGAGAACTGTATGTCCCAAGAATTGATGAGAAACAATTTGTGCTGTCCACAGAATATAGCATGTCTTGTGGATATCTACACAACACCTCTGCCCTAGTGGAAAGTGCAGTCAAGTGGTAATAGGGCCAGATCCAAAGCTCATTTATATCAGTGGGAGTCTTTCCATTAACTTCAGTGGGCCTCGGATCATACCTATAAAGCAGAAGGGCTGGAACTTTGAAGACTTGGATTCTATTCTTGACTTTGTCACACTGGCTTCCTCTCTGAGGGTCTATGCTACAGCAGAAAAAGGTTTGTTGATATAGCTACACAGGTCTAGTTATATGAAACCAGGGGTAGGCAACCTTTCAGAAGTGGTGTGCTGAGTCTTCATTTATTCACTTTAATTTAAGGTTTTGTGTGCTGGTAATACATTTTAACGTTGTTTAGAAGGTCTCTCTCTATAAGTCTATATTATATAACTAAACTATTGTTGTATGTAGAGTAAACAAGGTTTTCAAAATGTTTAAGAAGCTTCATTTAAAATTAAATTAAAATGCTGATCTTATGCCGCCAGCCTGCTCAGCCCGCTGCCAGCCTGTGGTTCTGTTCACCTAGGCCGGCAGCGGGCTGAGCGGGGCCTGCGGCCGGGACGCCGGCTGGCAAGGGGCCGGCAGTCGGGACCCCAGACCTGGGGGGGGTCAGGGGTCAGAGCAGAGGGCTGGGTGTGTGTGTGGGGGTTCAGGGGTCAAGGCAGAGGGCTGGGTGTGTGTGTGGGGGTTCAGGGGTCAGGGCAGAGGGCTGGGTGTGTGTGTGGAGGTGCAGGGCAGAAGGGGGGGTGTGTGGGGGGGTTCGGGGGTCAGGGCAGAGGGCTGGGGGTGTGTGGAGGAGCAGGGCAGAAGGCTGGGTGTGTGTGGGGGTTCAGGGGTCAGGGCAGAGGGCTGGGGATGTGTGGGGGTGCAGAGCAGAAGTCTGGGTGTGTGTGTGGTTTCAGGGGTCAGGGCAGAGGGCTGGGGGTGTGTGGAGGTGCAGGGCAGAAGGCTGGGTGTGTGTGGGGGTTCAGGGGTCAGGGCAGAGGGCTGGGGGTGTGTGGAGGTGGGGGGCTGGAAGGGATATGCCCTGTTCCACCTGCTTCCCCAAGGTCCCATCCCTACCTCTTCTCTGTCTCGTCTACGAAGCAGCGAGCATGCTGCCACTCGTCCCCCTCCCCCTCGCAAGGGCCATCAGCTGATCAGCGCAGGGAAGGAGAGGAGAAGGGGCAGGAAAGCACCACGCTGGGGGAAGAAGCAGGGGAGGGGGGAAGATTGGCTTCCGCAGGACCAAGTTTCTGCCTTCTGCTCCCGCAGGGGAGAGCAGTGGGCAGGGGGGCTGAGTGGGGCTGGGGGCCGGGACCGCGGCAGGCAGCAGCGTGCCACTCAAAATCGGCTTGCGTGCTGTGTTTGGCACGCGTGCCGTAGGTTGCCGACCCCTGTACTAAACCCTTCTAGTGTACATTCAGCATCTACCAGCAAAAATGTGCTTTTGCTGGTATAGGTTATACCAGTTCCCCGAACAAAATAAGGACTTTTATGCTGGTAAACTCAGCATCTAAGGGGAGGGAATGTTTTTCACTGCAGCATGATTAAGCAGTGGCAATTCCTACACTAGGACTTTTACCAGTATAGAAATGTTGTAAAAAAATCACACCCTTAATCAACATTATTATACCTGCAAAAGGTTCTAGTGTAGACCTGGTCTAAGAGTTAGTTGTCCCCTCTGTAAAATGGAGATGATAATAATATTAATCCACTGCTGAAAAGCTCTTTAAATTCTTCAGAAAGAAGATGTGGTACATGTGAAGTGTTGTTATTACTTAGAGGAATTGGAATAACCTCATATCTGGAAGGACACAGAGTTTCTAACTTGTTTTGTAAGTCAGGAAATAGGTGGGGTAGAATTATTATGGGGCCCCTTTGCACTGCTCCACCAGCACAAACAGGTGAGAAACTTGACAGAACTGGCCAGATGGGATTTCTCCTGTGTAAGCCTACAGCTGCCATAGTGGCTTCCTTCAGCCTGTGCCACCTCTGCCTCACCTGCATGCTGGGGGAGCTCATGTGGAACACAGCTCTGTGGCACTCAGGTGTTGCGTACCCTCTGCGTAAGGTCTCAGAATCCTCCCCCTCCCTCATTTTCTTACACTTAAAGAAGCAGTACTCAGAAAACAGAACCCAAGCTGCATTCTCCACAATAAGTATGTATTATTTAAAAATACAACTGCAGACACTAATTAAAGGTAGGGGAACTGACCTGAACTTCCACCCAAACTCACACCTTGTCTTCATGCCAGTTTAGAAATGTCTGGATAGCCATTTTCATTCTTGCTTGCCTCTATACCTGGCTCCAGTGAGCACTGGAAGTGGAAGTGCCTAAATGCCAGGAGACCAGCTCATCAATTGCCTGAATGTCTTGAAATCTGCTGGCAAACCATGCAGATCTTCGTGCTCTCATGCAAAGGGCCGTTCCACAGTGTGCTGTTCCCTGATCTCCCCTGCATCAGGAGCCATGGTACCAAAGCTATAGGATGGGCGTTAACGCTGACTGTCTTAGCATTATCTTGCAGGTCTGTTGTGGCTGTTCTTCAGCTCGGCCCCCTCTCCCATCCAATGGTTGGTCTTTAGCCCAAATTTGTGGAGCCCCATGTGCACTATGCTCATGTTAAAAGGCATCCAGAGGCTTAGAGGAAGGGAGGGATGCTCCTTTGACATTGTATGTGAAATGACCTACCTTGAGCTGCTTTCACCACATCTGAGTTTAGAAGCAGGGTTAGGAAGATGATGTGGCCCAGGTTGTCTATGTGCTCCTGAAAGGATTTACAATAAAAATATGGATAAAAGTCCAGTAAAAGGAAGCAGCTATTCTCCAAAAAACAACAACCAAGAATGCATTTTAATTATTGCAGTCCTATCAAACTAATTGATCTGTCCATTATGTACTTATTCCTTTGTGGCTCTCAGAGACCAAGATTAGATATTGGGAATGAGGAAGGGCTTTGTGTTACAAAAGGGCAGGTTAGTTAATTTTTGACAGCAGGCAATGAAAAAATTATTATGTTTGTATAATAGCTGTTCAGTCACTTTCTGGGCCGTGATTCACTCACCTTTATGAGAAGTGTCAATAAATATTACACATGTTCCTCTTTCAAAGCACCAAACTCCTACTGGGGGAATTCCCAGAACACACTATAAAAGGGCTCCCGCCGTCCTTTCTCCATCATACCTGTTTGCTGAGAAAATGAAGTGTGCAAACTTGGCTGTGCTGCTGGTCTTTCTACAAAATGCCATTGCACTGAATGCGGCCACCACCACGCTCCAGAATGTGGTAAGATGTCTATTATGATTTTCACAGGCTCTAATGTATTCTTTTTTCCTCTCACTATTCGTGTTGCTAGGAAAATCTTTTAAAATTATTCGAGGCAAGTTTTCAGATCTCCACTCATTCTGTGGGCTCTCTGCAGGTAGCAAGTGTAAAATATCACCTTTAACGAATGTGCTGGGATTTAATTATAAATCTGAAAACAAATTACACTGTTTTAAAAAGCCAAAATTCTGCCTTCAGTTAGGCGAATGCAACTCCCATTGTGAATTGGAATGGAGTTTAAATGCAAAATGCAGGTTGTAATTAATTAACTATGGTTTGTACCTGAGACAAGCTCAATCCAAAACCACAGATGCAAACACCCCACAGTCTTTTGGAGTGTGGAAGATCTGGATCTAGATCTCAGTGTCTCAGGTTCATTTGCCCAGCACTTTGAAAACCTAATGCAATGTATGAGTTCTAGGTGATACTATTAATGCAGTCTCTTGGTCTAGTAGGCCTTGAAAGTGCTGTGGACTCAGGCAGTAAACTCAGCATCTAAGGGGAGGGAATGTTTTTCACTGCAGCATGATTAAGCAGTGGCAATTCCTGGCAGTAAGAATCAAGGCAGAAGTGTAAATATATAATGATAAGCTGAGGACGGGGGAATTTAGTATGTCAGAAATTTCTCCTCATTATGCTCACTCTTGGGTAAACCATAATTTGTGCAGACATTTGTAAAATTTATGATGCTCCTTGTAACTCTGCTGTTAATCACTATCAGCCCCCCCTGTACAACACTATCAGGGGGCCAGACAAATGGCTGCATACGTTATCTTTTTGACAAGCTGGCACAAAAAAACCCTGTTTTCTCTGAATCAATTTAAACAAGTGGCCCTTTTCCTGCCATCTTCCAGTTCCTCAGCTGTCCAGATGGCTGTTTTAGGGGCTCCTTAGGAGAGGGACTGTCTGACTGGCTGGGGGAGTGAGAGAGCAGGTGACGGGGATGCAGCGGCATGAGGCACTGAACAGGTTCTTGGATGAAGTAGTGGGAGGCCTTCAGGGGAATCTGGCTAAAACTGGGGCTCCAGAGCGCTGTCAGAATGGAGTTCTGCTTCAGCGTGGCTTTGAAGATGTGCAGCCGGGGATGACACCTGCCACGCAGAGCTCCTGCAGGAATGGCGCATTGCTCTTGTATGGCTGACTAGCAGCTGCCTCCTTGTGCAAGCCCCTTCCTGCCCCACACTCCTCTAGTTTAATCACGTCATTTGGTGCACAGTTTATCAAATGGTTTTGCAAGCGTTGGAGATTGCCACGGTTCCCATTCGGTGGAGCTCAGCTGCGTACATTGGTGGGCTGCGTCCCTGCGGTATAGTGTTTTGTGCAGTACTAAGGGCCTTGATTACTGTAGACTCCCAGGGATGCATGTTAAGATTCAAGAGTGACATCCAATCTTGCCAGTGCTATGGAGGGGTAGGACCTGAAACCTTATTCCATAAAATGGCAGTGAGAGGGTATATATTACTTTAGCATAAATAATGCACATTGTTTTGGAGAGACTGAGCATTTGTGGCCTTTCATTGATCACATGAAGCTTTTTTCAAAGGAAGGACTCCATGAAACAGAGTTGTGCCAGAAGAAACATTAACTGTCTCAGCAGTCAGTCAGAAATCCCAATCAATGTTAGAGCTGCTGGAGATGGCTCCCTTAACAAAATCAAAGTGTTTCAGAATACTGAGGAATCTGGAATGCTGATTGTCTGTCGGGAGAGGGGGTCATGATTTAAATAGGGATGGGACACGTAGTGTGTTGCATTGTAACAGGTGTTTTTGTTTCCTTTCCAGCCTACGCCTCTTCCTACCCTGGTGGAATATCCGACAGAACCTCAGGCCACACTCAGCAAAACTCAGTTCATGCCAGAGGTATACCATTGTTTAATGTTCTTGGAAAGCTATAGTAAACATCATCATTAAGATAAGAGAGATGTGTGGTCTAGTATATTAAGTGCAGGACTGGAAATCAGGTGCTTTCGAGGTCAAATCCTGGCTGTCACAGGTCTCTGTGTCCTATGCCAAATTGCTGAGGCTGAAACTTGAGTCCAGGATTTTCAAAATTAATTTCCTAAATTTAGGCACCTAAATCCATATAAAGTCACCCAAATAAATGGCCTGGTTTTCAGCACCCAGGAGCTCTCATTTACTTTATTAAGCTACAAATATTTGGATCAGGCTGAATAATATTTCTTTTAGACTCAGATACCTTTATGTAATACATGATTTAATTTTACAAACAGAACTTTTGCAGTCAAGTCCTTGCTGCAGGCTAGGACAGTTTGCTCTCTGTTAAATACTAAATGAAGCCTATTTAGCTTTTAAAAATACACAAACCAACCAACCAAAAAGAACTGAGCTTCAGCATATTTTTATATAGGACTTGGAAAGATGTTATGACCAAAATTAATAATTCTATTGACATTGCACTGTGATCAAAGGAGTCAGGGACCCAGGAAGATTTTTATAATAATAATAATAATAATTAATAATTAATACTGCTTATGGTTTCATCAATATCATGAACCCAGCATACAATAATGTCAATGGAAGAAATGAAACAATTCTGTCAACATCATATTAAGTCTGAGGAAGCTATGAACTTGATGTGATGTTAATGTGCAAAGGTCTTGAAATCTGCAACCATTTTTCATGCTGAATAGTTCTACTGAAACCTGCCCTTCTAAATTCCTGCTAAACATCATCAGCCTTTAATTCTTAGTTCTTACAGGAGTTGAATGACTCAACCTATTGATACCATTTATTTTTTCGGAGGAAGGATAGTCTTATGGTTAAGGCACTAACCCGGGACTCAGGGAATTTGGGATGGTCCAGTGGTTGGGGCATTGGCCTGGGGCTTTGGAGAGCTGGATTCAGATCGCTGCTCTGCCACAGACTTCTTGTGTGATCTCGAGCAAGTCATTAACTTCTCTGTGCCTCAGTTCCCAATCTGTACAATGGGGATAATAGCACTTCCCTACCTCACAGAGGTGTTGTAAGACAAATACATTAAAGATTCTGAGGTGCTCAGATAGTAGGACAATGGGTGCCATAAAAGATAGAATTGTTGCCCCTGCCACAAATTTCATGTGTGATCTTGGCCAAGTTACTTAAACATTCTGGGTCAAATGCTAACTCTCGTTGAAGTCAATGGCAAAATTCCCATTGCCTTCAATGGGGCTCCTCATTGGTAAAACAGGGATAACAATATTTCTTCCTCCCACCCTTTAGCTATCTTGTCTATTTAGACTTGTCTCTTACTATGTACATGTACATCTTCTAGCATAATGAGGCCGAACCTCAGAGGGGATAACTAGACACTCCTACAATACAAATAATATTTTTTTAATAAGTAGTTGAATCCATCCATTGAAGTTTGGTGGGTTTTTGATAGTTTAAATCCACTTTTAAAAGAGTTATTTAATTTATTAAATAAACATAGATAAAGGGCAGTTTGTAATCTGTATCAGGGATAAAATAATGCCCCCTCCCCACAGGCTAGCACAGATGGGGACCTTATGAAAGGTAAGTACAATAACCATTTTTGTCTGTTCATTGGATGTTTTCCTCTCTGCTCCTTTCTTCACCGTTCCTGCTGAGCAGAAATGCAAATCCAGTAATGTGAGGAGTCTGAGGGTGACAATTCCAAAAGCACCTAAGGGACTTAGGAGCCCAAGGCCCATTTTTAATAGTGACCTAGGCCCAGATTTTTAAAAACTATTTAAGCGTTGCTGCACTCAGTGTTGCAATGCCTAACCAATTTAGGTGTCTCAATTTCATTTTCAAAAGGGATTTAGGAGCCCAAATTTAGGGATTGTGTTAATCAATAAAGGAAGCACTGAATGTGGAACAGAAGCCTGTTTATCTCACTTTATTGGAAGTGGACAAATTTAGTCATGGTACAAAACTACTCAAAAAAGCGATATTCAACAGCCAATATTTTATAATTTTTTAACTGTAACTGTCCCAATTAAAAAACTTGTTTATGCCCCTGTGCACTGATGGAGCAGTGATAAATGTCCATTACTCCACTCAATACCGTGCAGTAGCAGGCATACCAGCTCTCATGTGCATGTGGTTGAGTATGCAACCTGTTTACGAGGGGTAGCTGAAAAATATCAAATGAAACATATTCACAGTGGGGAAAATAGGGTTTAGTCAAAATCAAAATTTTCCATGAAAATAGATCAATTTCTGTGGATTCTTCCATCAGTAAAATCCAAACAAAACTCTGTAAAGTGCTCTGAAATTAATGGACTAAAAGCTCTAACTGGACCTGATGCAAAGACCATTAAAAGCAATGGAAAGACTCCCTATAAGATTTAATATGATTATTTCCTGCTCTGCCATTGACTCGCTGTCTGATCTTAGAAAAATCACGTAACTTTCCTGTACCTCAGTTTTGCCAGTGTTAAAATAGTCATAATAGAATTTAACTACCTCTATAGAGGCGTGGTGAAGCTTAATGAATTAATATAGGAAAATACTTTGAGTTTATTGGAATAAAGTTGTAATAATAATAATTAATAAATGTTTTCAGGTTCAGTATTATTATTAATTATTACGCTCAACTTTTCCCTGCTTGGGGACTGTTGTCAGTCCTTTGCTGTTGTTTCCTAGTAGCATATTGACAATTTTTTATTTGCTTTCTGAAACAAACTTGTTCTTACAGCCATTTGCCAATGTAACCGGCTCTTTGAATGAAAATGGAGTGTGCCAATGCTCAGTATACCTGCCAGACACCACGTTTCCCGTGCAGAAGGTCGAGATCCTGGAAATCACAGCCCGAGTGCTTTCTGAGAAATTTGAAATAGAACTTACTAAAGTAAGGATTTTTGGTTTTTCTTTTAAAAAAATCTACCAGTCCTATTTTTAGTGAATATGAAACAGTCCAGCAGTCAGAACTTTGCAGGGCCTGCCTTCCAAGCAACTGCAGTGAGGGGCATGTAAAAATTGCAAGGAAAAGGGTTATTAAACATAAAATGTTCAATATTGTAGCATGCAAGCAGGGCCTTATAATAACATGAGTTTCAAGTATCCTCAGACCTCATTCCTGGGCCTATGGGCAGTCCCTAAGGAGGTGCGGGGCCTGGGGCGGAAGTGACGGATTTGTCTCTTCCGGGACTGACTGCGCTGGCCAATCACACTGGCCCACAGGGCCTCCCAAAGCACGGGGCCCGGAGCGGTCACCCCAATTCACCCTACCCAAGGGACGGCTCTGCCTATAGGCACATGGTGTTCTTGGAGGGATGGAGGAAGAGCTATGCTACTCTTTATGAACCATGGAACAGTCTTGTTGGCTTGTAATTGCTATATACAGTCACAGAGGAAGTCATGATTCCTGCTCCCTCCTCTGTTATTATTTGTATGTAACCAGCTTATGGGAGGGAATGAGGGAAAAGAGAGCAAATGTCAGCTCAGCCCAGGTTGAAGCATGGGCAAAAATCCACCCCCTGACCCCATCCATTCCCATAACAGTTGAAAAAAAAATCAGTTATTTTCTCTGTCAACATCTGATGCTCTAGCAATGACTGCTGAATTATGCATCCTAGTTAAAGACAAACTCCTTACCCTTACACTACTTTGCTTGTTTGTTACAAGGATCAGATCTCATTTTTCTTGCAAAAATTAGGCAAAACTAGGGGACTACCATGGTTTCTTGAGAGAAGGAGAACCTACATTTGATTTTTGCTGGTAGATGAATATTCAGGGTTTAAATTAGGTGTCCATGAGAAAGTGTTTGACTTCTCCAGGAGCCAGACATCTTAAGAAATGAAGTGTCCTTGAATTAATCAGTAGAAAAGGCACAGCAGTAAATTATAAATTCTAACCATAAATATTCATAACTCTCTTCTAGTATAATCAAGAATAGATAAGAAGTTACGCATAAAAACACAACAATGGGGGGCATAATCCTATAGAAGGTCTTTTCAGTTAAAATAATTTGCTTTGAAATAACTAGCGCTAACGATGACATACATTCAGTTGTCAGTGAAGGTATGAAGGGCAATTTGACAAATCTCAGTGCCTCTCGGCACAAGAACTACCTGATTACTTTAGGAGGAATATGGAACTTGACATTAATGATCCGTGAAAACACTAGGTATTTAAGGGCCCCAAAGTGCTCCCACTGTGGTCAGTGGCAAAATTTCACTTGCTTGCAATAGGACAGGATCAGGTCTATAATTCCCATCCTGAAACTTGGACTAATTCTGCAAGGCCCTCCCAAATCAGAGAGGACTGAAATAAGACCCAACTGAAGCCAATCTCCTATTGAAGTGAAACTCTGCATTGGGAGTTTTGCCTGAGTAAGGACCAAGTACGGATGGCAGGAATTGGCTGATTTTTTGAAACCCTGTAGCCATTCTCTATTAAAAAAATGGCTGGACTCTAGTGACCAGATCCTCAGCTGATGTCATTTTCTTGAAGTCAATGGAGCTCTGGCAGTGTATACCAGTTCAGGAGTTGGCCCTCACTTTTCAACTCCAGTGGTAGATACCAAAAAAATCTTGACCTAATCCGAGTTTCACTGCACTTTATCATGTTGAGTCTGATCAGCCAAACAGTGTTACAATGCATCCAGTTAGATATAGTGTGACAGATCCTCCAATGTGATCCCAGGCAAAGAGACATCAGGTCAGAAATGAAAACAAACAAACTGTATTTTTGTTTAACTACGGGGGTGTTACAATTTTATAGTTAGTTATTATGTTGCTTGACCATAGGACGAAAAAGGTACCAGGCGTTGACCTGTTCGTCTCTGAGTTCAAGTAAAATTGAAATGTCTGGAGAGGGGCAGAAGACGCTTGAATCTATGTGCATATCTGTACTTGTCTCATGTAAACATATTTCTCAGGCTCTCTTTGATATGAGTTTCTTACTTTTCTAGTTGTAAAGATACCCCTCAGTGTGTAACCCAATGTACTGCTTGTTTCCTGAAAATACTTATGGACAAAATGAAACAATAAAACCAAAAGATCTCCCAACTCATCCTAGCGATAGAGGGGTCTGAAACAAAATTCTGGATTCCAAGCACCCCCAAACTATGGGGATGTTCAGATCCACATCCAGTTTTGCAGCCCAGACTCATCTTTACACATTATGGAGTGGGAGCATCTACTGAACTACAGTGAAATTTGAAACAACTAGGCAAATCATAAACACTTGGATTTTGGTTTTGATCTGAGAACCACTTTACAAAGAGGGTTGGATTAACAAACAGATCCCTCAACTAATTTAAATGGCTGTAGCACCATGGAAGTTAGTTTACAACTTGCTAATTTACACCAGCTGAGGATGTGACCCAAATGCCATAACTTCATTTTACCATCCCATTGTGGTTGGGTTCAATCTTGCATTACTTGCTCAGTCAAAACTCCTTTTGAAGCTAATGGGAGATTTTCCTGAGTAAGACTTGCAGGATCCAGCCCCTTAAGAGGTGCTAAACATGTATTAGAAGTCCCAGATATACAACCTGATTGAATCTCTAAGCTTTTGTCTGATTGTAGGCTGCTAATTCAACAAGCAAGGGGGGCCCTTTTATAAAATCAGCAGGCAGTGAATTTCACAGACAAAGAGATACTCTGATATTCCAAATCAGTAAAAAGCCTGAAAATGTTGGACTAATTTTTTCATCTGTAATTATCATGATGAAAAAATTAACCTGTTAGACTAATGCAGGAATCAGCTTTGTTCGCAACAGTGAAGAGGAGTATGGCTCTCTTTGTGCACCTCATTAAAAGGGAAGAATAGCAACTTTAACCCCATGGGAGAATGTACCTTTCAGTGCTTTGACCACAATGCCCAGAACATGCTTGGGCAATAAAAACAGGAAGAGCAAACACACCTGCCTAACAGAGATGAAAACTATATTCAAGACAGATTATTCTGTTGGAAATATTCCTCTTTATCTCAGGCTGGGTTATATGACATGCGGGTGGCATGCTCACCATGTGATCATGGAGGTCAGACTTGCCTGTGGCCAATGCACTTGCATGTGAATTGCTTGCTCATGTCATTTCTATCCCCCTTTCCGTCCCTCTCCATCCTTTTTTATTTTATGCCTTCCTTCTGCTTCCTCATTCCTCCACCCCCACCCTCCACCTGCATGCTGAAGGAGTGTCTGCTTGCATGCTGAGAAACCTGTGTTGATAAATACCAGTTTCAGGTAACTGACACAATAAATGAACATTACAGATTTTCTCTCTGCCCTTTTCAGGCCCTTAGTGTGACAACGCTTGCAAAGCAGGAAAAACTAGATAGGAATTATTCTTACGCATGCCTAAAATAGATGAATTTTATATTTCTTTAAGGGTGAAATTCACCTCCTGCAGAGGTCCACCACAAGGCCTATGTACTGCTCAAACCCCACTGCAAAGCTCTGTGATGAATGTGAGATGCATGGTGAATACTGATCTGTACCCCAAAATGTGGTTTATGTACTAGATTTCTGAGATGGTGTGTTGGCCTGTTAGAGGGGAGCAGATGGTTTCAACACAATCCCCCACAGGTAGATACAGTCACAAGCTATTAAGGCAAAATGGGTCTAACTGCCAAGCAATAGAGCAGCTATCAGGGGAGGCATTCTCCTAGATGGCCTGGCTGGCCAACTGGGAAAAAACAGTCTGAGGTAGAAGGAAGACTGGGCTGTGTAACACACTCTAAATAGGGCTTACGTAGTGCTCTGCCTTGTGCTGGCCCTCTGCATTTTGCCCAAATTGAAAAAAAACAGATCAATACATCTGAGAAAACCAAAACTCCTGGGCTCAGACCTGAAGCTCTTACTTATGAGAGTAGCCCTTACTTATGCAGGTAGTCCACTGACTTCAACGGATTGCAGATTTGGCATATTTTTGGCAACTAGCTTTTCTTTTAAAGCATTTGTTTTCTTTAAGTATTTTAATATTATTAGCATCGGGATAGATACTCACATTTCTGAATGTTTGTGCCTGTGGTATAGGTAATTGTACACATCAGTATGTGTTTTCTCCACATGGTTGCCTACTTTGTGCTCACCAGTTTGCAAATGCAAATGTATTTTTGTGCATGCGGTGGGTTCATGTGCAAATTTTACAGGCACAGTTTAGACACCAACTTTAAAACATCTTCCCCACAGAGATTACTGGGGAAATCTCCCAGCTCTCACTGTATTTTTGTGAGTAGCAAGGTAGTCAGAATCCATCTAAATCCTCTCTTCAAACAACATGGATCTTGCTCTATGGACTGGTCCATGTTAGGGTGGAGGTAGGGAAATTTAGACATACCTATGGTGAATGTCCAGTCAGTTAGCTCCATATATGGAGATAAATTTAAACAGACACTATTTGTTTTGATTGCCAAGTACAATACATTTTATTATTCCTTAGCTTGAATTTATACAGGACTAAAACTAAAACTATGAGAGCCAGATCCTCAGTTGGTGTAAATCAGGGACTCAGTTGGTGTAACCAGGAGATATTCAAAGACCTGAAACTCAAAAAAGAGTCATACAAAAGTGGAAACTAGGTGAAATTACAGAGGATGAATATTAAAAAAACCCAACAGAAGCATGAAGGGACAAAATTAGAAAAGCCCCCCCCCCCAGATTAATCTAGCTAGAGACATAAAGAGTAACAAGAAAACATTTTACAAATATATGAGAAGCAAGAAGACGACCAAGGACAGGCGAGGCCCATTACTCAACGACGAGGGAAAGACTATAACAGAAAACTCAGTAATGTCTGAAGTGTTAACTGCCTTTTTTGTTTATATTTTCACCAAAAAAATTAGCAGTGATTGGATGACTAACATAGTGAACATCTGTGTAAATGGGGTAGGATCTGAGACTAAAATAAGGAAAGAACATGTTAAGAATTAATTAGACAAGTTAAATGTCTTCAAGCTGGCAGGGCCTGATGAAATACATCATAGAATACTTAAGGAACTGGCTGAAGATATTGCTGAGCCATTAGCAATTATCTCTGAGAACTCATGGAGGATGGGAGTGATCCCAGAGGCCTGGAAAAGGGCAAATATAGTACCTATCTATAAAAAGGGGTATAAGGACAACCCAGGGAATTATAGACCAGTCAGCTTAACTTTGGTAGCTGGAAAGATAAAGGAACAAATAATTAAACAATTTGCAAGCACCTAGAAAAAATAAGGTGATAAGTAGCAGTCAATCTGAATTTGTGAAGAAAAAATTACATCAACCTAATATCCTTCTTTGACAAGGTAACAACCCTTGTGGATGGTGTGGACACAGCAGATGTGATATATCTTGATTTTAGTAAGGCTTTTGATACTGTCTCACATGACCTTCTCATAAGAAAACTAGAGATATATAGCCTAGAGGAACCTACTATAANCTTTCCGCCACCGCTGTTGGGGGCGGGATTTCGGGGGCGGGACCTTCCGCCGCCTAGGGCGCCGGCAAAGCTGGCGCCGCTACTGGATATATAGCCTAGAGGAACCTACTATAAGGTGGGTGCACAACTGATTGGAAAAGTGTATACATAGAGTATTTATCAATAGTTCACATTTGAGCTGGAAGGGCATATTGAATGGGGTCCTGCAGGAATCTGTCCTGGGTCTGGTTTTATTCAATATCTTCATAAATGGTTTGGATAATGGCATAGAGAGTACACTTATAAAATTTGTTGACAATGCCAAGCTGGAAGGGATTGCAAGTGCTTTGGAGGACAGTATTAGAATTCAAAATGATCTTGACGAAATGGTCTGAAATAAACAGGATGAAATTCAATAAAGACATATGCAAAGTACTACCTTTAGGAAGGAATAATCAATTGCACAAATACAAAATGGATATGACTGTGTAGGAACACATACTGCAGAAAAGGATCTAGGGGTTATATGGCATCACAAATGAAATATGAGTGAACCATGTAATATTGTTGCAAAAAACCTGAACATCATGCTGGGATGTATTAGCAGGAGTGTTGTAAGCAAGACACGAGAAGTAATTCTTCCATTCTACTCAGCACTGATAAAGCCTCAGCTGGAGTATGGTGTCCAGTTCTGGGCACCACACTCTGAAAAGATATGGACAAATTGGAGGAAGTCCAGAGGAGAGTAACAAAAATGATTAAAGGTCTAGAAAACATGACCTATGAGGAAAGATTGAAAAGATTGGGTTTGTTTAGTCAGGAGAGGAGTAGACTCAGGGGGGAGGTGAAAACAGTTTTCAGGGACCTAAAAGGTTGTTATAAAGAAGAGGGTGAAAAATTGTTCTCCTTAACCACTGAGGACAGAGCAAGAAGTAATGGGCTTAAATCGCAGCAAGGGAGATTTAGGTTAGACTTTAGGAAAAACTTCCTAACTACCTATAAAGGTAGTAAAGCACTGGAATAAATTGCCTAGGGAGGTTGTGGAATCTCCATCACTGGAGGTTTTTAAGAACAGATTAGACAAACACCTTCCAGGGATGGTCTAGATCAGGGGTCGGCAACCTCTGGCATGCGGCTCGTCAGGGTAAGCACCCTGGCGGGCTGGGCCGGTTTGTTTACCTGCTGCGTCGGCAGGTTCAGCCGTTCGTGGCTCCCACTGGCCGCGGTTTGCCGCTCCAGGCCAATGGGGGCTGCGGGAAGCGGCGCGGACCGAGGGATGTGCTGGCCGCGGCTTCCCGCTGCCCCCATTGGCCTGGAGCGGAGAAAAGCGACCAGTGGGAGCTGCAATCGGCCGAACCTGCGGACGTGGCAGGTAAACAAACTGGCCCGGCCCGCCAGGGTGCTTACCCTGGTGAGCCACGTGCCAGAGGTTGCCGACCCCTAGTCTAGATAATACTTAGTCCCGCCTCAGTGCAGGGTTCTGGACTGATGACCTATCGAGGTCCCTTCCAATCCTACATTTCTATGAGTTTATGCTAAATGGCTTCCCTCAGACTCAAAAAGTAGTTCAGTCACAGTTGCATAAAAAATTGTAACTCTCAAAAGAGGGTCTTCTTATCTTTGGTTTGCCTCCTTAAGCTAAATCACTGAGATTCAGTAGTCAGACACATTATTATTTGCTTAATCGATCGTATTTGCCCTGAACGAGTATTGATGTACCATTGACTAAACTCCCAAAGACCTGCCCCAGCATGTACTGAGGTTCAATGTATATCTTGGAAAGAATTATTAGGAGGAAATCTCTTCTCTGGTTGTTACAAAGCCCTGGTCAGGAATCTGTAGGCAATATCACCAGGACAGTAGAACAGCAAAGCTCTAGTCTTAATGAAAAACTGTACCCATGTCAAATTTTTAAAAGTCCATTTCGGAGCTGTCCTCTTGATTAAAATAGATCTGAAAAAAATTGTGACTGGTGCAAAACACTCTTAATTCATGTTAAGATAATGCAAAAGTTGCCAAATTGATTTTTAATCCAACAAATTCATTTTAAGTCTGAGAATATGCATGAGCAATTTCAGTCCAGAAGGTAATATTTAGGGAAGTGATAAGCACCTGAAAATTGGGGCTTATAATGGAAATGCCTTCTAGTCTGTAACTTCAGAGTTGCTAATTTGACACAATAATATAATTCTATTTATTCCTGCTGAGAGATACTTCTTACCTTTTGGAATGCCATTAAGGAAAAATGGGTACAGTTTTAAGTCATGTGGGAGGAAGATTATATCTTTCCCAAGATGTTCCATTTGTATGGAACTCAAATTTTTCAGAGAATGCTCCAAATCCACATAATGTTCTTGACATTCTTCTTCACAATGTTTGCACTGTGACCTTTACATTAGTAGATACATGTGCAAAAGTATATTTATCCAGCCATCTGTTTAGTGGTTCCACATCTGAAGAGGCTGCTGCGCAACAGTTATTCTACCTAAAGGCTCAAATAACTATTTCACCTCAACTGGCCTTCATTTAAATCAGTTTCAGGATGGATGGGGATTGGATTTGTAATAATGCATTCTGCTAAAATATCCCCTTCTTCAGGGGACTCAATTAGTTCGAATGCAGAAAAGATTGGATACTATTTGCAGAGTGGTGGCCTGACTAGTGCCCACGGAAGTCAACAGAAAGTCATCTTGGAGAAATTGGTGGATCTTTCGTTATCTTTTTCAGCCCCAGAGAGTCAATCTATACAGCAAGTGGCAGGCCGCAGCAGTGAGTCTCTGAGCCCAGGTCAACAGACTCAGGCTTGCACTCCGTGCTAAAAATAGCTGTGTAGGTGTTGCAGCTCAGGCTGGAGTGCAGGCTCTGAGGCCTAGGGAGCGGGCTATTTTTAGCACTGCTATTTTTAGCACGATAGTGAGAGCCTGCGTCTGTCGACGGGCTCAGAGACTCGCAGCCGCGGGCTGTGTAGACATACCCCAAAATTCTTCATGTACATCACTTATCTGAAATAATCACTGCAGATTCCCTGGTAGAATCTGGCCCCTGAAATTCTATATAATCCTGGATAAAGTTAGCTCCTAGAGGGAATATTAGTAAGGCCTGGTCAACACTGGGGGTGGGGATCGATCAAAGATACGCAACTTCAGCTACGAGAATAGCGTAGCTGAAGTCGACATATCTTAGATCGACTTAGAATCACTTACTTCGTGTCCTCGCGGTGTGGGATAGATGGCCGCTGCTCCCCCGTCGACTGCTTCCACCTCTCGCCGTGGTGGAGTTCCGGAGTCGACGGCAGAGTGATCGGGGATTGATTTATCGCGTCTACACTAGATGCAATAAATCGATCCCCGATAGATCGATCACTACCCGCCGATCCGGCGGATAGTGTAGACGTACCCTAAGTGTAAGCGGGTGGCTTGCCCTGTGCAGGCTGGAGGGCCTGGGGCTCAGGGCCGGATTAACCTTGCATGGGCCTGGTGTCAAACATATTTGTGGGACCCCCTGGGGGCAGTGGAGCATGGCGTGGGGAGGTTGGTCCCCAGAGTGAGGGGCTGGCTAGGGGCAATGGGGCATGGCNCACTCCCCCACTGCCCAGCACCCCTGCCCTCTTACAGCCCAGCACCTGCCTCTGGCCCCCCAGAGACCCACTCCCTTCACACTCTGCCCCCCGGCCAAACTCACTGCTGCTGGAAGGTGACTGTTGGCTGGGCTGAGCTGGCAGCGTGGCCGGGGCTGGTCCCATTCCTGGGGCGGGGAATTGCTCTGGCCCCTTGGGAGCAGCGTGATCAGCCAGGCGAGGGCCTGCCCCTGCCCTGGACAGACTCTCAGGACCCTCTTGCCTGGAGGGGCCCAGCCAAGCCGCACACTGCCCCTTCCCCCCTACACTGGCCGAGAGTGGCCAGAGCCGGAGCTGCACTGGGGTCTGGCCAGGGGGCGGAGAGAAGGTGGGTGGGGCCAGGGGGCGGAGAGAAGCCAGCGGGCTGGCGGGGCCTCAGGGCTCAGTGCAAACGGAGCAGGCCGGGCCAGGGCCCCTTCTGAGTGTGGGCCCAGCACCTTGGCACCATTGTAAACCTGGTATTGCTGGGGCAGCCAACCCTGATTACTGAAAGAGGCACACCTGACAGGGTCAGGTGATTCCCCTATAAAAAGTAGCTGGAAGCTGAAGTGAGGGGAAAACTCAGGGAGAGCAAAGACTGCTGGGAGTGAGGAGGCTCCAGTAGAGTCCTGGGATTTGTGACTATGGTTTATCTACACCAGTGGTGCCCAACCTTATTACACAGGAGTGCCACATAAGCCTTACATGGGCCAAACAGATTCTACATATTTTAACAAGATTTAAAGTCACCCGTATTGATTTATAGTTGAAGTTCAGCTTGTTTTGTATGTATTTAGATAGGTTGTTTCTATGTACAGTATTATCTATTTACACACTTGTGTAAACTAAAATGATGTAAACGTGATGACAAAACACTAATGAATCGGCCATTAGTATATTGTATTGAAGCAGGCCGCAGGCCTTATGAAATACTCTGGTGGGCTGTGTACGGCCCACAGGCCATAGGTTGGGCACCTCTGATCTACACTGTCCAGCAGTTTGGACCACGGGGATGTGAATAGCAGTGCGCACCAAGATGCTGTACTGTAACTCACTCATGTGGATGCTGCGGGTGCAACCCATAAGGTTCCTAGTTTGCCTTCATGTAATCCTCTTCAAACAGGACTACATTAATGGGAAGAAGGAACCTTTTAGTTCACAGCCCCGGCATCCACACAGGGGAGTTACAGAGCAGCACTTTGGTGCTCCCTGCAGTCCGAACCACAGGTCAGTATAGATGTAGCCTAAGATTCCAGCTAGGAAGTGCTGGCAGTAGCCTGCTAAGGCAGGGGAGACCCTGAGAGAGCAGGGGAAAGACAGCCAAACCTCTCCAAGCAGGGAGGCTTGGGAGCAGGAAGAGAAACGTTTGCTTGTTGGACTTTAATTTGGGACTCTGAGTTTTATTTTGAGTTTGTTTTGTGAATAAACTTAGGTCCCAACGAGGGGTATTTTGTTACCAGAAAAAGAGTGTGGAGTCTTCATAAGGGGCTCTTGAGGGGGAAACAGGCAGGTGCTGCAGGGTGACCTCTGGCCATAAGGGGTTGCTCACAATGTGGTTGCTCTTGTTATAGTGAGGAATAAAAAAGTGAAGATTATGAATGAAATTCTGCCCTCAGTAATGCATAGGTGTAAATGAAGGCAGAATTTGACAAATTTATATATAAATGCGTGTAATGAAGATGTAAAAAAAAAACCATGCCTGTTATATTTGCTCAACTGAACTTGAAAATGTGCTTGTTTTTTTTTTTAGGTTAGCCAATATACCAAAGCAATTGAAATATATGAACAGAAAATCCGAAACCTAACCATCAAGGTGGAACATATGGAGTCGACCAGCGTTTCTTACACTGAGTTGGACTTTCAGTTACTGAAACTGGAAATCAATGAAATGCAGAGACTGGTCACTCAGCTGAAATCCACACTTGTTGGAAGCAATGTGATTGTTGAACAACTATACGTGGAGGTAGAATATGAGGGTTATTCTGCCATTCAGAAACATTCAGTTCTCTGTTACACCAGTGAAATTTGGAATGTCTCTACTATTGTCAGTGGAGTTACTCTGGATTTAAATCAGTGTAAATTAAAGCAAATCTTGGCCTTAAGCATGTTTCTTCATATATAGCAAAAAATGGCAATTTTTATAGTTTGTGTGACTGAAAGTTAAAGTTCTTGGATGCTTCTATATTAAATAAATATGCTGTCTAAATTATTATAATAAATATTAATTTATGGGCACCTATGCCTGAAAGCTTCTGTGCTCTAATAAATATAATTAAAAACTTAACATATTAGGGTAGTGACCCAATTAATATAAAATCAAGAACTGGAAAAGACTCATACCTTCCCAATATTCAATAAATCAAAATTTTCAAAATTATCACTCATTCACCTGGAGTGAATAATTGCTTTTGATGGTAAGTAAAATGTCATTAGTTTCTTCACTGTCCTCTTCAACATTAAATGAGTGTGTGAGTAGATTATTTATCTGGGCAGGTAAATTTTCAAGACACGTCTGCAAGGCTGAAATCATTTATAGGTAACAGTTAATAACCGAGTAAGCCTTATTGGATATTTTGGGGTGATCTTTAGCATTATGGTATATGATTGAGTGCTAAAATCACAAACATTTTCTTGTGGTTATACACATCCGCATGAGACCTGATGTTTATGCTAAAACATATTCTTGGGAACATTTCCTAAAACATGTTCTGCAGCACCTTTTGTGAAATGATAAATACAGCCTAAAATATTTGTGAAATAAAGTTGACGATAATTTAAAGTCATGCTGAATTTTTATTTCTCCAGATTAGGAATCTGACTCTCATGGTAAATGATCTGGAATCATTGGACAAACACAATATCCTTGCAATCCGTCGAGAAATTGTGACACTGCAGAATCGATTGAAGGAATGTGAAAAGGATAAAAATCAAACCACTCCACCCTCCTATTTCCCACCAGGTAAGCATTCCGTGTATAAATCACATGAGAAGGGATGGTAGAAGTAGGAAGAAGACTGAGTTAAATGAAATGACAATAAAGCACAGGTCCTGGAAAATTTGCCAGACATGTATTAACCTTTCAGCAACAGGCTGGTATGAAAGATGAGAGCAGGAAACAAACACGTTCACGTACTCTTATACTGTTTTTCAAGTGAGAAAAGTTGGAAAACAATACAAAAGTATGAAAAGTAATGTTTTGTGCTTCTTCCAAACTCTCTTTTTGTGGTATAATATAAGAACATAAGAACAGCCATATTGGGTCAGACCAAAGGTCCATCTAGCCCAGTATTATGTCTTCCAACAGTGGCCAATGCCAGGTGCCCTAGAGGGAATGAACAGAACAGGTAATCATCAAGTGATCTCTCCATCCTGCCCATCCTGGCTAATAGCCATTGATGGACCTATCCTCCATGAATTTATCTAGTTCTTTTTTGAACCCTGTTATAGTCTTGGCCTTCACAACAGCCTCTGGCAGAGTTCCACAGGTTGACTGTGCATTGTGTGAAAAAATGCTTCCTTTTGTTTGTTTTAAACCTGCTGCCTATTAATTCCATTTGGTGACCCCTAGTTCTTGTGTTATGAGGAGTAAAAAACACTTCCTTATTTACTTTTTCCACACCAGTCATGATTTTATAGACCTCTATCATATCCCCTCTTAGTCGTCTTTTTTCAAAGCTGAAAAGTCCCAGTCTCTTATTAATTTATCCTCATATGGCAGACGCTCCAGACCCCTAATAATTTTTGTTGCCCTTTTCTGAATCTTTTCCAATTCCAATATATATTTTTTGAGATGGGGCGACCACATCTGTACGCAGTATTCAAGATGTGGATGTACCATGGATTTATATAGAGGCAATATGATATTTTCTGTCTTATTATCTATCCCTTTCTTAATGATTCCCAGCATTCTGTTCACCTTTTTGACTGCCGCTGCACATTGAGTGGATATTTTCAGAGAACTATCCACAATGACTCCAAGATCTCTTTCTTGAGTGTCAACAGCTAATTTAGACCCCATCATTTTATACATATAGTTGGATTTATGTTTTCCTATGTGCATTACTTTGTATTTATCAACATTGAATTTCATCTGCCATTTTGTTGCCCAGTCACCCAGTTTTGAGAGAGATGATTTTTCTAACTCTGATCATGATTAACTTCTGTTAAAGTGATTTGTGTCTTGTCAATGTCACTCTACTGCTTCTTGGGAAATTTGAGAAGCAGCTGATGCACTGGAGCTGTTTGTATGCAGACTCAAGAAGACAAAATTGCGTAGTTTACATTTTTCATTAATATGCAGAAATTTATTCTGAGCCATAAAGGCTAGAATCTTAAGGTGAAATCCTTGTCCCATTGAACTCAGTGGGAGTTTTGCCATTGTCTTCAATGGAGCCAGGATTTCACTCTCTTTTTTTTTTTAAAGAAAGTTTAAATTCTGTAGCAATTGATAGCTTTCCTTAAGGGAAAGCTTCCCAGTCACTAATGAGTAGGCAAGAGGATTTTTCAAGCAGTGTTACTCCCTTGTATGCATTTTTATTCTTTTTGCCAAATTATTCTAAAGCAGAAGGTATTAAAATGTTCATAATACAATTGGGGAAGAAGACTGCTTTTTCACCTATACCTAACCATTTGGCTAGCAAATCAGAGGTGAACCAGACTAATAACAAAGAGTTTGGAGAAACCTTTGAACAAAGCAGAGCACTTTCCTCTGTACAGATAGTGCACATATATTACCTACCGGTACTTGCCTCCTACCACCTTCAGGTCAGTTATTTCAAGCTTCCCATTAGCAGAGAGAGGAACTGGTAGAAGTAAAAGTTTTCCCTCTGTGGCCTCTTCAGTGCAGTTTGTCTCTGATAGGAAAAATGAACAGCACTTTCTCTGTTGGGTCAGATGATGCGGGGGTGGAGGAGGGAAATACACTCCAAAATCCTTTGCTAATCCTTAGGAAAGGCTTACCAATTGTTCAGTGGAAAGTGTAGAGTTTAAAAAGCATTTGAAGGGCATTTCATTGATTTATTGAGGGTGATGGTGTGTAGAGAGAGGCTGCCTCTTTCTTCTCAAGCCTGAGAACAAGTCTTTCTTACAGTTAAAAAGTGCTAAAACCTTTAACCATAGTGCTGTGTTCAGCAGGTGTATGTAAGAGGAGGAGGGGCTCATTTCAGGGTTAGTGGACCTCTTTCTGGTTGACTTGAATGTGGCATGCCTGCAGGGCACAGCAGCTTTCTTAGCACTGGGAATGACATGGAAGGCCACATCCTCAGCTGGCATAAGTTGCCATAGCTCCATTGACTTTGGTTGGACTATGACACTTTATACCAGTTGAGGACCTAGCCGATTACTTTTTGGATGGTTTCTGGGTGCAATTCCCCCATTGGCACAGAGGCTTCAGAAGGCCCCTATTGCAATGAAACCTCTGTGGTTCTCTTGTTTGAGGGGTGTGTGAAGCTGTGGAGAGGCCATAGGGAGGGACTCTGTATGTCTTGTGCACGGTAGAGGTAAGTTGCCACCAATTTCAAATAGGTCAAAACAAGGTTTGGTGGGAGTTTGGGAGCAGGGTGGGATTGTGATTTCCGGGTGTGCCATTAGGGGGAGATCCAATGACAATAAACCATGCTGAAGGGGAGTATATCAGTGCCATGGTTCCTACTCCAGCCCAAGACTGGAATAGCAACTGTGGAGAGCCTGGGAATTTTCCTGTCTGTTAGGAAGTGGAGCTGCTCAGCTACTACTGTGTAAATACCTAGATAGAGACAAAGATTCAGATCCCTAACCTGCTGTATAATTGACCACACAAAGCCTGCTTAGCCTGACTTGGTGTGCATGGTGGGGAGGGAAGGAAGGAAGGGGAACAGATGAATTGCACTCTCTTTGCAGTGGGTGCAATCTTTCATTTCATGTCATATTGTTCAAAACTTTCTACACTGATTGCACACAGTATAGTCCATTTCCTTAACAGAGAGAGAGTGGGAGGGAGAAGTTGATGTTTGGGAACAGGAGGAGAATAAGTGAGCTTGTTGGATTTCCTGGATAGGTCCCTTTGGAGGATGCGAATAGTTGCACACACTAGACTGTCAAAACTCCCTAGCACGCCTTTAAGCAGTTACACACAGATTTCCATACATTTCCTCCACAACCTTGATTCCTGTCAAACCACTTCCTCTGCTTTTGGCTCATACTATATTTATAATATTTGTATTTCACTGACCCTTTGTCCTGTTTTCAGATCTGTTCCCCCCCTCCCCTACTTCGTATTTTGGTTGGGTAAAGTGGACTTGAGAGAGCCTGAAAAATCCCTAACTTGTCTAAGGAGGGTTTAATTAAAGTTACTTGCTCTTGCAGTATTTTGGAATACAGCCCCTCAAACACTGCATCCCAAGGTGCTGCTCACTGACACACTGTGTAGCAAGAGCAGGCCTATTCTCGAGCAACCTATCAGAAAGAAAGTACTGTTCTCCATCTAGCCTGCTCTCTGACTGCAGTTTGCTAGTGCATGGCCCAGTCTGAGATGGGATTCAGTAAATGTGTTGATAATAAAAACTTATTACTTTTACCAGGCCTGCAGCAGTTTCCAGCACCTCTGTCACTATTTACTGCCCCAAGTCAGCAGAAACTTATCCAACCTCTTCCCATCCCTTTGACAAACTGAATGATTCTCTCTCTTTTGTGTTGATTTCAACTGATTGCATCAGGGCAGGAGTACAGAGACGAGTTCAGTGAGGGCTCAGCAGCAGGCTCTTTGTCACACTGGACTAAAATTATCTGGTAGTCAGCAGAGAGTCATGAGCCAAACGAGACACTAACAGGCAAATGGAAAGGCAAAGCTGGTTTTTTTCCCCATTGTGCGTTCATGGACCAATATACCAGACTTCAAGTTATTGGCAAACAGCTCTTACCAGGGTGGGAACATGGAATTAGCCTCCATGGAGGCTCAGGCATCTTGGTATGAGGGTCACACTGATTTAATGCCCCCCCCCCATCTAAGTAAAGCTGGGATGTAGGAAAATAAATGCCTATAGTCTGATTGTCTTTTGGGGTAACATAGTGGTACCAGTTATCACTTGAAATGTTAATGCCTTAGTTACGGATATGTTAATTTAGAGCTGGACATTTCCATGGTGTTTGTACAAACACAGGCCCACTCCAGCAATCTGATCTGGGTGGGTGGATCCCTCTGCCCCTGATATCAATGGGAATCAGTGTGGGCATAAGGATCTGCCTGCATGGGCCAGATCACAGGAGTAGGACCAAAATGTAATATGTTCCTTTCCCCAGGGAGCTTACTATTTCTGGGTTGGATGGTGTCCCAGCCCTTTGGAAGAGGTGGTGCATTGCCAGGCTGCCCCAGGAGCAACACAGGAAAAACTGTGGTGCAAGGAGCCACATTTTCCCTTTCTGCCTTGTTCTTCAGGGGGCACAGGCAATGTTCCCTCTAATTTTTTCCATCCATGTGTGGAATGAATTTTGTTATGTGCACCAAATTATCGAGGTAATGTGTGGATGTGTGCTACCAGTAGAATAAAAATACTTAGATATAATATATATTTTTAAAAAGTTACCATAGGGATAATTACTCCATCCAGGACAGGTTAGAACTCACTACTCATTTTAGAACTCACTACTCAAAGCATTAAATTTAAGTGTAAGAGAAATAAAAATGATGAAATGCACAGACGAGTCAAAAAACTCAAATAACAGCACATTGAAAGAATAAAATTACAGAGACTATATGTGCATTGCAGGATGTATTAAGAAGTAACAGCAACAACAACAACACAAGTATGTGTTGGGAGGTGAGTGTGAAAGACAGAGTGTGTGTGTGTGTGTGTGAGAGAGAGACAAACACACAGAGTGTGTGTGTGTGTGACAGACACACACACACGCTGCCCCTTTAAGTATGCTGCCCCTTTAAGTAGATCGGCACTCACCAGTCTGAAGCCTGCTTGTTCAGACACAGCAGCAGCCACCAGCAAACTCCGTCCCAGTTCTGAGCTCTGTCGTGTCCCTCCCCCGCTCTGCAGAGATGGATACAGGGGTGGTGGGGCAGGGGAGGGGGACACCCTGAAATCACTCCCCCTCCGCTCCTCCTGATCTTCACAGCAAGCAGGAGGCTCCCGGGAGCAGCTGGCCAGGGGCTCCAAGGCATAGGGCAGGAGCACTGCAGCAGTAGGGGGAAGAGGGCACCTGAAGTGCGCGGCACTTGATAGACTGCTGGGCAGCCGCCTGGCCACGCAGCTTAGAGGGAACTATGGGCACAAGGATATCAATTCACTGCTGTCACAACCCCTGCCAGCTTAGCTGTGGTGACTGGCACACTGGGACTATGGAGCCATGGCTTCCCGCCTTTCCATGCTCACTCCTCTGCCCCTCTGAAGTGGGTTAGCAAGCAGACATGCAGCGCCACTTCCCCCTGTGCATCCTGACCCAAAGTCTGGGTAGCCTGTGTGGGGGAATAAAGCGTATGTGTTTTCTTAGCTCTCTCTACCTTATTCCCCCACGTGAACATGCAGCCCACCTTTGAAAAAGAGACAAGACAGGGCTTTAGCCCTGGGACTTCAATGATCAGAGGTCTAACACAGTAAAAAAGGAGTTAAAAATGCTAAAGTCTGAATAATTCATATGGATTTATTTCAAGTGCCACCCAATATTTACAAAATGACATGACACTTTGTTTCTTTTGTGTATCTTTTTCCACAAGATCCAGACAGGAAGGCAAGTTAAGATTAAATAAACAACGAGTTCCTCTGAACCTGTGCAGAAGACAGATAACCCACTCTGACTACCACAGAGGGGTTTTTTTTAAATTCTTTCTGGGAAAGTTTTCAAAAATCAAAATCAAACATCCACTGTATGGAACTTCACACAATTTCTCATGTCATTAAACTAAACATGCTCCTAACTTTATTTTAATAATTCATGCATGGTTTCATAAATAAGAAAGAAACAAGTGTTCAGCAGAGAGATCTCTTTAAGGGAAAAATAATAATTTATTATTTCTTTTGTAAGAAAAGGTCTCTCTGCTGAACACACATTTGTTTTTTATTTATGAAAGTGCATGAATTATTAAAATAAAGCTGGATTGGGTTCAGTTTAATGACATGAAAATTTTTTTGAGGTTGCATATATATGAGTTTAGTAGTACATCAGTACCAGCAATATTATTTGGAACAAATCACAGATTTATAGAAGCACTTAATAACCATTTAATTTTGAAATAAGATTGCTGTGAGTTAAGTTCAGTAGTAGATTCAATATGTCGACAGTTAAGAACAAACCATAATGCCGGAGGTAGCGATACACAATAGAGATATAAGGCAAATGGCTCAAATTGATTTATGGAGTTGGCAGGCTGCAAGCCACTGTGCATCATCATCTGCATTATCTTTCTTGCACTGCATTAGCTGAGGTATGAGCACCTCCAAACATCAGTATATGTGCCAAGTACTGAGGCCATGTTATTAGCCATGCTAATTGCCATTTGCAGAGCTACAGCCTGCCTGGCCATACAGTGCCTGCATTGTGTGCTATATCTGGAAATGAGGTCTCAGGTCTCAGCGGTCCATTCCCAGTCAGTAAAGCACTTAAGCACGTGTTTAAATGCTTTGCTGAATCTGAGCCTAGAATGCTGATTTGCTGTAATTGGAGCATTATTTGGTAGTTTTTTCAACAAGGGAGCAAAACCCAGGGCTACACCATCTTCTAGCACTGTGTCAGAGCAGAAAATTTATCAGGGGGAAGTTACAGTGGCACAGAATGGCTGTAACCTCTGCTCTGGCCAACCAAGCCCCACAGATGGCTGGTGCTGACCAAGAAGGGGCATGACCCAGGTGGCCAGGGAAGGCAGCAATTCAGCACAGCCTCTCTGCAGCTTCCATCAGCAGGGCTCCACAGAAGCCCCAGGAAGACATGAAATCTGCCTCCCACCCCCCGCAGTGAGGGCAGTGAGTGAATTCCTGATCCCCACCTGCTTTGGCACCAGGGGTCAGGCTGGGCTAGGGAGGTGTGGGAAAAGCTATACAACAGAAGAAAGGAGACAGTGGAGCTTAGGAAAGATGGAAAGACAAAAGCAAGGGAGACATGGTGAGTTTCACTGCAAAACCGTATTTCATAGACTGCCACAAATGTTACAATTACAGTTAAATGCACATTAATATTGGATTCTGCAGACGTTACCAATAGTTAAACTGTGAGGCCAGAAAGACACTGTCCTGCCTCTAGGACAATGCATCCCTCTATCTAGATGCCGATAAATCATCCCTGCCAGGGATGACTTTGATCCCTCTATTTCTGAAGAAGAAATGTTTTGCATTTGCAAGCACCAGTTTTCTCCAAGTGGCAGATGTGTTCCAATCATTTTCCAGAGAGAGCATCTTCAGACCGGCCATAAGGGGTTTTCCCCCCTCTGCATATTGCTTTGTATTTTGTGGACTGTTCAGAAGATGTTTCTGGCCAAAGGAACCTGCTCGTCTGGGCCTGTCAGTGGCAGTATGCGTTTCCCTATTCTGCTCCATGGGTGCTCTTCAACCCTCCTTAAGGGAGACATCCCTCGGCCCGTGCCGTTTCCTGCAGGCCCCATTGGCCTGGGACGGTGAACTGCGGCCAGTGGGAGCCGCGATCAGCCGAACCTGCCGATGCAGCAGGTAAACAAACTGGCCCGGCCCGCCAGCGTGCTTACCCTGGTGAGCCGCATGCCAGAGGTTGCCGACCCCTGTATGAGAGCATAGTTCTGTCTTTGAGTTATCTCTGTTCTCAGTGCTAATAAGGGGGTGATGGTGTTATTTGTGCTGTGGCTACTTCTCTATTAGGAATAGATTAAGGCCAGCAACTCTTTTCATATAGGCTTGCAAACAGCCATCAAATGATATTCACTGAAGAGATAAAATATAAGTAACTTGTGTCAAAGACACACCCCTCCCCCACTAGAGCATGTGCAACCTCTGCACTGATCTAGGTGTTCATTATGTCATCAGCTGTTGCCATGAATTGATCAATTAATAGAAACATGAAACTCAGGTCTTGGCAGGTAAAATTTCCTTCACCTCTAAGAGGGAGGGAGCATTGTCTAGTGGTGAAAGCACCTGAGTTAGGAAATGTTTGTTCTAGTCTTGGCACTGCCACTCACTTGCTGTGTGACCTTGTGCAGGTCACTTAGCATCTGTGTCTCAGATGACCATATTTTTAAAGGAAAAAGAAACCTGGAACATGTACATGGTGACATCTTTTAGGGCTGGAAAGAGTCAGACAAAAGGACACTTTTCTTTTAAAGTGTGCTGGTGTCACCACGGCCAGCTTCTGACTCAGAGAGGGACATGTGTATTTTGGAGTGGAGGATTTTTTCAATTTTTAAATCAGCTTCTGTACCGAATGACTGGAGGATAGCTAATGTGACGCCAATTTTTAAAAAGGGCTCCAGAGGTGACCCCGGCAATTACAGGCCGGTAAACCTGACTTCAGTACCGGGAAAACTGGTTGAAACTATAGTAAAGACCAAAATTGTCAGACACATAGATTAACATAATTTGTTGGGGAAGAGTCAACATGTTTTTTGTAAAGGGAAGTCATGCCTCACAATCTACTAGAATTCTTTGAGGGGGTCAACAAGCATGTGGACAAGGGGGATCCAGTGGATATAGTCTATTTAGATTTTCAGAAAGCCTTTGACAAGGTCCCTCATCGAAGCCTCTGAAGCAAAGTAAGCTGTCATGGGATAAGAGGGAAAGTCCTCTCATGGACTGGTAACTGGTTAAAAGATAGAAAACAAAGGGTAGGAATAAATAGTCAGTTTTCAGAATGGAGAGAGGTAAATAGTGGTGTCCCCCAGGGGTCTGTACTGGGCCCAGTCCTATTCAACATATTCATAAATGATCTGGAAAAATGGGTAAACAGTGAGATGGCAAAATTTACAGATGATACAAAACTACTCAAGATAGTTAAGTCCCAAGCAGATTGCAAAGAGCTACAGAAGGTCTCTCAAAACTGGGTGACTGGGCAACAAAATGGCAGATGAAATTCAATGTTGATAAATGCAAAGTAATGCACATTAGAAAACATAATTCCAACTACACATATAAAATGATGGGGTCTAAATTAGCTGTTACCACTCAAGAAAGAGATCTTGGAGTCATTGTGGATAGTTCTCTGAAAACATCCACTCAATGTGCAGCGGCAGTCAAAAAGGCGAACAGAATGCTGGGAATCATTAAGAAAGGGATAGATAATAAGACAGAAAATATCATATTGCCTCTATATAAATCCATGGTACATCCACATCTTGAATACTGCATACAGATGTGGTTGCCCCATCTCAAAAAAGATATATTGGAATTGGAAAAAGTTCAGAAAAGGGCAACAAAAATTATTAGGGGTCTGGAGCGTCTGCCNTAAATCCATGGTACATCCACATCTTGAATACTGCATACAGATGTGGTTGCCCCATCTCAAAAAAGATATATTGGAATTGGAAAAAGTTCAGAAAAGGGCAACAAAAATGATTAGGGGTCTGGAGCGTCTGCCATATGAGGAGAGATTAATAAGAGACTGGGACTTTTCAGCTTGAAAAAAAGACGACTAAGGGGGGATATGATAGAGGTCTATAAAATCATGACTGGTGTGGAGAAAGTAAATAAGGAAGTATTATTTACTCCTCATAACGCAAGAACTAGGGGTTACCAAATGACATTAATAGGCAGCAGGTTTAAAACAAACAAAAGGAAGTATTTTTTTACACAATGCACAGTCAACCTGTGGAACTCCTTGCCAGAGGATGTTGTGAAGGCCAAGACTATAACAGGGTTAAAAAAAGAACGAGATAAATTCATGAAGGATAGGTCCATCAATGGCTATTAGCAGGGCAGGGATGGTGTCCTTAGCCTCTGTTTGCCAGAAGCTGGGAATGGACGATAGGGAATGGATCACTTGATGATTACCTGTTCATTCCCTCTGGGGCACCTGGCATTGGCCACTGTCAGAAGACAGGATACTGGGCTAAACAGACCTTTGGTCTGACCCAATATGGCCGTTCTTATGTTCCAATATGTAGTGTTCTGCGTTCATTGCGAAACATTGAACAAGTGTCACCAGCAGTCGCTTTGAGCAAAGGAATAGCTTTGATAGCGTTCATTCACGTTCTCTTCATTCCAGACATTGTTCATTCCACTGAATGCTCATTCCACTGTGCTGTTTGTTCTCGGTAAACAGTGTAAATTCTACTCAGCATAGCAATACATCTTGAAGAAGCATTGTGTAGTTATAAAAAAACAAACATTTTGGCTAATGAAATGAAAAAAAAACAGAATATTTCAGTCATCCTGAAGCTCCTGGGACATCATAAGAAACACCAGGACTGTCCTGTTTAAACTAGGATGTAAGGTCACTTTATAGTTACCTCACATGTAAACTGGGGATATTTAACTCCAGCTCACAGAGCTGTTGTAAGGCTATGCTCATTAATGTCTGAATTGCTTTGAGAGCTTCAGATGGAAGTCACTGTGAAGTATTGTTTTAAAGTGGTGATTTTGACAGCAGCATGCTAATCTGAAATGAGCCTCTAGAACTAGTGCTGCTAATTCTCCCTCCAACTTCTAAAACTCACTGTTGTACAATGAGACAAGATGTTCCTTTTTCTTGTTTCCTATATTCTCAGAACTATGCTCCACTGCAGGAGCAAATGACCTAAAATGCTTCTGAAATTGTATTTTCTATGTGATTTCCCAACCCATCTGATCATAAACTGATCATTTATCTGAAACAGAAGCTGATCACTTATTTACTGCAAGTGAGTACTGACTGAAAACAGAGGTCCCTATAATTTGTTGCTGGATTGTTGGCTGTTTTTTCAGTATGGCCCCCGTTCTAGTGGTATGGGCCTTTGACCGCTGTATCTGAGTCAGACTGGAACAGCTACAGTAATGAAATCCATGTGCTGTTTACATGGTGCAAAGCAAATCGTTGACAAAGATATGTATGTATTTCTGTTCTTGCAACTAAGCTGATTCTTATAAAGCACACACTGTAAATCCTCTCCCCTAATCATGCCATTTGAAAAGCCCACATTTTCTTTTTGCTTACAGGTAGTTGTGGTCATGGTGGAGTTGTGAATATCAGCCAGCCCTATGTTGTACAGCTGAACTGGAGAGGATTTCCCTTCAAATATGGTGCCTGGGGTAGGGATTACTCTCTTCGGACGCCACAGAAGGACCTATACTGGGTTGCACCTTTGAACACAGAGGGAAGACTCTTGGAATATTACAGACTTCATAATTCCTATGATGATTTGCTGCTATTCAAAAACGCTAGAGATTATAGAATTGCATACGGGGAAGGCAGTGGCATTGCAGTTTACAATAATTTCATGTATTATAATATATATAATACAAGAGATATGGGCAAGCTTGATTTAAACACAAACACATTGGCTTTGAGGAAAACTCTGCCCAACGCTGCTTATGGTAACCGTTTCTCTTATGCTGGTGTTGGGTGGCAAGATATGGATTTTGCTGTGGATGAAAGTGGATTATGGGTAATTTATTCAACTGAGGAAAGCACGGGTAACATTGTGATTAGCAAACTCAATGAGACCACACTTGATGTGCTCCATACTTGGAAAACAAGGCAGTACAAGCCATCTGTTTCCAACGCTTTCATCATATGTGGTGTTCTATATGCCACAAGACCTGTCAGCACTAGGAAAGAGGAAATATTTTACACATATGACACCAGCACTGAACAGGAAGGTAAAATTAGTATAATTATGGACAAAATGTTAGAAACAGTTCAGAGTATCAACTATAACCCCTCAGACCAAATCCTGTATGTTTACAATGATGGCTACCTTGTTAGATACAATCTGATTTTTCAACCTGTGTTACACTAATGTGAATATACATAACAGCTAGAGATCATAGAAAGTCCAATTTTATATCCCTGTGGACAATGTTAATGTCCTAATCCTACCAAGAGTAGCTACTGGGCATAGGGTTTATTACCATGAGCTGTCCCATTGAAGGGATTACTTACACTAATAACCTCTATGCCTGGTAATAACTAGTTGCAAGATTGGGTTCTTAGCTTTTTAACTGGTGTTTAGATACAATGGTGACAGGTGTACTAGAAATGCCTCTGCTATGAAGATAAATAGATGACTTATTGATGGACAGAACATGCATAGCAATAGGCTCGCACACTGATGTGCATTTGGAGGAATGTATGTATTTGGATAAAACACGGAAACTGAACTGCTGTTTTGTCATCATCGCTCAAAGTATGGAAGGCCATAAATATATTAAACACTGGCCTCAAATAATTACTAAAAGATTAAAATTAGAGGAGAATTAAGACTTGATCTTTAAAGAGCAGACCATTGGTTAAGATAAAGCTATGGAAACGGTTGCCATGGTGCCTTCCTTGCAACCCATCAATGTATTTTAGATGGCAGGGCTCCAATGCACTACTTTCCTAAAGTTGCACTCCAGGGAAAAATACCTTACTCATTTTTGGACGGTTGCATTTTCTTAGCACTGTGTCCTGGGAGCTTGAGCTATAGCCCAGTGAAAGCAATGGAAAGAGTTCCATTGACTTTAATAGTCTCTGGCAGTCCCTTGGTGTATGCCATATGCTGCAGTAGAGCAGAAACTATGCCACCCTACATGCTTCCATTTAGCCATTTGGCATTCTGCAATTTACTGTGACCTCCATTAGCATCTTTCAAAAACACTCCGAAAACAAGGAGCCAAAATTCATTTCCAGTATAACTCCATTGGCTTCAATTATTTTACATTGGGGTGTGTGTGTGTGTGTGTGTGTGTGGTGAATCTGGCACATGATCGGTCAGTTACAGAATACTGAAGTTGGGACAAAATCAGGCATATGCTCTTTATTTTTAAAATGCCACATAATCTTTTTTTTATCAATATCTGTACTGTAATCATGTCAGAAATACTGACATGTACAATTATGAAAATGCAGTGAATGTTTGCTGGTTTTATTTTATTAATCCTATCTTTGTTTTCTTATAATCTGGATCAGTAGATGTGAATGATTAATTTTTGTTTAATAAAGTATTCTAAAAAATCCAAACCCTACAGTTATTTAAGTCATTATGTGACAGCTGGGAAACTTTTGGGATGCAGCAAAAAGCCAGCTTGACCAAACAATATTGGAAACAGAGATCACCATACTCCTTTGGGCTTAGAGTGTTTAAATAGCTCCTGGGACAACACAAAGGTGTGAATCAATATGTCAGTAACTAGATGAAGGACTTTATTTCCACCCATTGAAATATGTTCATCAATTAGATTAACATTCTCCACCAAGTTGAGATGTTACTTGAGAGGTCTGAGGCTGATGACCCATCTTTAAGTCAGGTGCTGCTGTTTACCAAGTATCTGCATCTGTTTCCTGAAAATGTGTGAAATAAATTTGAAAGCCAGTCAGCACTGGCACAGTAATCTGATCCATGAGCATGGGCCTATAAGGAATTCACAACAGCCCAACCGAAGGATGTTTAAAAATAAAAAAGCTAATAGACAGCAGAATATTTCTTGCTTCACATTTTTTGGCAAACCAGTAATTCCCAAGGGTTGCCCTAATCACAGGCATAAAAGGCAGCTCTATATGGCATCACATTTTAAGGAGAAATTTGGGGCTAGATCCACAAAGAGGACTTAGGTTCAGTGTTGAAACACCTAACTTTAGGTCCCCTGCCACTTACTGGAATCTTCAGCCCTGACTCAGGTACACAGGCTCCCCATAAATCGGTGGTTCCCAAACTTTAACAACCCGCGAATCCCTTTCACTAAAATGTCAAGTCTCGTGAACCCCCTCCTAAAAATGAATATTTCCAGGGATTTTCTCCCTTACCAAAGCATAAATTATAAAAGCAGTGATCTTGGAAATTTAAAATTGGTTTTTATGACATGCTTATTACACACTATTAATTATTATTTATCATTACAGTATTTTTATTACATTATGAAAACGGGAACACCCTTCCAAGATCTGACTTTTGTAGCTTGTATCACTTTTTATTAAGCCTGTTATAAAACAAGGCTCTTATCAGAGGTGCCAGTAGAGGGGGGGCACCACCAGAAAAGTGGGGGGGCCCACAGGGTCCGCCCGAAAAAAAGGGGAGGGACCCGCGGGGCGGGGCGGGGAGGGCGCGACACGAGGGCGGCCCATACTGGCGCCTCTGGCTCCTATGTTTCATCAAGGAGTATCAGATGTGAAACAGCATGAAGGTATTTAAGAAGCCAGCTCAAAGAGTTCCTCCTACACAAGCATTCAGGTCTTGAGCAGTCCAGGCAAACAAACAAAGCTTAAACTTGTTCTTCATAATAATTTAAAAACAACACTAGCAGCCTATTTAATTTTAAAAACAGCAAAAAAACCCCCACCTCCCTTTCTATTTCGTATAAGGAGTCTTGAAATTTAAATCTCCTCAGTGTGATAGACATGCTTGCTTTGATCTGCTTAGCTCTTGGAAGTCCCCAAGGCTCTGGGCTGCTGGCCCCGTGCTGCCCAGCGTCCCTATGGACAGCTCTGTCCGCCATTAGGGAATTTTTTTCTCCTGAGAACCCCCTGTAACATTTTGTGAACTCCCAGGGGTTCACGAACCCCAGTTTGGGAACCACTGCCATAAATGTATGCAGAGATTTAGGCACCTAAGAATGGGATTCCCAGAAGCTGAGTGGGATGCTGCTTAAGCTAGCCAGTAGCAAATGCTGAGTAGTGGGTTGGGCTCGAGTCCATTTAATGCCACTTGGGATTCACAGCTGTGAACCCGCTCCTGGAATTAGGTGTTTAACCCAAGTCAGCCCTGTCTGAATGGGGAAAAGAAAAGACAACTTGGAGGTTGTGATGCCCTTTTATACACAGTATTTAGAGCATTCAGCTTGGATGTGGGAGATCAGGGTTCAAATCCCCACTCTTCTTGTGTCAGAGCAAACACTTGAACCCAAGTCTTTCACTGCCCAAGTGAGTATGCTAAGCACTGGACTATAGGGAGGGTAGGAGGAGGGGCTCTCTCAATCTCACCTGTTGAAGCTGCTTCACTTTGTATGAAATACTTAAATAGTCAGTGGGCCAAAGAGTAGTCAGAATGACTCTATAGTTGAGGGATTACAGTATCTAGTTTACAGACCCAAGTTCTAGTCCTGCACCAGTGACTGTTTAAACTTGGACCACTACTCAATTCTGAATTGTTACAGCATCTTATTATTGTCACTGTGAGAAATCTTGTGATTAGCAAGAAACTTGCTAATAGCAGGCACAGCCAAACTAGTCGACTTTCTTTTGTAGGAGGTTCCTATTTACCAAATAGGCTGTGCAATGTCAGCTCATTCTGTATCTAATATCAGAAAAGACTAAAGCAAAGGGCAAGTCTAGCTGATTTTGTGCATTTCCCACTTGCAATTTTTGTGTGTCACATCAGCTGGACAGTTCCATACCTTTCTGTACTGTCCAAAGAGAGAGTGCCTCTTCACAGTCATGGAGGTGCCTAGTTTGGGGTAGGGCCCAAATGGCCTCATACTGTAAATGAGTTTCTGATATGGTACTCTCCAATTTACAAAGAGGAGCACAGTGTCCCCAGTCCCAGCACAGGCTTGCCAGATTAAATGGCAATGCAACGGGAAAGCAAGCGCCTTCCATTGAAGCAAATGACAAAACTTCTTTTCTTCAGTGGGAGCGAGACTACAATGAACCAAAACCTGGACACAAATTCACAAATTCGGTTGTTTGGAGATCCATTCCTGACCTGATTCCTCTCCACGGTCTTGCATCTTGGCCTGTCTCTGTGTCATCTTCTTGCGGATATTTTGCTATCTATTTAATTGTAACTTGGTTAAAATTGAGCTCCTTTCATTCCTCTCAAGATCTCCATTGCATTGTCAGTCACCATTGACAGTACTACCATCCTTCCTGTCACTCAGACTCCTCATGAGAGTCATCTTTGACTCTTCACCCTCTGTAGAGCCATACATCCAAGCCTTGCCACTCTTCCTCCCTAGCATTTCCACTATTGGGCCTTTTCCCTCAGTCCACACGACTAAAACTCTCTCTGGTGCTTATCTGCATCCTCTCTGACCTTCCTGGCACCCACCTCACTCTCCTGTCTAGTCAAAACGATGTTGCAAAGTCACCTTTTTGACCTGTCACAGTGACAATGTCAGTCCCCTTCTCGAGTCCCATAGAACATGTCATATGCAAGCTTTTTGTTCCTCCTTTATGGCCTTTCACAACCTGACCCTTCCACACTTGTCTACTCTTGTATCCAATCCTGCCTCTTCTGCTCTGCCAATGCTGTCAACCCCCATCATCCATTAGTTCACCTGTCACACATGCACTTTCCCATTTTCTTCCATTCTGACTCTTATGCATGGGCACTTCCTCTAAACTAATCCATAAATCCACTACACGGTGCTCCTCCAAATAGCTCCTTAAGACCGACTTCTTCCAGATGCCTATAGTAAGTTGCCAACTGATTACAGCTAAGCAGATGTCTTCAGTAGGAACTTCTGATATTTATCGTATTTAATTATATTAAACACATGAACCAACTCAAAACCATCTATCCGTGCACATAGCCGGCCTCTGCAAACTCATGATCTTGTTTCTTTTACCCTCATTGTTTATCCCTCATTCTTTTCAATTGTTACAATTTCTTGTTGCGTCTTATCGTAAATGTTGTTGTATGTTCTTCTAGGGAGGAACTGCCTTTTTGCTCTGCGTTAGAACAGCATTGAGCACCAATCGTGGCCTCTAGGTACTTCTGGGATACAAACAATAAATAATAGCATGCCTGGGATTTTTTGTGCATCTGTGTTTTTGTCAGAAATTTCATGCATGCGTCTATGTGGATTGAATATAAATTGGCTTTGAAAAGTAGGCAAACAATATGTTTCCAGACAACTGTGTAAACATTCTGTTGGAAACAGTGTTTCAACAGTTATGTGCACATAATGACATTTAAATTTCATGAATTCATCCCTAAAAATTTATAAGGTGTAAGAGCTGGGGATCTCTTTCTCCTGTAGATATTATGTTGTTTTTTTGTGATTGAATATTAGTGCTCCTGAAAGTTAGAGACTAACAACACTAGTCAGAGGCAATCACAGAGCACAAAGCCAATGGGTAGTCTTTTGCACACTGCACTATTGGTGGGACTCAGTCATAAAAACAACATTTAGCATGTCTCTTGAGAATAGATTGAAAAATCATGAATTGCAGTCTCTGCTGAAGATTCTTGAGGAATTCTGTTCCTATTTGTTAGTCTGTTTTCAAACTCTAACAGATAGTTCTAGTGTTAATTACTTAACACTCTTTAGTTAGTTATTTGCCAGTGTAACACCCTTGGAGTTCAGGGAACATGGCCCCTTTAAAACCTTGTGCTGAGGCAGAAGAAGTGCATGTTGTTTCAGGGGCCTGGGGAGCGGAAGAGTGACAGGGCAGGTATGTCTGTAGGTCCAGACAAGAGGGCTACACCGAGCAGGCCCTCATGTAATGAAGCAGCGGAGAACGAGCCCGGAGCCTGGGAGGGACAAAGCGGCTGACTGGGGCCACCCCAGGACTGGAGCCAGGAGGAGCACTGTGCCAGGGGGGAAATCACCCAAGAAGGACAAACCAGAGCCTGACCCAGAGCTCTATGGGGCTATGAGTACTGGGGCTGGTAACCTTGCATTTGGAATAAAGAGGGAGGCTGTAGCAAGTTAAGTGGGGAGGTTGTTGCTCTGTGTGGCTTTGCAGAGAGCGGCAGAAGAGGGCACCGGAGGGGTTTGCTGGGGAAAGTTTACTGGTGCCGAAGATGACCAGGAGCACCAAAGACTCACTGCCAGACTGGAACTTTGCCCAGGACTCCTGAACTCTGAGTGTAGATGCATTGCTCAGTGTCTGCCCCTTTCAGACTGTGGTACCACTGGGGCCTTGTGTTGGATGTAACCCTGTTTTACTGCTCCTCCTATCTTCCCCCCTGTTGTTTTTCTCCATTCATCCCTCTGTGATGAAGTATTTCCCTTTCCTATATTCCTTGTACTATTCTGGTGAGTGTGTATTTACTCCAGGGGATATGGAACAGATACTCCTGGGTTGGAAGGGAGTTTCCCTGCTGCATTACTGCACTCACATTTTCTTGGCTGGAGCTGCCTGAAAAGCAAACTCCTTCTTGGCCACAAGGGCACTAAAGTTACACTAGCAAGTTAAAATAGTTTCCTCAATTATACACTCTTTTGGCTTTATCTCCACCTTCAGTTTTCAGCTCCGATTGAGTTAGCCTTGTCATTGTACTGGTAATGACTTAAAGCTCAATATCAGTGGCCATGTAAGAATGTATCTCCAGAAAGATCCTAAAGAACCATACAAGCCACATTTGTGTATGTACATGTAACTCATGGTGAATGTGTGTTACAGATCCCCTGCTGTAGCTGATCTGCTCTATCTTTCCAAGAAGTAAGGATTTGTTCACACAAGGAAGCTATATCACTTTAACTACACGGGTACAGTTAAAGTGGTACAACTGCTAGTAAGGGATCAGTTATACTAGTATCATCATCATGTTCCTATTATGCCTCTGGCGTTTAGGGCAGTGACGAAGCTCCTCCACTCCTGTCTGTTTCTGGCAAATCTTTCAATGGTTCCCCAGCTGTGCCCCAGGTTTTTCAGCTTGGCTTCCATAGCTCTTCGCCATGTTGTTTTCAGGCGGCCTCATTTTCGCTTGCCTTCAGGTGTCCATCTTATTGCTACTCTGGTGATGGAATCAGTTTCCATCCGAAGCACATGACCGATCCATCTCCAATGCCTCCTGGCAATGATGGCGCTCAGATCCTCATCGCTGCACTGTGCCAATAGATCTTGGTTTGAAATTGTTCTGGGCCAAAAGATACAGAGGATTTTTCTGAGGCAGATTGTATGGAATGAAGACAGTTTGGACATGTCATACTTTCTCATTCCCCAGCATTCTGCACTATAAAGTACTGTTGAAAGTACACAGCTCTGATAAATCTTGAATTTGGTTTTGGTGTTGTATTTTGAAGATTTCCAGACTGTATTTAAACTCCAGAAGGTGTTCCTGGCTTTATTGATTTTGTTCCAGATGTCCAGGCTTGTTCCATAATCTTGGCTGATGGTGCTGCCCAAGTATGTGAATGTTTCTACATTGGTGAGAACATAATCCTCTATCCATACTGGTGATGGTGAGGCAATATTAAGGGTCATATCTGTCTTATTGCAATTGATTTTCAGTCCAATTTGCTGGCTGAATGTGTTGAATCAAGTTGTTTTTTCTTGTATATGGTGTTGGGTATGTGAAAGGAGAGTGACATCATCTGCGAAGTCCAGGTCTTCAAGGGATGAGAAGAGTGTCCATTTAATGCCTCTTGGCATGTCTTCTGTTGTATGCTGCATTACCCAGTCAATGGCAATGTTGAAGAGGATTGCAGACATGACACACCCCTGATGTACTCCTGTTTTGACTTCAAAACTGAGCTCACTGTGATCAACACTGCATGTAAAGTTGAAATAGAAGCTTTTGATGATGTTGATTATATGGAAAGGAATTCCATATGCCTGCAGAATGCGCCATAGGCTGGTTCTGTGAATGCTATCAAAAGCCTTCTCAAAGTCTATGAAACTTATGTAGCGTTGCCCTTGCCATTCTAAGCACTGTTCTATTAGATTTTGTAGAGTGAAGATCTGGTCTGTGCATCCATGCCCTTTCCAAAAAACAGCTTGCTCTTTTCTGAGAACGCTATCATCTGCCTCTGATATACTCTGGACTATGATCTTACACAATACTTTGCTTGGCACAGATAAAAGTGTGATACTATGCCAGTTATTACAATCAGAGTTCCTTTCTTTGGTATCTTCACTATAACCCCATTGGTCCACTCATCTGGCACTTTTCCCCTTCCCCAGACTGATGTAAATAGCGGGGCCAGGATAGATGCTGCTAATTTGGGATTTACCTTGAACAATTCTGCATTCAAGTTATCCTTGCCAGGAGCTTTCCCATTTTTTAAGGATTTGATGGCTTGAATGATCTCTTCCTTAGTTGGGGTGTCTGTGTTGATATCAACATCTTCTTCTGCCTCCTGGATGTTTGCTTCCTCTTTAGGTAGTTCCCCTGTTCAGCAATTCTTTGAAATGCTCTGTCCAGTGCATTTCTTGTTCTTTTTCGGTTGTTAGTAGGTGCCCTTGTTTGTTCCTGATGAGAGTTTGTTGGTCTCTGCCGTTTACCCCGATAAGCCGTGTCATTTTGTAGACGGTTCCTTGTTCACCACGAGCAGCTGCATCCTCTGCTTGTATTGCCAGATTATCAATATAATGTCGTTTGTCCACTCTCACAAGGCGTTTGAACTCCCGGTGTGCCTTGCTATACTGCTCGGGGTATTTGTCCTTTTGCTTCTGGGATTTTGTGTCTAAAACTTTTTTCTTCAGGGCTCATCTGGTTTCTATGGAGTTCCATGTGCTGGGTGTAATCCACTCCTTCCTTCTCTTCTGCCTGTAGCCTAGACAGGCTTCACTGCTCTGTTTATAAAGCTGGGAATTAATATTTAATCTCACTGAGGAGCTGGGAATCTCCTCTCACCAAGAGGCTATAACACTTGTTACTTTGTCCCACTTTTTGTTGATCTCATCTGCATTCCGCTCCTCTTCATCAAGGTCTGCAAGTGCTTAGAACCTGTTCTTTAACTGCAGAACGAAGGCTTTCTGTATTTCAAGGGAATTTGGCTTGTCAATATTATAAAGTCTATGTCCCTTGTTTGGTGGACCCACANGGGAAGGATGGAAGGAAGGGTTTCCCGTTGCAGACTGACCCAGGTCCGTCCACCAGTGGAGGGAGAGGAGTACCTCTGGGGGAAGTGTCAACAGGAGGTCCATGGTATGTAGTGAGGGAGAAGAGACCCTTTGGAGCCACAGCTGGAGTCAGCGAAGGTGAAGATGAGCGAAGGCGGTGACAGACATGCAAGCCACCATGTGGCCAAGGAGGGAAAGGCAAGTCTGGACCGTAACAGAAGGACTGGTGACCATCTTGGCAATCAGCTCTTGGTAGGTAGGCTTGTGCTGAGATTGCATCATGCGGGCTCCTATGAATTCTAGTGACTATGTGGGATCCAAAGTCGATTTTTCAATGTTAACACTCACCCTAAGGGAGGAGAGGAGTCTGAGCAGCATGGAGGTCGAGGCTCGAGCCTCCTTTTGCATCCCGCTGCTAGGAGCAAATCGTTGAGGCAGGGGAATATAAGGGCCCCCTGACATCGGAGGTGGGTCTCCACTATGAAAAAAACCAAAAAAAACCATGGAGCAGTGGTAAGTCTGAATGGCAAGACCCTGGATTGGAAGTATTGATGGCCAACCGCGAACCTCAGGAACCTTCTGTGGGTTGGATGGAGGTCTATATGAAAATAGGCATGCTGCATACTGAGAACCGTAAACCACATGCCTTTTTCCAGCGAGGGTATGATGGCTGCTAAGGTCTGCATACGAAACTTGGGCTCGTGTAGGAACTGATTGAGAAGACGCAGGTCCAAGATTAGTCTCCATCCGCCCTTCTTCTTGCGTACGAGGAAATACGTGGACTAGAACCCTGCGCCCTGGTAAGTCATCGGAACGGGTTCTACGGCTCCCCTCTGTGGTAGGGAGTCCACTTCTAGGGTGAGGATACTGCCGTGAGAGTGGTCCCTGAGGTGGGGCCAGGGTGGGGGACGTGGGTGAGGTAGCATCATGAACTCGATTGTACAGCCACGTCGAATGACATCCAGGACCCACTTGTCCATTGCTATCACACGCCAAGCGGGTAAAAAGAGTGCTAGGCGCCCGCCAGAGGGGGTGAGTCAGGTGGGCGGCGGCTCTCTTGGTGCACTCCGAAATATCGCTTTTGCGAAGACTGAGCATGAGATGCAGAAGGCTGTGATGGGGAGCCTGGAGAACGGGGCCATGGGGTCTTCTGTCGCTTGCGAGGAGGCTCATAGGCGGTTGATGGAAGAACTGAGGTGTTCTGAATCGTTGGGGCGGCGGTGGGTGGCAGAACTTGTGCTTGGGTACTAGTGTGTAAATACCCAACGATCGTAGCGTGACTCTGGAATCCTTGAGGGAGTGGAGGGAATTGTCGGTTTTCTGGCTGAAGAGAGGAGATTCATCCAAAGGGAGATCCTCGGAGGTACTCCTCCTCATGACGTCCCCATAGCCACTGTGCACGAAGAGGCGTCCGCCACATCCACCGAGGCCTGGAATGTCATCCTCCCAATGAGTTTGTCCTCTTCTCAGGCCTGGTCCACACTAGGGGGGGATGTCGAAGTAAGATACGCGACTTCAGCTACAAGAATAGCGTAGCTGAAGTCGAAGTATCTTACTTCGAAGTACCGCGACTTACCTCGCGTCCTCGCGGCGCGGGATCGACGGCCGCGGCTCCCACGTCGACTCCGCAACTCCGCTCGCCCTGCTGGAGTTCCGGAGTCGAAGGGAGCGCGTTCGGGGATCGATCTATCGCGTCCAGACGAGACGCGATAGATCGATCCCCGATATATCGATGGCTACCCGCCGATCCGGGCGGGTAGTGTGGACGTAGCCTCAGTTTGAGCTTGATGGAGGCTGTCACAAGGTGGTGGTTGCTGCCAACATCTGCACCCCTTCTCACTTTCACATCTGTCAGTGAGCGTCGCCATTTGCCATTGATCAAGATATGGTCAATCTGGTTCTTATCTCTGCCATTTGGAGAACACCATGTGAGCTTGTGAATTTCACGATGTTCAAATAGGGTTCCGCCGATGACAGGTCATTCATATTAGAGAAATCAACAAGCCTTTCTCTGTTTTTCATTCATGGTGCCACACTCATGTCTTCCCATTGCTCTGTTGCTGTTTGTGTTGTCCTTACTGACCTTGGCATTCAGGTCTCCCATGACGATAGTTAGGTTGTGGCGTGGTACTCTCTCTAACTCCGCCTGTAGTGTAAGGTAGAATTTGTCCTTTACTTCATCACTGTCATTTGTTGGAGCATACTGAATCAGAGTGATATTATTATGTTTCCCTTTCAGTCTGTCTCTCATAAATCTGCTGCTGATGGATTTCCATTCCAGGGAATGCTCCACTCCCTTTTTCAAAAGTATGGCAACACCCTCATGGTGTTGTCCATCATCCCATCCAGAAAACAGCAAAGTTTCTCCTCAGGCTGTTGTTAATCTTCCTGATCCCGTCCATCTGCTCTTGTATAAGGGTCCTTTATACTGTTACAGCTATTCTCGTACAGGAAGAACAACAAATATACTGGTATCAGCATGCAGCATAGGTGCAGCCATGTAGGTCCCAGGATATTAAAGAGACAAGGTGGGTGGGGCAATATATTTTATTGGACCAACTTCTGATGGTGAGAGAGTACCTTTCCCAGACCTGAAGAAGAGCTCCCTGTAGCTCAAAAGCGTCTCTCTCTCACCCACAGAAGTTGGTTCAGTAAAAGGGATTACTTCACCCACCTCATCTTTTTGATATCCTGGTATGTCATCTTTATACCACTGCAACTGCATCCACATTAGGGCTTCAAATGGTATAACTATTGTAGTAAAAAAAAAAAAAAAAAAAAGGTCACACCTATTTGAAATAGTTATCCTGGTTAAAAAAAATAAAGTATAAATAGGCCTAAGACTAATGATGTTCAAAACTGCTGAACAACTTCACAGAGCTATCTATTTTAAAAGATAAAATAAAAATCAATGAAAAAAAAAGTTCTCTTCCTCCACACTCTCTAAAATGTGGATTTCCCCCTCCGAATGACATTGAGGCAAGGTTCAGGATGGGAAATATGCAGTCTTGCACCAGTGAGAGGAGTAATATCCAGTAGCTTGTAAACCATCAGGGCTGGGAATTAATATTTAACCTCACCGAGGAGCTGGGAATCTCCTCTTTCCAAGGGGCTATCACGCTTGTTCCTAGCCTATCCAGGTTTTGAGATATCAGACTTTAAAAAAAAACAACCACATTATGATTTGTAGAAAAGAGTGTGTGTGTGTAGCAAGAAGTCCTTCTCCTCCCCTCTGGAGTGCAGACAGTAAGCAGGCTGTTTGTCATGCACAGGGCTGCAAATGGAATGAGCAAAGCTGAATGGGCAACCATTCTTAGGAACTCTACTGGGAACAGCTACAGCCATTGGCCTGGTTTCTCTGGACTAGCTGAGTTGTGCTTGGCTCAGGTTCGGCATGTGGAGGAGTCAAAGGTGACTTGCAGCCATCATCCCAGTAATAAGGCTGGAGGGTACTGGCCTTGGCGAAAGTCAGGGCAGCTTTAAGTCTCTTTTATCTTATGCTGGCTGCAAATGGCCCCCAGGAGTCATTCCAGAAGCTGGGAATCAGCTGGATGAGGCAATATCCTGACGTCACGCCTTTCCTCCTGCCCCATCTCCTGTGCTAGGATTTGAGTTGGGTTACAGCTTCTTTGTGCAGCTAGAGTGGTGCAAAGCAGCCAGAAGTCACTGGAAAACTGGGCCCACCATTTGGTTCTTAGGGATCAATCCTGCTCCCACAGAACTGGTTGGCAAAACTTCCATTGACTTTAGGCCTCAAATCTTATCCATGCTTTTCATGAAGCAAACAGTGAAGGAGTTTGAGAAGGAAATGTGATAGAGGTCCAGATTTAAAGGAGAAAATGAACTATTCATGTTTTCTTTGCAAGCACAAGTGTCAGAACTGAGTTGTTTTACTGTACTGAATTTCAAAATAGGTGGGAAAAGGGAAGTGGAAGCTTACTGTTAGCCCATATAATTATCTATCTAATCCAGGGGTCGGCAACCTCTGGCTCACGGCTTGCCAGGGTAAGCACCCTGGCAGGCCGGGCCGGTTTGTTTACCTGCCGCATCCGCAGGTTTGGCCGATCGCAGCTCCCACTGGCCATGGTTCACCACTCCAGGTCAATGGGGGCTGCGGGAAGTGGCGCGGGCCGAGGGATGTGCTGGCTGTGGCTTCCCGCCACCCCCCATTGGCCTGGAGCGGTGAACCGTGGCCAATGGGAGCCGCGATCGGCTGAATCTGCGGACGCGGCAGGTAAACAAACCGGCCCGGCCCGCCAGGGTGCTTACCCTGGCGAGCTGCGTGCCAGAGGTTGCTGACCCCTGATCTAATCTATTAATTTTTTTTAAAAGCACCAAACTGAGTGGTACCAAAAAAATTTTCATGCAGAAAAGAAATTAAAAAGATGAGGAATTCAAATAACTTTTTATAACCTAATAAAAGTAAGAGGACACCAGATTTGTGTGGAATGTAAGTGACACTGGGAATGAAATGTATGCAGTCCCTTGCAATAAGGGGCATTTTGGAATCTTAAGTCATAGTTTTGGTACTTTGGTTCTCAGCTCATTTTAAGTCCATAGGTATGTCTTCAGGAGAATTCCAATTTCCAGTTAAACAGAGTAGTGCCTTGCTTCTGATTTGGAATCAGGGCTGATTGATCAAAATAAGAATCATGGAAAATTGAGCCAATCATTGTGCAAGAGCATATCAGTCTACAGCAGTGTTAAAGACTGAGATTTAAGACTCAAGTCTCCCTATGAATGTCAAAAATGCATATTTAAACAGCACAGATTGTTACCATCCACATTCTGAATAGAACCCAGAGCCTTAAACTGTTCTATTTGTTGTATACAAATGGAAATACTGTTTTACAGCAGAAAAGTAGAGGTGCAAATCCTTTTTATGCATGATGTGGGACATTTAATACATTCAATAGTAAAGCAATTTTCTACATTTTGAATGGAAGCATTGTTTGCTTATTCTTCTCACTGTGACAACCCCCCTGGAAGATATAGCAGAACTAAAGGCTCAGACTTTTTGGAACTCAATAAAAAGGCTTGAGTGATACAATTGCACTCTGATTTAACAGTTTCTGATTCTCCCCTATGGCAATATTCTACAGAGCAGGTAGAATATTCCACCATCGCAGGGTCCCAGAGCTCAAGCTCCAGCCCAAGCCCAAAATCTCTATACAACAATTTTTCAGCCCCACAAGTTCGAATCAGTTGACTCAGACCAGCCTGGGTTTTTTTATCCCCATGTAGATATACCCAGAGGAGATGGGAAACAGTGAATCCACTACTGTCTCTCTCTTCCATGCTCCATATGACTTCTCTTCCGTCTCCCTTTTTAATAGGAGGGGACAAAGTGACACAGAGGGATTTGGAGACATGCCCAAGGGTAGACAGGAGACAGCCAGTCACTGGAAGACCGAGGATTCAATCCCAGGAATTACTTCAAACATTTCTTTTAGTTCTAATCTCTTTGAACGAATGTTCATTCAGATTCAATGATAATCGGCACAGTGTACATACCTAGGAATACAGAGTGCCACTTTGTGTTGATTTTTAATTTTATTCAGTGTTAAATCATTACATTTCCATATGGAGAGATCAGTAGCATAATTTGGTTTTTAAGTATATACAGTCCCCAATCAGCATTGGAACTATGTTATGATTCACAAGCAGTTCATGAATATTTTCTTTGCATCTCAGACATTCATCTGGAGGATAAGAGATGAGTTTTCCATGTTTCTCACAGTCAGCATGTGGGCAGGTGAAGTGGAAGGGAGTTTGGACCAGTGGATCATATGTGATTGAAGGGAGGCAATTGAAGATTGGTATTGTTATGAGCTGAGTGAAATGCTGTTATGGGGTGAGTCAAGAGATTGATGGGTGTGAACTCACCTTCAATTATCAGAGGGGTAGCCGTGTTAGTCTGGATCTGTAAAAGCAGCAAAGAATCCTGTGGCACCTTATAGACTAACAGACGTTTTGCAGCATGAGCTTTCGTGGGTGAATACCCACTTCTTTGGATGCAAGTGCGTCTGTTAGTCTGTAAGGTGCCACAGGATTCCTCACCTTCAATTAACATAAGTGTAAGCATAAGCACCACCTAAGACAAAGGAGGTGTGTGAACTTACCCAGGAGATTTTGGCTGAGTATTGTTTTTTGGTAGGTGTGCATGGGAAAAGAGATCTCACTGAAACTGAGGTCAGACAAGAACAGTTAGAGAGAGAAAGGCAGCCTGAAGGAGCAGCTATATGTATGTGTCTGACCCTGGAAGAAACCAGGGAAGAGCTTTTGGGTTGGAGTGCAGGCTGAAAAGAGTGCTCTTGATCCAAAGAAGTCATTTCCTATTATCTGATTCCTTCTGCATTCGCTGGACACTGGACTTTGTACATTCTTTGTAAATAAAATTGTATAAAAGAAATACTTAACTACCACCAATTTCTGCTCCCCACAGGGTACCAAAATGACTAGCCACTCAGGTTGAAAAGGGGCAACAATATTTACAGTATGGAGGAGAAGGTTTGTGGCCCCCATTACTGTAGAAAAGGTACAATGGCACAGAAGTATAGTGGTTAGATTTCAAGGGATCGTTGGTGGGTAGATAAGGAAGATAGGGCAGAGTTTAGGATGTTTATGGAGATTTAACTTAGAATTGCCCAACTTGCAGATTATTAAGAGAAAATAGGCTTGTGAGAATTCAATTTTTTTAAATATAATTTTGATGGATATCAATGTTTATTTTAAAGCATTTTAAAAGTTTTTTTATTAATTTAAATTTTCACAGTCATGGGAAATTATAGGGATGACAGACAATGGTGGGGGGTGAGGTCAGATTATTTAATGACAGTAGATGTTGAGAATCAAAAAGTTAGCTTTATAACTATTAAAACAAATTGTCATCACCACGTCAACATATGCAAAATAAATATCCTTACATCAAGCTCCAATAAGTTCGCAAGCAGCATTTTTCTTACTTATCTGTAAATTTTGATTATTGTGGATGGAAATACTTTTTCATTGGTTTGTGTGTGTGTATGGTGAAATTGATGTTTATCAACTTTTACTGATAAAAACTAAATTCTTCCATGCCTATCTATAGATGCCACATTTTAGCACATTTTTCTTAATTAAAGATGCATGTTTACAGCTATAAAAATCTTGAGTATTTTTGTTCTGAAAATTTGCATTTCTAAAGTCACATACTCTTATTCTACACAGCAAAAAAAAATATTTGTTTTAACTAAACAGTGCATTGAATAGACTTTGAGGGCTAAATCTCTAAAGCATTCCTAGGATTTAATCTTGTATGTATCTTAGTGAGTGAATGCTAACAGTCTGTGATAGGATCAGAGCAAATGCATCAACACAAGTAGTGCTGTGAAACATACCTGGTATGTGGGACAAACACAGATTTGGTCTATCAGGTATGACACCAAGGTTCCAGCGTTGTCAGTGAAATTCTGACACTTCAAAGAGCACAGTCTCAGCACAGAAATTGCAGATGAAATCAGCAACAAAGAGGTTAATGTGCTGAGAACTGGAAAGCAGACGGTGGCTAAATTGAGCAAAAATTGCCATTTTGTACCTGACTCTTTCACAATCCATCATTCATTTGCAGCTATATTGTGCTATCAATCCATGTGCATTCCATGGGGTTTCAGCAGCACAACTCCCATTAACTTTAATAGGAGTCAGGAGAATAAAGTGCTGAGCTAAGCACTTTGAAAATGTACCCTTTCATTCTTAAAAATATATTACTCTGCTTTGTGCAGTGGGGACTCTGTAGGAAATAGAGCTGAATGCTTCATAATGGCAGTGTGCTTTGTGCCTAATGTTTACAGTGTGGTTCATAGACTGCTTTATACTACAGTGGACAATAGATTTCATTACTCAAATGACCAAATGATTTAGAATTTATCGACACGAAGCAGACAAATATCTCTCAGTGAGATAACAATTAGGTGTGTGTGCGTACGTGTAGGTAATGCAGGAAAGACAGACCATTTAGGAAAATTCACTGCTGCTGCCTCTTTTACAAAAGCCAGTTGCCAGGATACAGTCAAGACCAATGCTGTGGCAGTTCTGGTGTTAAATGAAAATACCCCCCCCCCCCCCCCATCAGCTACCAAACGAGACTCAGAGCCAAATATTTACACCCTAGGCCAGAGGACCAGTGCTTAATTTGTGCCAGGGTTTGCTAGGGCTGAGCCCCGGCACCCCTATGCGTGGCAGTTCATAGCCCCGGCACTTCTGGGCTTGCTGCATCAGTTATGAATGTAAAAAAATTGCTTGAGCCCAGGGCCGGCCCCAAGTTTTTTGCCGCCCCAAGCAAAAAAAATTTCCCGTGCCCCCCGGCACCCCAACTCTGCCCCTTCCCCGCCCCATTCCAACACCTTTCCCAAATCCCCGTCCCCGCCTCCTCCCCGAGCACGCCGCATTTCCCCTCCTACCCCTCCCTCCCAGGTTTTCCTGGGAGGGAGGGGGAGAAGCAGAGCGGCGGCGCGCTCGGGGGAGGAGGCGGAGGTGAGCTGGGGGGGGGAGTGGTTCCTCTGCCCCCCCAGGGTTACTTCCCTCTCCGCGCCCCCCACCGCTGCAGCTCACCTCCGCTCCGCCTGCTCCCCTGAGCGTGCCACTGCCACTCCGCTTCTCCCCCCTCTCTCCCAGGCTTGCCGCAAAACAGCTGATTCACGCGGCAAGCCTGGGAGGGAGGGGGGAGAAGCGGAGCGGCGGCAGTGCGCTTGGGGGAGCAGGCAGCAGTGGAGCGNTACACCCTAGGCCAGAGGACCAGTGCTTAATTTGTGCCAGGGTTTGCTAGGGCTGAGCCCCAGCACCCCTATGCGTGGCAGTTCATAGCCCCGGCACTTCTGGACTTGCTGCATCAGTTATGAATGTAAAAAAAATTGCTTGAGCCCCAGCACCTTTTTCCATTACAAATTAAGCACTGCAGAGGACCATGTGCAAGTGCATACATGCCCCCATCTTCTCGTGAACAATTATAGTAAATGTGTGTGCATATCAGAAGATTGCACATACCAACAGCTGCTGATGTACCTCAAAGCCAGATCCTGCAAGATGCTGAATCATCATCTCTCATTAACTTCACTGAATGGGTTGTGGGTGCTCAGCACCTTACAACCTCACAGGGTTGGGTTCTAACTACCCGGTCGTCTACTTTGCTTCCTAGTTTTTAATGCACAATTGCAATGATTCTGACAAAAATTAGCCATTCTTACATATGGATATACATTCTGAGTCATTTCTTGAACACACAAGTCAGCTTCGATCTTTGACACGCCCCATAAAGTGCAGATAAAAAACAGTGGAGATTTCCTGTGGTAACTTAAAAAATACAATAGCCATAAATGCCTCTGGAAGAGGGATACAAACTGTCCTCTTAGTTGCATACACAGCCATATTTCTTATTCAGCAAGACAGTTTTTGCACATATGTCAAGTTTTGCTGCTCTAGGAATGTGAAAAAGGGGACAGAGTTTTAAGTGCATTGAGATCAGTAGGCACGATCAGCTCTCAAGACTATTCTCCTTATCCAGATAAACAGTAATTCTTCACAATGATTTCTGAAGTGTACCATGTTCCCATTTACTTAGACACGCAGTGCATATAGTGAGAACCATTGAAAAGTGTTGTCCTACATTATCTAAGGGATTCCAAAGGAAATTGAGGAAATCTGCATTACAATACATTTTTCCTGAGCGGAGGGATCTCACAAAGCGTAGCCTGCACAACAGAGGCAGCTTTTCAGGGTAATTTACATTATAATTGTATTATTCCTTCCCAAATATGGTGCACCCCTCAAGGACCTCCACAGTCATATCAGGGATTGTTCATCCCAGATGAGGGGGATGCAATGGTGGGTGGAAGTCTCCAGATCCAACAACATTAATATATTCTTCCATTTTCAAAATGAAAAATTAACATTACCCTTTCCCATTGCCAGCAAAAACTAATCTCAGTCAGATCTGATGTTGGATTCCCAGGGATTCGCTGCCAGGCCCAGATCAAGGTGAACTGCTAGATCCGCCTGCTCCCCAACAAACTACAAGCTCAACCCTAAAGGTGTTCCTTGCAGGTCAGGGTTAAAAACGCATTGCTGGGGGATTATGGAGGAACCTTGCACTGCTATTGATTATAACCTTCATGTCCTGTGTATGACTAGAAGGGTTCAGGTTTCCCTGCTGTCAAACTGGCATCTCTTCCAAGCATTAAATTAAACTGAACCTGAAAGCAAAGGGTATAATTGTTTCCAGTCCCTGCACAGGTTTGTGGGGCACAAGGGTCTCTCTCTTTGTATCCCTGTGCATGGGCTAGGCATCATCATAGTCCTTCATCAGCCTGAGGGTAAATGTTACTCAAGTCTAGTGCCACTAGACTCCCTGGAGGAGTCAAGAAAGGGCAGGGCAAAGTGGAGTTGGTCCTTCCCATGTAAAAAGCGTCCATTTCACTAGTACAGCCGATGTGCTCGCCCTCTGCCCCTGGTGAGGTTATGCTGGCCTGAGTTGCTCCAACATAACGTTGGCCAATAGAGCCCAGTCGGAGGATCAGCCCATCAGCATCTTTTTCTAACACTAAGTTCACTTAGGGCCTGAACCATTTCCATTGACTTCACTGGGGGTGGGCAGTAGAGAATATAAAATAGGACACGAAGTCCATTAAAATTGTATTTTTATTTTAGCTGAGCAAATAATTTGCTGTGAATAATTTGTAGATTTTCACCCTTTTTTCCTATTTGTGAAATTATTGCATTTATTCATTTGTATTCCTTCATACGTTTTTCGCTGATGACTAGTTTGCTGTGAATATTTTATATTTAAACTTCACACTTTGCACTGTGTTGGTTCGTTACGAGTTACAAATATTATAATTAGATATATTATTGTAAATTCACTTTCAGTGGATATTTCATCCTTCAAGTTGAAAACCTGCTTTCCACAAGTATGCATGCTACAGAAGATTGATCACCCAAGTATCCCCTGAAAGCAAAACACAAGAAGGGCTGTGAATATTGGTGAATAGAATTTTCAATTGCAAATACATAGTGGTGGAACATTTTTCCCACTCTTTGTTCATCTCTAGTTTTTAATAAAGAATGTAATGAAAACAAGAAGTAACTTAGATTGCTAAAAGCTGTCTTAACATACATTGGTGCTACCCCATTGATCAGTGCTAGAAATGGAAAGATATCAATATGAATATGTAAATAAGAATGCATGTTCATATCTGTAATTGATTCTTCCATGACATTTCCCCCCCCCCACATCATACTCTGGCACGCATTTAGGGATTCTTGATCTGGAGGTTGTCACCAGGTTTACAGGGTACAGGCCAACTGTTGTACCACCATGGGACATTGTCAAGATGTAGGAGGCAAGTTGAATTTAAGTTGCTATTGACATGTAGAATATTTTCTCCATCTTTGTCATAGAACGTCTGCAAGGAAAGTGAATTGTGTTTAAAGCACAGGATTTGGTATGAAGGCACCAATATTTTATTCAATTTTCTGTATGACTTTGTGCAAGTCATCCTTTGTGCCTGTTTCCCCATCTATAGAGTGGGGACAATAGTGCAGGGGTGATGCAAGTCTAGATGTGGATACACCCACATCTTGAATATTGTGTGCAGATCGGGTCACCCCATCTCAAAAAGTTATATTGGAATTGGAAAAGGTACAGAGAAGGGCAACAAAAATTATTAGGGGTATGGAACAGTTTCTGTATGAGGAGAGATTAAAAAGACTGGGACTTTTCAGCTTGGAAAAGTTACAACTATGGGGGGACATGATGGAGGTCTATAAAATCTTGACTGGTGTGGAGAAAGTGAATAAGGAAATGTTATTTACTCCTTCACATAACACAAGAACCAGGGGTTACCCAATGAAATTAATAGGCAGCAAGTTTAAAACAAACAAGAGGAAGTATTTCTTCACACAACGCACAGTTAACCTGTGGAACTCATTGCCAGAGGATGTTGTGAAGGCCAAGACTATAACAGGATTCAAAAAAGAAGTAGATAAATTCATGGAGGATAGGTCCATCAATGGCTATTAGCCAGGATGGGCAGGGATGCAACAACATGCTCTGAGTGTCCCTAGCCTCTGTTTGTCAGAAGCTGGGAGTGGACAATAGGGGATGGATCACTTGATTGTCTGTGTTGTTCATTCCTTCTGAAGAACTTGGCATTGACCACTGACAGAAAACAGGATACTGGGCTAGATGGACCATTGGTATGACCCAGTATGGCCGTTCTTACGTTCTAAATTCACTGATAATTGCAAAGTGTCTTGAGATCTGCAGATGGAAGGCAGGTACAATAGAAGTGCAAATAAATCATCATTACTGTATCATTATTCATTCATTGCAGTTTCACCATTCACTACAAACCACATTCTTTGGAGCTCAGAGTCAATACAATAGACGGGAAAATAAGTTTGTTTTCAAAAATAAAAATTAAGGAAGAGGGATGAAAGAGATAAGTAATTGGATTGTAGCATCCCTAGTATTAAATAAGGGCATTGTGTATACTTATTTGTTATTGTGGCTTATTTGTTATTAGTGGTGATTCTCTGAAGAACAAGATTTGGAGAAGAGAATAAGGAGGAATTGTTGTGTACTCTTGTGCGGACTGAATAGATCTAGAGACTGGGATATAGAACTTTCATAAACGCCGTCACTTTGAATGTGACCCCTAGGGGTGATCCCTCCAGGTCAGGGTTGAGTTACATCATGGGATGGGGTGTCCCTTTTGCTGTTCCTGCCCAGGCTGTATAATTTCTGTGTCTAAGCAGAGAACTTAAGTTTCCAGGTCTTGCTCTCTGGCACTTTTCATAAGTGGTAAATTCCCTTTAAAAGTAGAGAGGATACAGAGCCAACACCCCCAGATCTCGACACTCCTCAACTCTGGGGGAGGACCATGCATGGCATTGAACTTGGACCTGTAATTTTGCAGCTGCCTTTATAACAGGCCAAAACAAAACCCCAGAGATGATGAATACCCCTCAACCTCCGGGGCTGAAAACTTGGATTCACATCTGAATTTGGTGTCTTGAGCCATCTCTGCTTAAAACACACAAACATATAGGGGTCAACCCTCAGCTGCAGTAAGCTGTAATAGCTCCCTTGAAGTCAGTGGAGTCATGACGATTGGCTCTGCCCTGTGTTTTGTGCTGCTTCCTATAGCAAACGAATGGTACAGGGAAGAAGCCATGGAAAAAAGAAAGAGACAATGTGGAGGGGTGAAGTGGAGGAATGAATTAAATAAATGGAGAAAAGAAGCCTTAGCGCCTACCTCAAGGCTTTAGACACAAACACTACCATACTTGTGAGCCCTTTGCGCCCACTATGCGGTTGAAAAAGGCAGGGGGCAGAAATGGCATCATGTTAGCTACAAAAATACAGTACTTCATTATTTTCAATAGTCGAGTTTTACTTGGAGTCTGTGTTCCTTTTGACACTCTAGGAGTTCTAGCCCTCACTAAAAAGCAGCCCCTGCAACAAAAGAGATTGCTAAGAAAATTGAAAACAGACTCCTAACAATGGAGGCTTCAGTTCTACTGAAACAAGTGTTGGGAAAGCATGTCTCGGGACTTCCATAGGGCTGCTCTGAATACATTTGAAAAGCAATTAAGGCTGGCAAATAGCTACTAAAGTTTTGCATCACCAGTCCTGAGTGCGCCTCGGTAATGGTGTGACTTACTTAATTCAATGTAGGCTTGAAAAGGGACCTCTAGGGCTCAAAAATGCTGTTGTGTAGACCACTCATGTGCCTCAAGGGGATTGTCACAACATCTCCATGGCAATTGATCTAGTGAGCTGAGAGACTTTCAGGGAGCTGCCACATTATAAAGACTGCATGGTACGTACTGGTGTGTGTGACACACACACACACACACACACACACAGTGCGTGAGACTGCCCTCTAGTGGAAGATACATTAGACCTACTGATGTGTCTGAACTAGTGGAGGTGTTGTTTTAATGGTGAAGTGCTGTGTAGATCTAATCCTATGCTTCAAGTGGATACATTTGCAGAAATCAGGCCTGGTTTGTGAATTATTTGTCAGTAGAAAAAATGGCTAAATGCATCAGATAAAATATTCAGTGAATAATTTGACTATTTGAGACTGACTATTTAAGCCATCAGCATAAGCTCGATGTAGACAAAACAGCTCTTAAATTTTCCCCCTAGCCCTGCCTTCTCTCTCATTAACTATGAATGACACAATAGGGCAGGGATCGGCAACCTTTGGCCCGCGGCCCGCCAGGATAAGCACCCTGGCGGGCCGGGCCGGTTTGTTTACCTGCCGCATTGGCAGGTTTGGCCGATCACTGCTCCCACTGGCCGCGGTTCGCCGCTCCAGGACAATGGGGGCGGCAGGGTGCGGCAGGAAGCGGCGGCCAGCACATCCCTCGGCCTGCACCGCTTCCCGCCGCCCCCATTGGCCTGGAATGGTGAACCGCGGCCAGTGGGAGCCGCAATCGGCCGAACCTGTGGACGCGGCAGGTAAACAAATTGGCTTACCCTGGCTGGCCGCGTGCCAAAGGTTGCCGATCCCTGCAATAGGGCCTCTCCTCTCAGTCCACACAGCTAAAACTCTCATCCAGGCCCTCATCATTGCATATCTTGAGACTGCAACCTGCTCTTTTCTGGCCTTGACAAATGCCATCTAGCTGCCCTTATATCCATTCAAAATGCTGCTGCAAAATTTTTTATCTTGGCTTGTTTCTTTGACATCACCTCCCTCTTTGCATCCCTTCACTGGTTCTCCCTTCTCCATCACAACACAAACAAGCTATTTGTCTTCACTCTTTTAAGGACTATCCCTACTCTCCTCTAACAAATTAGAAGAGGTTAACTCTCTCCTCTGCTCTGCCAGTCATGCTAGCCTTCATTGTCCATTTGTCACATTTTACCGCAACATGTGCTTTCCCACCTTCTCCCATGCCACGCCTCATGCATGGAAAGTGCCTCTCAAACATCTGCCAAGCTGTCCCATTGTCTACCTTCAAATCTCTCCTTAAAACTCTCCTTTCATGGGATGTCTACAAGAGACTTGACAACCATTAGACAGCTGGTGTGCTGTGATCCCTGCCTATCATGCTGATCAGAGCCTTCTCATTATTACCTTTTGCTTCCCAAATCGACCTGTTGTATCCACCTGTTGTCTCTCATCTTATAGTTAGACTGCAAACTCCTTAGGGCAGGGACTCTTTATGTTATGTATATGGTGCCTCGCACAATGGGGCTACGGCTTGTAAATGCTACCACAATAGAAATAATGATAATCATTAAAAACCAACTTCAGTCTCAGGCTCCATAGGCCTTCTTATAGAGTTAGCCTCTGCATTCAGCCTCTTCTTTGTAGAGACTAGCTATTTTCTTGGCCCTGCAGTTGGCACACCTTCCAGAGCTGTCCATGGGCATGCCTTGGATACTGAGTGCTATGGGACAAACCTCAGCAGAGGCCACAGTTGGGCATGAACTAATTGGAGAGGTGTTTGGAGTCAGCCAGCACTGTTTCAATGAGTGTTTTTTCTGTTGTGCTGGATGTCTTTTTGGATGGCTGAGAAGTGACTTTATCTTATGGCAGGCGGTGAGATTACCCTACATCACATCATTGACTTAGGTGCCCTTATCCTCCCCATTTATACCTCACTTACCATCCTTTTGGCCACTAATTTGTGGCTATTAAAGCTATTTAGCTTATTTCACATTACCACAAATTTGTGGGGCTTCTCTGTTCACATTTTCCATCCAGTTACACCACTTGAGGGTCTAAGTTGAACCAGCCTAACTAGTTAAGATGCCTTTTATGCTGGCTTACAATGCTGATTCACATTTCTAGACCCTGTATCTTTAGTCCACTCTAGCTACCTTTTAAGATCTGGTTTCCCAAGGCTTTGGAGAATACTTCAAAATCTGACTCAAGCAGTCAAACCTGTTGCCTACATCTTGGATACTTAACAGTATATCAGCAGCTGAAAGGTGACATCCTCTGCTTGGTGACCAAAAAGAAAATTCTGGAGAAAAGTCATCCTGAAGTAATTTGTAAAATCCTACAAGACAACAGTGTGTTTCTATTAACCTTGCACAGGCAGATGACCTTTAATTCTGTAGCAGAAAACAGGAAAGAATTTGTTTCCTTGGCTGATATTTTCAGATAAGCCTCTACTGGAATAGTTCAATTTCTCATCTTTCTCCACTGTGACTCACTTTAAAACTTCCCTTCTCTAGTCTGTAGAACCATTCAGTTCTGGATTCATTTGGTGTCTTTGGATTTGTTTAATCTCTGCTGTCATATCCAAAGCACTTTCAGAATCAGCAGGTAGTTTACTCCTTTTAGCACCTGACACAGAGCTTTCCCCACCGAACCGGGAA